>JAPKLX010000002.1:3777133-3909451 GCA_026898415.1 Leonotis leonurus | reverse complement strand
CAATTCACAGTCACGCTCCGATTGATCTGTCCTTTGGAAAATGGGGCCGTGACAAAAATGCATTTCTTTTCTCATGGAATTAAATCATAATAGTTTATTTATGTTTGTTGGATTAAATCTCAAGCGAGAGTAAAACTTTATTACTAGAGTGATTTTTGTTGGTTTCTTCTCTGAAAGCTAATGGAAAATCTCATTATGTCATGAATTAATATTCAAGATATTAAGAATCGAAATGCTCATGAATTATTAAAATTTTATTTTGGTTAAATTAATACTCTCTTTGTCCCACTAAATATGTCATGTTTTGACCAAAAAGCTCTCACAATTTTGGTCAAAACATGACATGTTTAATGGGACGGAGGGAGTAATATTTTTCATAGTAAAAGAATCGTTCCCATCTTTTTGAGCGAGTGATGTCTTTTTTTTTTCGTCCAAGCTCCAATAAACAATTGTGTATTAGGGTTATACATGAATCAAATAATTTTGATTCGAAACAAATAAAGTACAATTTATTTTTTTAGATTCAATTATCATTTAAATAAAAATTAAATATTATGATATTTTAACCGATATTTGTGATTTAAGTATATATATATATATATATATATATATATATAACATATTTATATGTTTATGTGATGTGTATATACACAATTATATAATTCTTAAACCTATTTTTTTATATCAAAAATATTTTATAAAATAATTTTTCCTATTTTATAAATGTAAAATTTCGAATCAAATTGAACTTTGAATTTAAATTTTAGAAAATTGTTATTTAATAAAATACAAAATTAAAATGAATTGAATTATCCAAATATTTGCATCGTATCAAATACACATTTGAATTGAATACTTTTACAAATTGAATATTGTGTTATTTATTTAGATTTGATTCATGTACAATTTTATTATGTATTCTATTTTTAATTCACGTGAATAAGAAACAAAAGAAGTAATATTAGCTTAATTAGTATGGTTATATTTGTACTCCCTCCGTCCATGATAAGTGTATCATGGATGAGAGGGTAAAAGTTTTAAGAAAAACTATGATTATATATGGTAATAGTGTATCATGGATGAGAGGTTATAAGTTTTAAGAAAAACTATGATTGTATATGGTAATATTGTAAATAGTGAGATGCGGTGTGATTTATAGTGTTAGAATATATGTGGGACCATGTACCAAAAAAGAAATGATACACTTTTTGTGGACGACCCGTTTAGGTAATAATGATACACTTATTGTGGACAGAGGGAGTAATTAATTTAACAAAATGAACACAATGATGGAAAATAATGTTTTATGTGTTTGTGGTTGGGTGACGGGTATTTAAGTCAATCCAAACCTATTAAAACAATAAAGAAATACATGATTCACATATTCGGTTAAATTTAACGAGTTGAGTTTTCTATGGAAAATTTTTAATAACAAAAGAGTATCTCATGCAACTTAATAGACATAATTTGGTGCATATTTTTGAAAATACAAGTTAGTTTTATGCATTTTTTTCCCTATTTTTAACCGTCCGCAGCAAGTTTTCTTCATTTCTCAAGTTATTCTTATTTCTTCATATTCTTTAATTCTCCTTTTTTGTTGTTTAAACTTATTAAAATTTTCAAATTTCGTGTTTTTACTTTTTTTACATACTTTTTTTCTTTCATTCTCTCGTTGTTTTGTGTTTGTTGTTTTTAGTTCTTGTTGAACCATGGCAAGTCTTCTGGCGACATCCATAAGAGTGTCTGTTAGAATAAGTGTTAAAAAGTCTTTCTTTACAATTTTTACGTGTTTCGTTGTCAAATAGAGACTGAAAAAAGTTTCTATTTATAGGGGTGGGGTATTTAACCATTTCTTATTATTTGTAATAATTTTTGTCAAGGCATAAATCAAGACAATAATTTATAGGTGTCGGGGGTCTTTAACCATTTCTTTGTCAAGGTATTTGTAATATTAAGAATAATCGTGTGCATGGAACTTCCACGAGAGTATTTAAATTATTTTTGTAAAACTAGTTAAACAAGTAGGAACTTCCACGAGAGTATTTAAATTAAGTGGATTAATGTGCATGGAAACGTTATTCAAGAACTTAAGGAACCTAATATTTATTGTTTTTCTTTATAATACAAAAGAAAGCGATTAGAAAATAAGTGTTCGTATACAAGTTGCCAAAAGTTGTCGAACAACTTGAGAGTTTTGAGCATTCAACTGTTAACTCCGTCCCAATTAGTTTGGGACACTTCTTTTCGGCACGGGAATTAAGGAGTTAAAAGTGTATGTTTAAAGTATAAAGTGATGATATATAGAAATATATATTATTTAAATTTGTGTGTGTAATAAAGGTTTCCTAAAAAGAAAATGACTCAAGTTAGTTGAGACGGCCCAAAAAGAAATACGACTCAAGCTAGTTGGGACGGAGGGAGTAGTATATAATATGATATAATTACACATTCTTTCACTGTCCATCACGAATTTCCTAGTGTCTCGTCTTGTTTTCTTCCTAACAAATCATACTTCACATAACTTGTTTCGTTATATATATATATAGGGAATGGATCAAATAAGAATGAAAAATTAGATGAGAAATGAGAATATATCGTAACCTTTGATTTATGAATTTGAATGGATGTGATTAGAATTTCATTTATGGCTAGATTAACACACTTAAATTGGATTAAACAATAACGAAAGGACATTAATGTCTTTGTGAAAAAACTAACCCTCTATTGCCTTCATTTTAGGTAATTAAACCCTATAAATTATGGAAATGTTCACTTTTGATTTTATCTATCTTATTTCCAGAATAATTCATATATATTTAACTATAATACATCATTTTATCTTTTGCAAATGTTATCATAAACATTGCAATGTCTATTCTTACTCTAATATTAATTAAAATATTCATTACTTTAATTATATTTTTTCTTGTACGAATGCTTTCTAATATATTTTGATGCATTAATTTATTTAAATTGTGCATTTTGTTAGAGTTTGATATGCAAAATTTATACAAAAAAGTCATAGTTCATTAAACTATTATAATTATTCTATACTCATTACAGTAAATACTGGTTTTTATTCAATTAATGTATCATAATCTACTTTTTTTTCTCGAATGCATGAATTCAAAATATAGTGATGCATTAACTTTTTAATACAATGCATTTTGATAAACTTGGAATGCAAACTTTATACAAAAAATAATTATTCATTAAATTATTATATTTATCAACTATTCATGGGTATTACTTTTACTAATAATCGTTGTTTTTTATTAAAAGAAATTTTAAGGTGCTTATTTAAAATTTTCCAATTATAATTTTGTATTTTATATTGTGTGAAATTTATAACTTTTATAAGCTAAATACATTTGTTTTTAAAAATAATGCTTCAAGATATCATTTTTTTTTGTACGCATGCATTTATAATATTTTGATGCATTAATTTATTAATGTAATACATTATTTTCGACTTTGTTATGCAAAATTTATATAATAATTCATTGTTTATTATATTATTATATTTATTCTCTATTATAGTTTAAGGCATAATATTTTGTTTTCTTCTCCATTTAATGAATTTGTGAGATCATTTATTTAACATCTTGTAATTCGAATTTTTGTATTTTATTTTTAGTGAAGTTTATTATTTATATAACTAAATACTTATTTTTGTTAACCTCATGCATCAAAATCTACTTTTTTTTTTCTTTTTTCTTGTATGCATGAATTTATAATATTTAGACGCATTAATATATTAATATAATGCATTTTGTTAGAATTTGACCCACACATGCATTTTATATAAAATCCATTGGTTCATTAAATTATTATTTTTTTGTATGAATAAAAAATCATATTTTATAATATGCGTTGATTTATATAATTATTGCAAAAAATATAATAATCATTGCATAATTAGATGATTACAAATATAAAATAAATCATCCGGATATACAAAACTTAATAAATAATGCAGCTATTTTAGGGAATGTGTTTTAGAGTGACTATAAATAAGGAATTCTATAAATTTGGTAAAATTAATTTTACCATTATAGCCTTTTAGCATTAAATTTCCTATAATTCTTTTTTCAGGCTTTTGTTGTTGGAATGAAATCTAACCATTCAATATCTTTAGATCTACAGTTGTTATTCATTCTTATTTCTTATTTGAAAATTCATTCTTATAGGAACCACCCCAATATATATATATATATATATATATATATATATATTTATGTTTATAACTATAAGCACATCTTATTCCAAAAAGTTGGATACAAATCTTGCAATAATTAATCTTTTCATATTCCGTGCAAGTGCAGCTCTGTCTAGTTTCTGAGCATTTAGTTAAGAATAATCTTGTTAATTTGGTTGGTGTCCATATTTAAAGCCAACTATCACTCGCTCGGTAAGAAGGGACAGTTAGACTGTTTATAACCACCACACCAAAGGGGTTAAGCCACCCCTCCATTGATTGACCTTAGATCAGCTACAACTAGTATTGTTCACTTATTTTTCTTTTCGATTAATATCTCATTAATATTAACTTGTTTTCAAATACAAAAAATAAATCTTTAAATTGTGTGTGAAGATAGAATTTAAGACCTTTGGATTTGGCTTGAGAAATACCTAACCTAACTAATTAACCTAACCTAACCTAACAACCATTAGTAGTACTCTAGCTAGGCGGTGACATTGTTTTATCTCTTGTTACTGATTATCGCGATATGATCGATTATGCATGGAATTCAATTGTGTATTCTGCGTGCGCTTAATTACTATTAAGATTATACATTTTTATTTAATTTGTTAGTGACAATTAACATCTCAATGATTATTTGAATGCATTATAATTTAACTTAGATCATCACACAACAATGATAATTTATATCTACTATTTTTCATACAAAGGAGGAAGAAGAAGCAGCAGCGGCAGCAGAGAAGCTCCTGATCCTTCTCCTAATGTTAAGTTCAGTGAATATAAATTAGGAGTACTAGTATATAATTCTATTTCCTATATTTAAATATATACTTTTTAAATAGATATGCACAAAGCATTTGCTAACTTGAGGATCACTCTCTCCTAGCTTGCTCGACATTTATGAACCGAGTTTGAACTTGAGCAAGCTAATACTCAGCTCGACTCGACTTGTCTACACCCCTTGACAGTGAGAGTTATCAAAGTGATCATTGCAATATTTACATCTCTCAAAAAACCATTACTATTCTAAACTCGAATATGTTATGTGATATGCTCTAATTCGGCGCGTCTTAGCTCTAAGATTTATTCGTTATTTCGTGGATGAATGATATCTTCCCCCATATTTTCACTCTCTTTGAAAGTAAGAATTACTTGTTGACTCCTTCAACTTTGTTCCACGACTTTAGTTCTAACATATCTTGTCCTTGCCTCGTTCAAACCTTGAATCCAAGGTTTCACGTTTCTTCTCCAAGTATTTGAACAAGTCCTACAACACAAGAATATATACATACAATATATATTTCCAAAAATAGAAGTTACAAGCAAAATCCTCGTTACAATCTATAGACTTCCCATTTTGCAAAATGTGCATGTACAAAATAATCAAAACTTAATGTACATGTAGAAAATACTCACTTTTAATAAAAAAATGTAAGATTTTCTTACACTTCTACATATGCTTTCAACAAATGCTTCCTTACCTTGATTTCTTGTGGAATCTCATCGTCAAAGTGAGCCATGGTTGGTGGTGGAACGGCAGTGGAGAGCACCGGTTGTGGGAAGGAGTTTTCGCTGGTTGTGGGAAGGAGTTTTCAACGGTTGTGGGGTTTGGGGTTGTGGGTCATGCGAGAGAGAGAGAGAAAGAGAGAGAGGTTTGATGATAAAACAACAATTGCAATTTCAAACTACAATGTCTTGTTTAGGTCAAAAGTGTGTGGGGGTCTATAGAATAAATTAGACTATTTTTTGACTACTTTTAAAAAATGGGTATTTTATACATAAAAGTTTAAGTATGGGATATTTTAAAGATACATATATTGGATAGTGGGTAGTTAAATTTTCACCCTAAATTTTAGTTCTAACTATGATGAAGTGATGCTTTTCAAATTGTGATTTGTTCTTGTCGTGTACTTGTATAAATTCTTGCTTTCTTTTTGGCCCATGTCATAGATCCTATAATGTTTCAATGAAGCTCATCTAGCACTTAGGATTTATTTTATTTATTTCCTTATGATTTAGAGGTAATTCATGGTGGCCCAATGAGATAAAGGGCTTTGTCTCTCTATTTTATATATTTTTCTATTTGTTGCACCTTTATTCTTTCTTTTTTTACATGAAATGAATGATATCATATATTTGCTTAATTATATAATATTTTTTATTACAATTTCCTAATATACTTATGAGGTTTTATCTTTCAAGTGTCTCTGGATCAATAATGATGTCTATATTCAGTCCCGTCTACCAACAGGCCCAACAAGTTCTTGGTAACATGATCTTTAAATATAAAATTGTTACGATCTTTAAATATAAAGTTATTACATGTTTAACTATTTTAATTTTTTTCTCTTTAAAAACCATCATTTCTTCTTTATATGCCAAAGTCCACTTATTAAAATATGCCAAAGTCCACTTATTAAAATATTATAGGCATAATTATTTTATTTTTAAATATCTCATGTCTCTTTTCTTTATTTTTATTCTTTTTACTTCAACAAGGTATGATTGATAATTTTGCTTCAAAATATGCTTGAATCTTTTTAAATAAACGTCAAAACTATTTGCATATTTGATTTCATATTTCTACCATCATAATATATTATTATTTTATGAATAATATTTTAACAAAACTTAAGTACTTAATTTATATATATATATGCACGGAGCCTTAATATTAATTGAATTTGTTCCGTCTATACGAAGAAACCCAAAATTGATATAAAAAGAATCTGACATGTTATTAAAAATCAATCATAATTGATAAGTATCAACTGAATTTATTATCCTATCAAATTTATAAATATATTATACACCAACTATCAATTGTCTGCTGAATACCTTCTCGTTTTGACATATTTTTCGTTCACAAGTAATTTGTCATTTAAAGTTTTTATTTTTGGGAATTTCTTTTCAACTTTTTATCCTTCAAATCACGTTAGTTGGAAATACCCATATGAGATTCAATACCCACTCAATATACGTTGACAACCAAATCATTTTAATTTAAATATGATCACGTGGTGTACGAGAGAGTATATTCATGTATATTTATCATAAATATATTGATATGGTTACAGGTTCTAAATCAATTAAATAATTTTGGTTATATTCAGTATTTGATTTGAAATGGTGATAATTCAAATTTAAAATTTAATTATTCTAATTCAAATACGAATAATTTTTTTGATTTGATCTGTATTCAACTATAAATAAAATATTATAATATTCGATTTAATATTTGTAAATTCGACTACAGATATAAATAATATATTTATATATTAAAGTTAATATTTATATAAATATATCTACATATAATTATTTAAATGTAAAGTCTATTTTTTATATTAGAATATAGATTTCAATTTAATATTTAATTTTTGTTATAGTATGATTTTGAATCGATTATTAATGAATCATATTGAATTTTGAAATTAATATTTTTATATATTATTGGTTGATATATTGTAGAAGTCTGTTTCACAATCTTCGTCACTTAATTGATGATTTTGCTCTTAACTTTTTTGTTCACCTTGTATCTTGGATGTTTAAGGATTATGATCGAGATTTATGAAAACATGTTGAACGTGGATTCATGTTGACCAAGTCTAAGAGGACATGTGGTGGAAACTAGAAAAAGATATGAAATACTGGAAATATGAAAGCAGTGCACGAGCTGATTGAGCTAATTGAGTTGATCGAGTCTAAAATATAGAGTTTTACTAAGAACTGAGAGAACTTTATAATTCTGAAAATTTAATTTCGTAAGTCTTTTCTTTGTTTTTGTAATTTACATTTATTTTTAAAGACGGGCACGTCTAATATAAAAAAGAAAGAAGAAATTATCGGTTATAATTATTCGATTATAACGGAAAGAAAGAAGAAAAATATGTAAATTGAAACCAAAAATTGACACGTGTAAAACTAGTAATATAAAATTATTATAACACGAAATTAGTAGCCAACTAAGAGAGAGAAATAAAGGAGTGATATCTCTCCGGGTTTCTGGAGGCATCTAGAGAAACGGCTGGGCATAAATATCACCTCAACTTCCTTCCTAAATTCACGTCTAATTTCCCCCAAATTCGATTCCATCATCTAAACCCACCGTCAAAATTTTCTCCTCCTTGCGTTCTTCTTCTTCTCCGGTGACTGCCGCCATTGATGGAGGCGAATTTCCAACCGAGGATGAAAAGGAAAGACTATGAAGACGTTCATGATGATTTCTCAGATTTTACATTCTCTTCTCCCGCCACCAAAATTCGCAGGCTGGTACATCATCTCCCCTTTTTTTCACTTTATATGATCGTTTAAGCAAGTCCCCCTTGTCGATGCCAACTACTGGAGCTCGAGTTGATTTCCTTAATTTACTAGCGTGTAATTCGATATGATGCTGTAGTTCTCATATTTCACCTTATATACAATTGTAGGATGCTGAATTACCGCCGATGATGATAGTGGAGGAGGAACCTGAGGTCGCCGCCCCGACATTGGATCAATTGCAGTTACTTCCGGAACAGCGCTTCAGTAATTCTGGGGGTTTGAAAATTGAGGAGTTGCCAAATTTGGAGAACGAGGAGAGGGCTATTGTGCTTTTCCAGCCGACCATTACTACACCTATCGCTACTTCTCCTTCCAATTTCTCGCTGTCCGTTGATCCTCGATTCATTACGGAGTTGAGAAGTAAGTCTACTAGTGTTGATTTTCTGTATGTTGAAACATGTTTTAGCTTTCATATGGGTTTGCTGCTTGAATCTCGTGTAACCGTCGCAGTGGTTATGGCTATTTTCATGTGTCCCCTCCCCTGCACCGACAATATACGGAAGCAATTATCTATGCACAGAAACATTTGAATTTATTTGATTATCTCAATTTCACCTATTTTTTTGAGAAGTTAGCTATATTCTTCTATTGATCAAAATAAAGTCATAAATGTTATCTTGTGCAACGTGGTTTGGAGGTGGAGTTTAGTGGTCTGCCATTGTAAATCGTGGTTAACCTAGGATGTTATTCAGACCTGATACGTCATGTCACTCCACGCGAACGACAATCAATTTCCTGGAGCATGATTAAAGCAGCAGCTATTAAGAACTGATTTGCAACCAATTGATTTTTTTGGTTCGTAAGTTTGAAATTTTCTGTTTGAGCTGGTTACTGATTTGTTGATTTCTTTTAGAGCAAGTATTGAAGCAAAAGCAAGCGAACTCTTGGAGTCTGGCTAACAACAGAGATGCTACAGACGATGAGAGCTCTAGCTCGGGCAACGGGTGCCAGGCTGTTGTACCGTGGTTTCCACCACAGGCTCCACCCGCGGATGGAGATAGTAGTTCAGCCTATCAGTTTGATAGTTGTGAGATGATGGATGCTGAAGAGATGGGAGAGGCATCAATGGACGTAGAGGATAGTGTATGCACACTGCAGGGTAATACTAATGAAGTTGAGTCAACATCATCAAGTCAAAGTTTGCATCAATGGCAGCAACAGCAGCAACAGCAACAGCAACAGCAACACTGCACAATTTTCCAACTGCCCCAAAACACTACAAAACCGATTATATGGTATCCATAATTTGATTTGGACACGTTGATTTGCAAGGTGATGTCTCCATCAGATCCATTTGGCTATGGATTTGTACTGTTAAGCAACTGTAGAGAAGTATAAAGGCAATAGATTTTGTACTGTTAAGCAACTCTGGCGAAGTATCTGGAGTGAGATGTAGTTTAGCGCCTTGCACTAGCGGTCTCTGCAGGGAGGGAAGGAGAGTTGTGGTTTGATTGGCAATTTTCGAGCTTTTTATAATCTCGTTGACTGATGAAACCAAATGGGTTCTTCTTAAGATTGTACGGATGAGTTGCTTGATTGATATCAGTCTGGTATATTTTATAATTTTGTATATGCTCGTGTAGTCGTGTGTGATGTTTAACTTTTAAAGTTGAAACTTTAGTAGCATTTAGTTTTGTTAGTTCTTGGGTACAATTCGTCAGCATCTTATAGGTCTTGCCAAATTTGGCTCATGTCAAAATTTCACTAAAATTTGTGGCTAAAAAATCTATGTGGAAAACTAGCTGCCTAATTATTCAGTTTGCTCTCCTAGTATACAGAAGTTAATGTTCGAATCTATAATTATTCTCCGAACAACGTCGTCCTTATAAAATAGAACAAAGGCCGTTGATAAGTTAATGGGGATAACATTTTGAATAGTGTTATAGCTTTAGCAGAATTGACAAATAAATTATTCATGCTTGTAGCAATTATATCCATACATCATGAATCAAATTACTTAGCACAAGTGACAAGTCTCACTCACTTCCGGCCTCTTTATTAGAAGATACATTTGAAACGGTGAAACAACGAAACACTTCAAACTTCCACAGCCATCGAAAGAAATAGAGGACAAAAATCTAATGTGTCACCAACTTCCATGAAGATTAGAAATTAATCTGGGATACTCGGGCCACGCTCGCTATGGATGCACATAAATAGTGTGCTGCACCATCATGTGAACCAGAATTTTCTATATGGCCTCCCTGCATCCTCATCTTGCATGTGCTGCATGCAATAAAAACATATACATATTATTATCATAATCTTAACTGCAACATACAAGCCTCACAGCAATGCAACACGCGAAATTGAAATAAACAGCCCTATACATGACTTATTCTACGTTATAAAATCTTAAAAGATACCCAAATTAGAACGGAGACTAAGAGAGACATCTTTGTAGAAAAGGGAGTTAAGATTAGAGTTCTTCCAGGCCTACAAAGTTCAGAAATTCAGGAATCACATCAATGGAAGCAAACTTCGCGGTCGTATTGAGTAGTATGCCAGTGTGAGGGGAGCCTAATGGCTAACTGTAACTAACAACTGGTGTAGTTATCACTGTCAAAACTATACCTACTCTGTACCAAACACCATAAAAACAAGATTAACAACCAGAAGAATGATCACATTGTTAATGACAAAGATTATCAGAGTATCACTAGGAAGTCATGATCCAGGATAATAACATGATAAGCAGGATAAGCATTGCACAATTCAAACAACTGAGGATACGGACAAAGTCTAAACTGGCAGCTGGGCCATGAATATCTCAAGATAAAGTTGGAAAGTTTACTCTCAAGCTTCAAATTGTTATTACTATTACAGAAACAGAATATCAAATCATCCCCATGCGTAATGTATTATTTAGCTGAAAGCAGGAAATTACACCATCAACTAGTGACTACAAATAGGAATGTAAACTGTAGTTGCATTTTTTAGTAAACCAAAAAAAAAAGGTATAACTTTGGCTAAGCATGATCATTGATCCATGTTCTTTAGGGTATGAATTTTTCAAGATTAGGTGTGTTCTCTTTGATGGAAAAGGGTGTGAAAACGAATAGTTTCGACTCTTTTCACCCTTTTCACATGTTCCTAAAGGTTTAAATTTTCCCCGATCAGAATGGAAATTTTTTTCGTTGGGCAGCTCTTTTCCCTTCTTTTCACTCCAATTGTATAATGGGGATTTTTCACACTTTTCTACCATAGAGAACATGTTATAGAAAAAGTGGGAACACAACCTATTCTTATTCCTCGGGTGAAAGATTAGATAACACACCCATAAGGTACATATTAAGAACAATAGCATCTACATGGGAGTCAGGTAACTAGCGCATGGAAGAGTTAGTAGTTAACAACATGAAAATGAATGAGACTAGAATTACAAGTGAACATGAATGCACAACTAAGAAAAGATTGGAAAAGCATTATCCTCAAAGAAGTGCTACAGTCTTTAAATCGGTATCACTCATTAACGTAGTTTTAGGTTTCAGTTATTTCAACTTCCAAACAATCACTGAACAAACTCTCTTGAACAAAGGAAAAATTGTGAAAACAGTTTATATTCTATCTGATCAACATTGTTACTAGAAGATCCAATTAAACTTCAACATTCTTTCCCAGTACCAGCACAAATAAAATCAACAGACATTGAACCCCGATAGCATTTCGCATTTTTAGGGTCGGAATTAAAACCCTCAACGTATTTTTTTTATAAGGACATGAATACAACAAACGACATGATCATAAAATGAATATGGGGAAGATGAAGAAAAACGTACAAATTCTTTGACAACGCCTTTGTAGACGAGGACAGGGACGACGACGCCGAAGATTCCGACGATGGCAAGGTTGCGGCGGGTCCATCGGAAGTGGTGCTCCAAATTCTCCCGATTAGTAGCCCAATCCTCGATCCAGCGGTTCGTTTTCTTCTCCATTCCTCCCCCCATTTTCTCTTTCTACTGAACACTTTCTCTCTCTAGCTTCAGCTAAGATTGTTGGTGTTGTGTGCGATGCCATTCGATCGGTGCTTCTAGTAATTTCATGTAACAACTATAATGACAATATTGCCCTCATAGAATGCAATTATTTTTGGGCTTGAATATTATATTTCCTTAATGGGCAGTTGTGAATTCATACTAACCGATTCTCGAGAGCAAAATCCGATCTGAATCCTATCATTACAGCCAGGTAATTTTCTTCACCCTTTGATTCCTATATTCATATCTCCACTTAGTTTCCTTTCATTCTCTTTTTACATCCCAATCTCAATGTCTCTTTGAATTATGAATTATGAGAGGAATCCATGCCTAAGCAAGCTATTGTAACTCTAAATATTGCACACGATGTTCGATGAAATGCCCGAGTGACCGTGCATTTTATAAATTGTGCAGAAATGGCGAGAGGTTTGATATGGGCTACTGCTGAGGATTTGGCTCTTAGCAGAGGGAGGGCTCTATCACTGTACCGGCAGATACTTCGGAGCCTCAATTCACCCGATCTGCCGCTAAACTTCGCTACGAGGCTGGCGAGGAAAGCAGAGGCGCGCGCCATCTTCGTGGTGGCTGCGGAGGAGCGATCTATCCACAACATCGAAGACCTCATCGCTACCGGCGAGTACGCTCTCTCTGTTCTTAAGAAAGGCCAAATTCCCAAATATAGTCTTTCTAGCTAAGAATGATAATTGTTGTAGTTTAATGGTTGGATTTTTGTTTTGTGATTGTGCCTCTTGGAATATTCTAACTATTAAAATAAAATTGTTTCTTACATTGGTTTTGTCATTAAAGTAGGATTGATTTCTTAAGCTATCTAAGAAACTAATTTTGATATAATTGCATCAATTATTACTCTACATGGTCTTTTGATTAGCTTTATATAAAATTCCACGTTCTTAGTTTATAAATATGAGAGTATTTCAAGGGTTTGTAACAGAGTAGGGGTTGGTGAAGAAGTACAGATGATCATGGAGGATTTCTACGTTTTAAATGTGACACTACTTAGATGATCCTAAGTTTGTACTTCTTCAAAGGTTTATAAATATGAGAGTATTTCAAAGGTTTTTAAACTTAGATGATCATGGAGGATTTCTACGTTTGGGAGAAATAATCTCTCTATATAGCTTGCAAGTGGTTGATCATGGAGGATTTCTGTAACACGAAATCCTTCACACAATACTAAATTCTACAGTTGGGGACTGAGAAGAGGAATATAAAATTTTATCTTATAAAGAATCTTTCCGCATGTCGAGTGATTGTGTTTTTCTCCGGATTTGGAGTTTTCTACATTAAATTCTTGTGTTGATGATTGTGTTTATTTTTCCTTTTTATTTCTCCCAAAATTAAATGGGGAATTATTTCTCAAACTAAGTTTGTTGTTGATTGTGTTTTGAAGGATTTGAACATCGTCCTTTTTCTGATGATAGTACAAGGAAGTACTGAATGATTGTTGTCATCGACTTAGGATTTGCATTTGTTGCATTTGCCATTTACATTGCCCAAAAACATCATGATTTTGTAGCATAGTTCATATCTTGAATAGGTTAGGCTCGTGAGTAATGTTTTTATTTGAGATTATTTGAATTGGCATGTGATTAGTTGAGATAAGTTTTCATTGAATAGGTTAGGCTCCCGACTAATGTTACTATTTAATATTATTTGAACCTGACACGTGATTAGTTGAGATTAATTTTGTTATAGTGGAGATACAAAACTCGTAAATTAGGACTAATCTTGCGTTGTTCTAGCCTATACTTATCCGCACAAGATATGAGATTATCATTAGAGTTTGTATACTTCAAAAGGGTTAATTGCCTTAAAATTCAAAAAAAATCATCAAATTTGATTTTTTTTTCCCATAACTTTTTAATTTAGTCAATAAATACATAACTTTAAGATGTTTTTTTATTTTTCCCATGACTTTTCAATTTGACAAATAAATACATCAACTTACAATTTTGTTCTTTCGATCAAAGTTTAAATTGATGTACAATATAAAGCCTTATTTTTATATATGTTAATATAAGACAAAAACAAAAATGTTATAATTTGAATCAACTTAAACTTGATCGAAAAAGGTCGTTATGAAAAAAATAAGAAAAAATCGTAAGTTCAAGTATTTATTGGTCAAATTGAAAAGTCATGGGAAAAATACAAAAAAATATTAAGTTTATGTATTTATTGGCTAAATTAAATGGTAATGGGAAAAAAATCAAATTTGATGAAAGTTTTTGAATTTTGAGGCAATTAACCCTACTTCAAAATATGTTTTATACTTCAAGTATAACATGCTTGTTTTCACTTTCATATACTGAGAATAAATATTTTGTCATCGGTTTGCTATTTATTTTATGTTTATTATTTATTGCAAATAAGTTCATTTTCTACATTGTATATTGTATGGTGGATTGATGATCACATAAGGTAACCACAGTCGGTTCCTTGTAGAATAATATGACGTGATATCATTTCGATGATCACAAATTTGGATATTGTGTGGTGGAATAATGACGTGATATCATGCTATCTACATTGTATACTGTGCAATGGATTGATGATCACAAATTTGGACAGTCTTATTACTAAAGGACGTGATATCATTTCGATGTTTTGCGCTGATCTTATTAGATAGAATGATATCGATGATTTTATGTTGGCGTGCATGTAATTATATTTATGCATTTTGTGGTTTATATAAGTTCTTCTATGCTATGATGAATAAAGAGATATATGAAATTATTCATTAATTAATCTATGTGAATAATATTACGTATACATTGTTGATTACACTGCTTTGAAGCATTTGCACTTGTGATGTTTTTGTAACATATACAATAATACATTGGGTAAATGTAATTAGTTTAATGAGTACTAAAAAGAATATTGTGTAGAATCGTGTCACGGTGAATTCGAGTTGATTGTTTGCGTGTGAGGAGTTCGGAAAATATTTATTATATAAAAACTCAACCAGTTAAAATTTATTTCAAATATAATAATAAATGTTTGAACCAAATAACTTACGAAAAATATATTAATTAATTTTAGATTTCAGTCCACTTTAATTAACTAATGGTGAAATCGTCGTTGGAATTGAGATCTTATTTAAAGAAAAAAGATATCAAATATATAGAATTTCTTCTTGTACATTATATAAATACTTAAGAGAATGTAAATCTGCTCAATATTAATGGCACAATGCTTGAAGCAATATACTGAAAAATTGTTAGTACAATTTTTTAATGTGATTAAGATTTAAATATGAGAAATCTAATGACACACCTCTCATTTGGCAATATACGTAGTTAAGTTTATATATTTATGACAATCAATTTAATTTTTAATACACTTTTTTTATTTAACACTTTATGTCAATGTATTATACTCTATCCGTTTCATTAATCATGACATATTTTATATCTAATTGATTATATTATAATAATAGAACGTGTCATGAATAATGAGACTGAGGGAGTATCATTTTATTAGTTCTTATACATAAAATTTGAAACTTTCTTAACAATATTGTGGTAAATAGTAGTGTCAACATCAAGTGTGAGGTTTCCAAAATAAAATATTTGTCTTTTTACCATTTTTCCCGAATAAAAGTAGACTATCATGTTAAAAGGAGGGGCTGTTAATATTCAAATCTTATACTATGAAATTTGATTAAATTAATCATGTCCCAACTCCCCTATTATTCTCTTCTCGTCTGCTTTTTTGTTCCCATATCCCATTACAGTATATTATATTATGGGTCCTTAGAGCATGCACAACGGTCGCACTTCATTTCAGGTGTTAATTTTTGCCACATATATAAGTACCTTAAAATTAGAAATATCAATAATTGTGGGTGCTAATTTTAGGGTCCTAATATTATTTAATGGGCCCACTTAATTTATTTATACACACTCTTCTCTCTTAAAAATTTTAAGAACCCAAGTCCTTAAATAAGGACCTCATTCCTTAAATTAAGGATCCCAAAAATGTTAAAATTTAAGAAGAAATTCTTATTTTCTCCACATTGACTAGAACCTCTCCATTGTACATGCTCTTAGATGCTAGAACGGTCAAAATTGGTTAGAAATGATTCAGTTACATGAACTTTTCTGGTCCAACCATAATTATGATCAAATTGAGTTCAAAATATAGAAACTTAAAAAAATCTTGAGTTCAATTAGCCCGACTCATTGGTCCGATGTGTTTATGGACTTTGGGCCACAAAACTCAGTGTACTTCAGATTAATTTGATCCGCCTATACTTCTTACTATAACTTTATAAATATTATGTTTTATTTGGTTTCATTATAAATTTATTTTCTACTCTAATTAATCTTAAAATAAAATAACTAGTCTACGTTAACTATAATAATATATTAAATTTATATTTCAATACAGTTCTTTTTAGGATTTTAAGAAATATAATTGGTTTGAATAATATTTTTAATTTAAAAAAAATAAAATTAATCCATGGATCAATTTGGTCGTTGATCCAGTAATCCGTAATGAGCGAGCATGAATTTGGATTTTAGCATCCCGAAATATGAATATAGCACGATGTGGTGGGAGGTCCAGTCACTTTAAGAGCTTTATTTGTACTAATATGTCTTTTCATTTTCCAAAGAATGAATGACTTGTTATAAATTAGAAAGGTTTGTATCATCAATTTAAATTTATATAGATTCAACAATCAAATGTAGTCAAACTCCTTTCTATATACATTTATTAAAATTAAAATACATTATTAAAATTCGTATCAGGATTAAAACGTTAATTATTTTCATAAATAAAAGAATTAATATATATATATATATATTTTAATTAACCACATTATGGCTCTTCATCGTTATGTTTTTTGGAAGCCAAGTTATAATTATGGTTATTTAGCATTACTGGAAATAAACATTTCATAAAGAAGATAGTTTCATTAATTTCTTCAAATACTAATTATTTTAGCTTTCTTTTACAACACAAAACTAATTAAATCATGGTTGTTGCACTCCATTACCATTACCTTAAATTTCGTTTTCACTTAATCATGTACTCCTTTCATAAGAGCATCCGCAGTGGCGGGCAGTTTAGGGTTGACAAAAATGGATTTCGGTGACATTTCTGTAATTAAATAGAACTTTTGAAGTTTGGGGTTTGGGAGATTATTGGTAAGTAGCGGTGGGGTTTCACACTTTGGTGTTTGGGAAACTCTACTAATTATTATAGAATGATTGAATTTGTATTAATTTAATTTGTTAATTTATAATTACAAATTTAAATTAATAAATATGTATTTAAATTTTAATATGTTTTATAGATGAATTTAAAAAATTAAAAATTAAAAAAAAACGAAAAAAAAATTAAAAAGTGGGTGGGGCGCGCCCCGAGGACCTGCAGCGGGTTCGTGAACCCGCGCGGGGCGCGCGCCCCTGCGCCTGTCTCAAACTTGCCACACCCGGCGCGCGCCCGGGGCACCTGCAGCGCGGGGATCACGCCCGGGCGCGCGCCCCTCGCCCTTCCCGAGCTGCCCGCAGGCGCGCGTCCCTGCGCCGCTGCGGATGCTCTAACCATAATCTGTTTAGTAGTTATTTAGTACTAAGTAGTCCAGTTACAGTAGTAATTAGCAGTAAATCATACTGTATTAGTATTCCTTGTACCAAACCAAACTGTTGGCCTTCAATATCTGCGCTCTGTTTCACTTCCCAAGGATACTAATCTATCAACTCCATTACTTTCAAATCTTCTTCAGATTTTTCTTGAATTCTTCACTCAGATCTCTCCCTCTTTCTCGCTTATCTTCAGCTACTTCAACTCTCCAATCTATGTCTTGGTATCATCGATTTCTTTCGTCCTCTCTTTTGTAGATATCTTCTGTGTATTTTTATTTAGCTATCACTTCACCTTTTCAAATTTTCTTTTTTGCATTAGTATTTTATTACTTGATTCTCTTCAAAGTTTCATCAATGTATTTTCCCTCTTGCAAATGTTCTCATTTTGCGTATTGAGTCTATCTCTAGTCTTTTAAAAAAATTATATCTTTTTTTTGTTTTTTTGTTCATTTTCTTTCTTGCTCCTGGCTATGCTAGTGAATGCGGTCGTTTTGCAGTTCGGTTCAACTCCCCCACTTTTTTATCGTGCACCTTTTTTATCTTGGTAGGTTGAAGTGGTAGTTGAATGAGACCTTTTTTATCGTGCACCTCGCAGATTCTCACATGCAAGTTTTATCATTTGCTTTTCTTTTGGGACTGGCGAAATTGTTGTGATGAATATTGAATATTTCGTTACTAGTATTGTTTAGAACTTACAAAGTATCAGCCTATGTTTTTATATGTTGTGGTTCTCCTGAAACTTTCTTTGCCTTGAAGAAAATGAAGAAAATCATGTGAATGCTCTAATTATCTGTGTTTTCTGCTGACTGAGGCCTCCAGCATATGCTCTTGCAATATGATGTTTTTAGCTACTGTTTCCCATTTCTCTTATGATGCCTATGAAATTACTAACTTTTTGCTTAGGTCTTTTGGAGGTATGAATCTTCCTTAAAAGGCTAAAGAAATGTCTTCCACCTTGATGATCCTTATTCTGTTCTTTGTTACCTTTGGAATAAGATATATGAACTGGAAAAATCGTTGTTGACGTTATCATCCCTGTTCTTTGTCTCTGATAATCTTCTGCCACAAGGGAAAATGCATTTTTTTCATAAGGCTAAAGCATTGTAATTTGAGTGATATTTTCACTCCTGAACTGCATTTTACACCTTGATGATATAGTTTTGTGCTCTTAACATTTCTGTTTCATGTGATTTTACAGACATATCATATCCTCACTTAGGCCTTAACTGGAAAAAAGATATTTATTAATCTCCCAGAAGCTTCATGGTTTATATTATCATGTCCTAGAATTTTGATTCCTCATTCTTAGATTTTGCTTGAAAGTTCTGTTTCTTGGATTCATGGCATGTATTTTGTTCCTTTCCATTGTCCAGTCCCAGAGCAGGGGAGGAGAGTCTTCACTTGTGATGCTTAATGTCCTGCATGTATCTCATAATACTCTGGACTCTTTAAGCAACTTGTTCTTGCCATTTTTCCAGTTTCACCCCTAGTGTTCATTATGCTAAAATTGTCTCTGATGTTACACCTTCTCAATAAGAATTTATGTTCACTTAGCTTCGTTTCTCCACCCATTTTTGTTCCACTGCCTCTAATTCGTTTGTCGGTCTTCTGCAGATCTTTGGAGCAGTTACCTTGAGAGAAGTTAATTTTGCTTATTCTATGCAATTACATATATTCATGTGGAGTTCAGGATATCTCATTTGGAAAAGGCTCCAAGTGCTTATAACTTCTTAGCGAAATAGGCGGGGTAAAGAATTTGCAAGTTCCTAAGTTTGATCATGGAGGCAACTGTGCCATCACAGTCTTTGAAGTTTACCATCAAATTGAAAAAAAGGGACTCAAATGTCAGTGATCCGTCAACTACTGCTGATTGCCGGAATAATGCTGAAGAAGAAGGCAATGCATTAGATAGTCCTTCTCCCATAGGGAATGTGAATACATTTCCTGAAGACGTAGTGCACGTTAGTTCAGCAGGAGATGGAGGAGAAAATCATGTCTCTGTAGATGAAGGAGATCAAATTTGTGAAAGCTCTCAATATCAGTTGGTGCTGTATGATCCTGCCGCCAATGCCTTAACTAATGCTGGTGATAGCGAAAATGCACAAGACCTCGATAGTTGTCCGCTCCCCACATGGAGTGACCATCCATTTTCGGACCGCACGCCAAGGGTTTTGCCATCTATAGGGGCCTTCACTGTTCAATGTGCCAACTGTATGAAATGGAGGCTTATTCCAACAAAAGAGAAGTATGAAGAAATACGAGAGCATATTATAGTGAAGCCCTTCTTTTGTGAGACATCTCGTGAATGGCGTCCAGACAGTTCATGCAATGATCCTCCTGATATAACGCAAGATGGAAGTAGACTTTGGGCAATTGACAAGCCTAATATTGCTAAACCCCCTACTGGCTGGCAAAGGCTTATGAGAATCAGAGGTGAAGGAGGCACCAGATTTGCTGATGTGTATGTGTTCTATTTATATTTTCTACATTATATAAAGGTTGTTTTAAGGTTTGAGATGTTGTGATAGATTTTGTGTGCAAAGGTACTAACACACCTTGGGATATACCTTTTCATTCCTTCATTCATTTTCCTAGCTATCAGTGGGTGGGGTGGCATTTTCTTCCTCAGCCCTTAAAGAGCTTTACCGGTAACTATGAAATATGTGATTGCATAACATACAACATCTTTTGGTTTTAGATGCTGAAAGGTTACTTTTTTGGAACATTAGAATTTGTTTTTGAACTCACAGTTCAAAGATGTTTGTCTTTCACTATCACATTGAAGGTTTTGCTTTTAAAGCTTGAGAGTTGGCATGAAAATTGAAATTGTTTCACTTATAGCTTGGGATCCAAATTTCAATCATCGTAAAACCTTTTTAAGTGAAAAATCAGAATTGCACATCGATTATTTGACTACACTTTTACAAGGTGATTGTTAGATTCAATATGAAGGATACCAATTGAACTGTCACGTGACTCATTTTAGATTGTTACCTTTGGATTTAATAGTCTGAAACTGCTGCGGATTACTTTTCTCATGTTCCATATTCGATTGGATGCATCTTTATGTTGGATTCACCTCTGCTTTTGTAGTATTCCGGAGCCTTAAATTATTATAAATAGTTATTAAGAAGCAGAATAAGTTCTGCATGTGTATAGTCTACTCTCTGTTTCCTAATAAAGATGTGTATCGACCAGTTTATGTGTTACTTGCCATAGTTCTTGCCATAAGAATTCCACTTGATCATAACTTGGTAAAGAAACTTAATTCTTTAGTTCCCCTTCGGTTATCTCAGAGAACCACTTGATACTAACAATAGCTTTTGCTTGTCATATAATTTGTAGTTTCTTTTCATGAATCATCTCAGGTATTATGTTGCACCTTCAGGAAAGACACTTCGTTCTAGATTAGAGATTCAAAGGTATGCTCGTTGGTGGCATTATATAATATTTTGGAACAGTGGATTGTTTTCATACAGTCTTTTCTGGTTTTCTTTAAGGTTCCTAGACAAACATCCAGAGTACATGAACGAAGAGGTGAGTTTAGCAAGGTTTTCCTTCCAAACCCCTAAACCATTACAAGAGGGCTATGTCAGGAAACGATCTGTACCTGTACGTCCTGCTCTTCAAAATGATGCTGGTGATCTTGGAACCCAACAATATCTTCCACCATCAGAAGGTGATGATAATTTCTCTCAACCTGAACGCGAGGATATATTTTCCATATTTCAAAACTTCGCACCACTGGTTCTCAAACACTAGTCTTTTAGTTACGTTAGATAGTCATCGTCTGATGTGGAATTTTAACTCAGCATGCCAATCTTTTCCTTGGTTTTCTGTTCTGGGATGTGGTATTGGAGGATGATTCATCGGTGATTTAGTGTTTCTTGACCAACTATATCGGAAGCTAATGGTGGGCTTTCAATCTGATCAACTCAGTTAAACGTGTGAATGGCTTGATGTTCTGGATCATGATCTCTTGATTTTTCTATGAACTAGATGTTGTTTATATCACGGAGTCGTGTTCACTTAACAAAGTATTTTGTCAATGCTGCAGTTGCTCGTATAACTTGGGTGAGTACGGATGAGGATACAGACTTGCAGCAAAGTATCCCGGAGCATGGTAACATCTACTTGGAGTCACTGGGGCCAAATCTTGAAGAGGAATCGGCAAAGAGGAGGAAGATGCAATCAGTACCGTCTCATCGATGAGGCAACTTAGGCAGTTGCTCAGGTCCATAGTACAATTAATTGAGGCCCTCCAAATATATTTGTTATGCTACATTACCTCATGTCCTCATTTTCGTAAATGTGTACTTCACTTTCTTATCCTTTCCAAGTTCAAAATTTAAGAGGCTAAAAGTATTTTTCTTGAAGCATATACCAAGAAACTTCAGGTAAGTTGACTGCATACTACAAAATTGCGTAATTTTGGGACTAATGTTCTTTGGGAAAATTGGAAGAATTCATAATATTGAACAAGTAGTTATGATGTGCACCTAGTTTTAAAAAGAAATACTTGAGTTATATTCTTTTTTGGATGTACTTTTCATAGTGCAATATTCTATTATGGTCACGTCAGAGTTGGCCTAACTTTGATTTTTTTTTTTTTTCCATTAAAGTTATTTTTACGTCAATTCAATTCAAAATCATTGCATGGAGAAATATGTACAACAGCCATAATGGAAAAAGGACCATTCTCATCAATTACAATCCCACTTTCATTAAAACTTTTTTCTTGTTTAGATAGTGACTAATTTTAATGAAACAATAAAAAAAATGTGAATGTGATTATTTTTAGCGGGGACGGGAGAAATATATTTGATTATTTGTAAAATTAAAATTATAATTCATATGATTATCTATTATGTAACTAACTATAAAAGAAAGAACTAGTGAAGGGGGGCCATGTTGATTCTCATAAATTTGGAGTTTCTTTATGAAGTTTATATACTGAGAGAGATGTGCTTCAAAATCCCAAGTGGTCACTCTTTATAATTAAACAGTAATCATTCAAAATACTCATAAGGTTGGGATATTTTCACACACACAACATCAAAAACTATTCAATTGCGACACTCCTCTCCTCAACATGCATCATAAATCATTGAAATGGTCCTCCTCTCCTCTCCATGCAAGGTCCACACCAATATCCATATTATTCTAGCTATTTTTTAGTGGTAAAACAAAAAAAGAAAAACCAAAAATTAAATTTGAGAAAGACACATTCTAACCATAAATTTAATTCACATCTGGTATGATTGGTAGAATTTATATATCTCTTAGTTTATAGCTAGAAGCTTAGAATGTCTTTCATTGAGTTTTTTTTTGGATATTAATACCATTTTTGAACAGTTGATTTCGTTGTAAGTTCCAACACTAAATATATCCTCCCTCCGATTTTTTTGAAGTGTCCGATTTCACTTTTTTTCTTGTTTCTAAATAAGTGTCATATTTCAAAATTTTAGAGTATATTTATGACAATCTTTCAATTTTGCCCTTATTTAATACTTATTAAAATCTGATATTATTTGTATGAATGTATTTATTATGCTATTTAATAAAGAATATATAAGTAAAATTTTCATTTTATTAATACGTGTGATTTAGTAAAATTGGACACTTATTAAAAAACGGAGGGAGTAGTTAGCTAAGTGTAAGATTATCGCTCTCATCGAACTCGTTCTCATTGCCCCTCTACACGCCACAATAAGAAAACCCAACATAGTGTTAGGAACAAGTGAAAACCTCAAAAACAAATTAAACAAATTGTCAAATGAAACCTAAAGTTTGGGTGGAAACGGTATTGAGACAACAATTTTCTTTTTGAAGCCATATTATGTCCATTCATCATTAATCTATCTAGTATGTACCCTTGGCTACTTGGGGGTGATCAATTATTGCAAGAGTTGTGAATTTTTAGTAGGTGGCTTGTGGGATCCCATGAGCTAGGGAGAAAACATTGAGTTGGCAAATTTAATGAAATTTGGCACATCCAAAACCAATTCATCTATATATCTGTCTAGTTTGTGTGGCTTAGTGTGTATCAATCATTTCATTTCAGGTAGAAATTTGTGTGGTATACACAAAAATCCCACCATCTCTTAATTTGAATTGGATTTAATTGTGTGTCAAAGGGTTCTTTAGAAGATGGCCAGCTTTGGAACTTAAAAGATATGCATGCATAAAATGAGAGATAATATTATGTAGGCGATGGAGAGTTGGGAGTAATTTTGGCACTTGAGATCCTTAAATAAAGCACTAATTAATTCTTATCAACTCATATTAATCACAACAATTTGATTCCATTGAGATCGAGGATATATATTTATTGCGCCTCTTTTCTCTTTGACAGTGAAATAATACTCATCCATTTATTCATTTCATTGCTGCCTTCAAACAAAACTGCATATTATATCAATTAAGTCCCTGGGTTAGCCTACGTATTAAATTACCAAAAATATATATATTTGTAAGCTCTGACACATTTTATATATAGATTATATAAAAATGATTTATTACAAATTAATTAAAAATAAAATTTGATTGTTAAATAATTTAGATAAATAGTACAAAGTATAAGATAATTTTCATACAAATCTTATATAAAATATTTTTTTTCCTTTAAATTTAATTTTATATACTATGATTCAAATTTATTTTTAATATAATGATTATAAAATTCAATGTAACACCAATCATTTTTTTACTCGTTTAAACATGCAATGCCAATAATAATCATGACATGAGCTTCAGAGCTTGGCCCTAAATTAGAATTTCATGTTCTACTCAATCTCAAATAATTAAATCAATATAAAATTTTAAAAGTTACGAGCTCTCAACATAAAAGGTTGGATTAGTTTATTTATTATCTATTGATGGCTGTCTCGAGGAGACAACAATACATCATAAATTGTACGTTTACAAGTTTCGACACACACACTCTCTCTAGTTGCTTTTTAAGCATATTCATAAATCGTTTACCAAATTTATTGGACGAAATCGAACAATCAAAGCATTTACATAAAGAATAACTTGTAAATTACAAAAGCAATAAAAGATGTGGTTTTTTTCAACTATTTACTTAACTCAACTTTCTATGTTTTGCTTTTTATCCTTTGAGGATAGAGAAGGGATCAATAAATAAAATAAAAAGATTTTGGTGGGCCATCCTCATGGATTGTGATGTCGGCCAATATAATTAAATTTGGACAAATCTCTTCATTTCTCTAAGAAAATAGTAGTAGTAGTATAATTGGTTAATAGTATTAATCGTTAAACTCAAGAACGTGACATGTGTGTCATCATTGTTTTGCATTGGTCTAAAAGTTCTTGGCTTTTAGTAAATTTTTATTGAATAATCATATTGCTATATTCATGTATTAACTGACATAAAACCCATCGATGATTTAATTCTAATTAACTTAGGTTAGTGATGCTTGCATCAAATTTTAATTGGCTATTTATAAATATGATCAATTTCTTGAAATTTTGTATAATTACTTATGGTTGAACCATTTGATTGCTTTTTACAAATGAGAGGCCACCATTTGAAATCCTTATTTATTAGGGGTACATTTATTTTAGAAGAGAGTTTGAATAAATAAGAACAGTATAAGTTAATGTGTATATATCACCATCAACATAAATGATTTTATTTTTAAGGCCATAACTTCAGAATTTGACATCTTCGATGCATACCAAAATAGTTACATTATAAAGACAACTTATCAACCACATTATTGTTCTTTCGTAATGTTGGATTGATATCAATCCACGAAAAAATTAATCGAAAAGATCAATAAAAAAAATGTATGAATGCTCCAAAGAGTTGGAGTTCATATTTTGAATTTAAAAGTATGAAGTTGTCGGTTAGCTCTGAGGTCTGCCGCATCAAATCTCTTGCAAAACAAGTCAAGTGAAATGGTTGGGGTTTCTTCAGGGGAGAAATTCTGACGGCCAAGTCAGCTCAAAGTAGATTGGGTGTATAAAAATGCAAGAAAATTTGTTAAATGTGCTAATATTGCAAGTGTCGTATATGAATAAATGAATGTGGCATATAGGTTAAGTGTAATAGAGGGTAAAAGAGTAATTTCATAACTCAACAAACTAAATGTGAGTAGTACTACCTTATGATCCTCTCCAATAGTATTTGACCATGTCATTGTGGTCCTCCAATGTTATGAAATATTCACATATGAAATAATTATATCATACCATGTCAAGTACTACCCTGACACGATGTCTATAATTATGAAGGGCATGTCTTACGTGTCATGGACATCCATTAATCAGATCCATAATAACAAACAAGTCAGCCCCTTTGGTCAGAACCAAATGAGTCAAATATTGTCCTAAAGCAGACCCACATGAGTCCTTGCTGTCAGAGCATAGGTAAGTCAGAGATTGTTCTCGGACAGATCTTTGCTCTACTTGTCAGATATCTTTTCTGCTCGTCAGACGAGCAGAGCTGATATTATTCCATATCACGTAAATTTATCAACCAAAACTTTATGTTCTTCGAGCAATAAAATTCTATCATCTCTTTTTTTATCATCATTAATCAATTATTCCTGTTGATCCTAAAAAAAAAACTTTGAAAAGGCATGCCCTCAAAGTATTGTAAACTCTTCCCAAAACTTATTAATAATTTATCAATTTCGATAAGAGATAGTCTTTAATTTCATCATCACTCATTTGCAATTCAATAAATTTATAAAATAATACTTCCATCGTCCACAAAAAGTGAGTTGTAAGGGTGTTGTTGACAAGAGTTATAAGAAAAATTATAAAGTATGTTTTTTGTGGAAGAAATGATCCACAAAGTAAAATATATGTGATGTTTAAAATAAATAGTGTTTTGTGTGACCATATCTAAAAAATGAAATTATACACTTTTTGGCAGATGGAAAATAACTTAAGTCACGAAAATTATATTTTATAATGATATTAACTAATATTGAGTAAATAAGTCAAAATAATTGACCTCGATGATCTAGCTAAAGGACAATGCTCAATAGCATCCGAGAGAATACATACAATTCGCTCATTCTCGGATGAATATAAAATTTTCTTCCAATTTGTATCATTGTTTTCTTGAAACTCAATCTTCTGAACTTTGCTTGCACTTATTTGTTTTGAATTAAACTATGGACATGGTGTCATTTTTGTAAAAAAAATATAATAAACTTGAAATATTTGATGCCATTTTTACTAACTTATCATGAAATATGCAATCAATGCTCCAAACTTTGTTTTTATCTTTGAATTTGGTAACTTCATATACTCGGACAAGTTGGAGTTGTTGTCAGAACTTACTTTTTGCTGAACTTATACGTGAGTATAAAATATCTTGAGTATCTGCAAATATTCAATATCCGCAGATAAATTGACATTTTGTTTTAGTTTGAATTTAAATATACACCAAACAACCATATGTTTATTAAATTGCACCAAACATGAATAACATGAGTGTTTGGTGTTTTCAAAAATATGTACCAAACACCCATGTATTTATTAAATTGCATGAGATATCCGTGTGTTATTAAAAATCTTTTACGGTTGTTCATCTATCTAACACCGTTAAAATATGGATAAAATTACTTCTTATATGATTCTTTAAATTGAACAATGTATTTTTAAATTAGGGATTTTTTGATTCTCTTTTGTATGATTTTTGGGTTCTTTACATTAAAATTACATTTATTTTTTCATGGAATTAAATTATAATAATTGATTTTTGTTTGTTTGATTGAATCTCAAGCGATACTAAAACATTATAACTAGAGTGGTTTTTGTTGGTTTTTTAATTTTTGAAAGCTAGTGGAAAATCTCATTATGTCAATCAATATTCACGATATTAAAAATTGAAATGCTCATGAATTATTAAAATTTTATTTTGGTTAAATTAGCAATATTTTCATGGTAAAAGAATTGTTCTCATCTTTTTGAGCGAGTGATATCCTTTTTTTTCCTTTCCAAACTCCAATAAACAATTGTGTATCAGGGTTGTACACGAATCAAATAATTTTGGTTCGATTCAAAAACAAATACAAATTATTTTTTAGATTCAATTATTATTTAAATAAAAATTAAATATTATGATATTTGAACCAATGTTTATGATTAAGTGTGTGTGTGTGTATATATATAACATATTTATATGATGTTTATTTACATAAATATATAATTCTTACACCTATTTTTTATATCAAAAATATTTTATAAATTAATTTTCACTCTTTTATAAGTTTGAAATTTTGAATTTAAAATTTAAAATATTATTTAATAAAATAAAAATTTAATTGAATCTTCACATCGTATCAAATACAAATAATTATTTAATATACAAATACGAATTGAATATTGTGTTATTCATTTTGATTCGATTCATGTACAACTCTATTTGTGTATTCTATTTTTTTAATTCACCATGAATAAGAAATAAAATAATCAACATTAACTTAATTTGTATGGTTATATTGTAATTAATTTAACAAAATGAACACAATGATGACAAATAATGTTTTATGTGTTCGTGGTTGGATGAAGGGTATTTACGTCAATTCAAACCTATTAAAACAATGAAAAAGTACATAATTCATATTTTTCTGTTAAAGTTAACGAGTTGAGTTTTCAAATTTTTTAATAACATATAGGTATCTCATGCAACTTAATATACACAAGGATGTTTGATGCATATATATTTTTGAAAACACTTGGTAGCTTTATGCATTTTTCCCAATTCTATATATATATATTTAGATTCAATGCATGATATTCATTTTGACTACTTGAAGTGCATAAGACAATGTAAATTATTTGATTTACTAATGTTATATTTATATTACTTTTGTTTTAGTTTGAATTTAAATATTTTGATGAAAGGGAGAGACAAAATCATTTGTAGAAAGTGATTTATATTTGAAACTTTTACGCGACTATCCACATTGCATAATTCATGTTATGTTAATAACTTTATATAAATTTCATAATGTGGACACTATGTCATGACTCATGCGATACATGGGAGATATTATTGAAAATTACAGATCTGACACCTCTCTTCCACTAACTACACTGGTAATTAGTCGTAAATTCACATTTTATTATAAGTTTGCTTCCTCATTGATATATATATTTTTGTTTCATTATTAGTTTTTAGAAGGTTTTTACATGATTTTTTTTTTGATGAAGTTCGTACGAGGTGAACTGAATTTGTGTATGATTTTGTTCAAAATGATGGTAAATTGATATATAGTCATGTTAATTTTCTATAATATTTTTGAAGTTATAAATATCACTTTTTTTAAAGTTACATGTATTTTGGTAATGCATATTGAAGTTAGTTGGAGCTATGATGCTGAATGAATGGTTAAAGAGATAAAAGTACAACTTTATATTTCATCAAAATAATGTAGCATTATTATTTTTCTATCGAAAAAAATTTAGTTTTAAGAATTTTGATTATGATTTGAAGGATTATTAGACGAAATCAGTATGTATAGATGATGTTTAGTATTAATAATCTATTTTTATTATTATTTGTGAGAATTTTGTTATATATATGAAATTTTATTTATAGAATATTGAATTATCAAGACTTTATATCTAAATTGACCACATCAACATTTCTTTGTTGTATGATGTTGCGTGGTCTATAGTAGAATAGATAATAGGCAATGAACTGTGGTCTATAATTCAATAGACAACAAACGTTTTGTATGTGATCTATAATCTAATAGACAACAGTTGGCCGACTGTGGTGTATAAGTTAATTTTGTAATAAACTACCGTTATCGCGAGTAGTCTATTATCGGAAAGTTTCTCTACTAAAATAACAACCCAACAAATTGCATTAAGAGATAATGCTTGTCATTTTAGATTTATATATTGAAAAACTAGTTTTAATTAATAGTACTATGTGTGTTTAAAATATGTGTACAACATGAAGAAATTCATGAAACGATACCATGCATAATTTGAATACAATTAAAGAATTGGTTCAAATGCATGTACTTGTGATTATTTTTTGAATCATAAATGCACCTCATGTAATTTGAATTTAGAATGTTTGAGTCACATGTTGTGTTTATTCTAAACCGACTCCATTCAATAATTACATTAATTTAATAAAATTATAATTGTTTACTGAGCGATCCATCATATAAAAGAACTAATGATTTATAAATAAAAAGATGTTCCAGACTCCAGAGCAAATTAATTATTCACTTGGAAAAACATACAATAATGTGGACGGTATAGAAATAGTAGTTGATTATTCTTCGATCCACATATATATACAACAACTATAACTAATTAATTAATTAGTTTGCAATTCCTTTTCTTGTAAGGTATATATACATTATCTAAGTTTAGATACTTCATTTTCCAACGAATTTGCAGTTATTAAAAGAATACTTTAATTTATATACACTATATGGTTGTATAATTCTACATTAGCATGTGATTTTGGAGTGGACCTCTGTTGATGTGGGTCCATCTACATCTTCCCTTTAATACTAAATACTTGGATACGTATCCGCTTCGATTATCATATTTTATATTAAATTGAGTTTATTATAATAAAATGTAATAATTAAAATAGAAAGAATGAAGTACAAATATACCAATTTCAGTATATATATATATATATATATATATTTTTATTATTGACAGATTTCTGAATGATTTCTTCTCAATGCTATTAACGGATAGTTCATGAAATATATAAATATATTGGATGTAATGTTTATCAAATGCTGCATTTTAGAGTCAGCATAATTTGGTAAATATATCTAAAAATATTCAATTTGGTTTTGATTTTAATTTTACAAAATTATATTTTTCGGTTCAATTTTGTTATTAAAAATTTGAGATATCGAAAATGAAACGAAGTATATCATGTAATACTTCTTCTATCCACGTAGCTTCCACTTTAACTCGGCAAGAGTTTTAATAAATTGTTTTGATTTTAATTGTTAATGTGTAGTGAATGGAGATTTGGTCTCACATGAATGTTTAAATTAAAGTGATTTAGTTGTTAATGTGTAGTGAGTGAAGATTGAGTCTCACATGAGTATTTGAATTAAAGTGACGTGAAAGTAAAAGGTTCGAAAAAAGTTACTAAAATTAGAAACTTTATGTGAAAAGTTACTTTGTGAACGGACGAATACGATAAACTGAGAAGTTATTTTGTGGACGGAGAGAGTAATTATTCATATAACCTTGTTGACTATGACAAGAGTCACTAATATAAAGAGACTCGTGACTATGGTAGGGCGGTACGTTATGTTCTCTCTAAATCATGATTGAAGTTGAGACCTTCTAGCGCTTTTGTCTTACCGCGGTTGCTGGCACATGGTTAGCCAATGCTTATTCCCCATATATTGTCATTACTTCTTTTCAGGAAAAATAAGTTTACGTCTCGTGGGCCTTTTATCTCCACACGACAATGGATCTGGCGGACCATATCTATTCAAAACACTATCTTCCTATTCAATTCTTACTGTTACTATAATATGGCCTATGAGTCTGAAGACAAAAGGAGCTCTTGACCTGTATCAAATAGAGGAGGGTTTATTCAATCACATAGTTTGAGCTCTTAAAATATAGCACATTTGAAACTTTCAATTTGATTGTATCGAAACACTACAAAAATGTTGAGTATATGTAACAAATTGTGTGAGGAAATTTTTGTTTTGTTACATTTGCATATCATATGTGAGTATATATTTTCACATTAATCCTCAAAGATTCATATCTAATGTGAGGAAATCATATTTTCCTTACATTATACTATATGTGAGGACCCTAATATGACGAGTCTGTAACGAAATTTATTTCCTCACATGTGATCTTATGTAACGAAATAATAGTTTTTTTTGACGAAAAAATTTGTGGCAAATAATCAGTTTTTTTGTAGTGATATAATTTCCTCACATATGATATGCAAATGTAACAAAATTTATTTTCCTTACATAAATTTTGTTACATATACTCAATTTTTTTGTAGTGAAAGTCCCAGTATATTATGATTTCTCTATTGGCCAGGTCATTTCAAGGTTTCCACTCTATTTTCATTACGTATATATATCACGTCAGGATCCGTTGCATACTATATTTCAATGGATTAGTGTAATTATTTATCTAATATATTCAATTTGATTTTTTTTTATTTTTAATTGCATTAAGCCAAATCGTGCTCAAAACAATTTTGAAATAATATTATACTTCTATAATCTCATGACTACTCTTAGCTTGTTTTTCTTTATGGCTATTCCGCTAATATTAGCTAAAAATAACAAAATTAATATTTAAAGTTTGTGAAGGTATTTTTTACATTTTTACTAGTTTACACCACAATTTAATCAATAACGAATCAAAAGTTTCCACCCTATATACAGCTTTAAAAAGTGAATCGTGGAATGCAATAAATTATTCATTGATGTGGTGTATTGGAGAAGAAAATGACTAATAATTTACCTGACATCAATGACCAAGTTCCTTATTAAGACAATGGAAGTAAAAGGACGATATATAAACTATTTTAATTTATAACAACATCATCAACAAAACATGAATGTTCAAATTCGAGTGATTATTAATATATGTAAGACAGCTAAATAGTGTTGTTTATACAGCATCCCCAACTACTAATTATTTATACACAATTTCATGATTAATTTCATTATATTATGGACTACATATTATTATATTTATTTATAGTCTCAATAATCTCAGTTTTTTTAAATAGGATCGCACGGTTAATGTCCATTTTTTTATTTTTTTTATAAACCGTACGTTGTCTTGCAAAATTTCTTTTAGTACTTAAAAATGGGATATGAATTTAACATGTTACAAATAAAATTCAAATTGTTTGAAGAATATTTATGTTCATATGTGGTCCACCTTGGATTTATTTAAATGTTGATTATTTGTATTTTATATGCATAAATTATTGTTAGAATTGTTAATCAACGTCCATTGTCACCTCAATTATGTGGTGTGAGTCAAAAAGTTGGTGGGCCCCTAATTATTGTTGTTAATTTAGCAAAAAAAGGGGGAGAGATAAGATGGTGGAACTTTGGAAACACAAAATAGGGTTTATTATTTCGAAGGAAATTGGGATTCAGATGCATAAAAAAAAAACAAGAGAGATGGCTGAATTAAAAGACAATTTCAAAAATTGTTTTACTTATTTTCAGTATTCAATATAAATTAATATTATTTTGTTAAAAAAAAAATCATTATATAAAATGCTTCCCCATCTTTCGTCTTTTATTAACCTTTATGAACGGATTCTTACTATTTATTAAATGGTCGCATACTCTATCCCTAGTAGAAACGTGTTATATTTCATTTCGGCACACCTCATTACAAAGATTTACACATATAATGCTTATTTTATTATCTAAAAATGTTTGTTTTGTAGTGTTTAAATGCTTAAATATATTTTATAGCATGCTTATTGTTTTAATATTACTCATAATTATACATTGATTAGCAGGGGATTATTGAGTGATGCGATAAAAAAAAATTGTGTTTGGTTTGCTAGATTAACTTTGATTATACTTGTTTAGTAAAAATAATCAAACATAATTAATTGTTTGGTTTGATTGATTGAGTTCGGGATAGAATATTTAATTTGCATGTAATCAACAATTTTTTTATGATTAATCAAACTAATTTTGGCTTGATTTAGCTTAATTATAATCACCTAATTTATCAAATACTATAATATATCAAACCAAACATATAAATATATAATTTAAATTTAAATAATTTTGTCATTCTTTGTCATATCAATCTAATTCATATCACATTCAGTATTTGTATAAATTTAAGATATGGTTAACTTATACTATTCTTTTATTTTAATGCAACACAAGTCATAATGTGTAATTACAAAACAAAACCATAAGTTAAGTTATTGTAATCCTATATTTAAAATAATTATGGTTAAGATAGAGAGATAGAATTAATTGTAAAATTGATTTCCGATTGAGCAATTACACATACAAATTACATTGAATATGCACATTAACAAAAAAATCTAAATTTGCACATATGATATGCTAATCTTAAATATTCCGGTCTCTCTCATTAATTTTGGCCTATTTTACCAAAAAGTCATCACAGTTTTGATTAAATGGGCCAAGATTGTTAGGACGAAAAGAGTATTTGTTAAGAGTTTTATGGACGAAACTGTTGATTAACGCAACTCAAATTCATCGACATGGAATAGCTAAGTCACATTTTTTTCATTAAAATCTTACAAGGTTCAAACAATGTTGGATGAATTTAATCTTGAATAACCAACATTTCAATGTAATACTCTTTCCATCCATCAAATTCGATGACTATAATATTGTTTCATAACAACCATATAAAGCGTGATCTATTATCCTTTTCTGAGTTTTCTCGACTTAGCTTATACTAATTCCATTTATCTTATAAGCTTCACAAATAATTAAATTTTTAATACATTAATCAACTGTTTCATTAAAATTATAATTAGTGCATCTAAAATTGATGCAAAAATTTAAAGGGGGTAGATTATTATTACTTTTTGCAAATGTATTAAAATAGACATTCTCAATGAGGGTGGTGACGTGGAGTAGTTTAGTGGGGGATTAAAGAAATAATTAAATTAAAATATTAAAAGGACAAAAACAAAAAAGAAAGGCAGCAGGTCCTTCAAAAGAGGCGGATTTTCGGCTGCGAAAGGAAAGCCACGCCTCAGCCTCAGCCTCAGCCTCACCAACTCCACCACCTTCATTCCCTCTCTTCAACTACTGTACTCTTTTTCTTCCCACCATTCTCCACTGCGTTCACATAATTATTTTCTTTCTAATAATGTCACAATCAACAATATATTTTTCTTAAGATTACATCAACAAGTATCTGCAGATTTTAAATAATTTAATATCTGCCACTGAGTTTAATTTAATTATTATTGAAATAATATAGTTATAAATATAAATAAAATAATTTGAAACCATACACCATCCAAATTAGTATCCTTTCCGGTAAAACTACAGTATGAATGCTCAAGACTATTAGGAAGTGGATTTTATGTCATCAAAATTGAAATTTTAAAAACACACGTGAAAGTGAAGAGAAAATTTGGAAAATTAATTTACAAGTATTTTGCAAAAAGGCGAAAAAGCAAAAAAAGCAAAAGAGGATAGGGGGAAAGAAAAGAACAGCGGCGCCGACCTCAATCCGACGGTCACGATTCGATTCATCTTCTTCACACGTCAGCACTTTAATTTGGATTTATGTTAAGTTTAAACATGTGTATTCCTTGGGATCAAATTTTAGTCGATAATTTACTTTTAGCCGTATTTATAATTTATTTGACTATATTTTATATAATTTTATCAATTTATATTTTTAAAAATTGTAAAAGTATATATTTTTATTATAATTATAGTGATAATATATTGAGAAAAATAGCAAATTCGTCTCTAGAGTAGATACGCCTACAGCGGATTACCTCTTATGGTATGTTTTTGTTCAGATTGTCCCTGAACCTGAAGGCGATAAGTTGCAGCAACTAAACTTTCACGTCTAATGACGTTAAATAAATTACTCCCTCCGTCCCAACTAAGATGAGTCGTATTTTTTTTGGACCGTCCCAACTAAAATAAGTCATTTCCTTTTTATGACACATTTATACTTTCAACATACACATCTTAATTACCGTGACAAAAAAGTATGTCTCATCTTAAATGGGACAGATGGAGTATTTTTTTATTTATGGTTTCTTCACGTACTCCTTTGCCACAGGGATTCACCTCAATACTATTGGCGTTTTCGGCACTCTTTCGTCTTAGACCAACTAGCTCTTGTCACTCGAGGCGTTCAATCTCTACGAGAACAACCAGCGATTCAGAATACCGAATGCCATCACCGATTCTCCGAATTTGTATGAGTTGATGTTATTTCGTGACGAGTTATCCGGAAATTTGTCTTTCAATCTCAGTAGAAACTTGACTTAGTGGTGGATTGATGTCTACACCAACAACTTCTCAGGTCAAATCCCAACAAACCTATGTCTCAACGGGCTCTTGAAGAGCTCTTGCTGATTGAAAACTCTTTATGCAGCAGAATCCCGATAAGTCTCGGCGAGTGCAGGAGCCTTGCTGCATGTGAAATTAGGATACAATTACTTCTCTGGCGAGATACCGTCGAAATTTTAAGGACTGTCTCACGTATTATTACTAGGGATGATCGTAAACTCATTTTACTGTGGAATTGCAAAGACAATTGTCGGAGTGTCAAATTTATCTCAATTAATTTTATAAGAGAAAAAATTCACTGGCATCTTACCAGAGGAGCTAGATTTTGTGCATAATCTGTTGGAGTTCTCCAGCAACACATCAACAACTTCTTCAGTTCCTTGTCGGTGAGCATCGTGAATCTCCAACAACTTGTGAAGCTTGATCTGAGCAACAATGATTTTTCGTTGGATTTCCTACCGGCATTGACTCATGTAAGAAGCTAAACAAACTGAATTTAACAAACAATCAATATTTTGGAGAAATTCCTTCAAGGGCCCATTTGAACAAGAGTTGTAAATTGAGCAACTTGAGCATAAAGAGCTGAGGTAAATCTCGGTGATGAAGAGTCGAATTTGAGTCTATGTTCGCTATCGGCTCGTACTCGAGTTGGAGCTCGTATAAATTTTTTATTTTAGAAAATTATATATTTCAGTTTATAACTCGACCAAATACTCACTTGAATGCTCGTGAACAATCTCAATTATGTTTGTGAACAAACGAACTTGAATTCGATTCGATTAAAATATCTAGTTCGGATATCCATAATCCACCGATTCGGATATCCATGGGGATTGTATCCTAATAGAGCTGAGTATGGGGAAGAAAATCGGGGATTCGACTCAGGTATGAGTTTGACATTTGTGCCCGAATCTGGTATGAGAATTTGTATTCTCGTTCCGAACTCGTCCCGATAAATTTATATAATATATATATATATATGAAAATATAATTTTATATATGATTTTTTAAATTTTCATAAAAATAAAAAATATATATATTGAAAGAATTTTCAACTTTTTAAAATTTTTATATATAATTATTTTATTACACTAACTAGTATTTTTTTGAAAAAAAATTAAAGGAAAGGAGATCAGAAAGATACGCGAACGACGTATAGGTCGGATGTTTCCGTGAGCAGTAAGCAGCAGATCTCCCCTTATTTTGGGAAAGCTGGCGGCCGCGTGTGAATTCTTTCAAGGCAAAGGGCGGCCTGATTCGACATTGTTGTTTACTCCCTTTAATAGTGAAAGCAGCAATCCCTTGCCTCCTGGTATTTCCCTTGGGCATGGTCCATAGCGTATGTGTTGACTTCGTTAAACCGGTGTACTTGGCTTTTCTTTGTCTTTGCGCAAATTGCCCTTTGTCTAAAGATGTGGTGCCACGAGATATTCAATTTGAGAGTACGGGGCATGCAGGCTGAGAACTATCTGGTGCGGGAGAAAGAGACATGACACATATATGCGTAATTCAAAAGGGCAAGGTAGGTCTTACATAGTCTAGTTTAGTCTAGTCAAAGAGAAGAAGAAGAATCAAAAACAAAAGCCCCTTAGCGCCCCGGGACGGGAGTGGAGGGCGGCCCTACGAAAGTTAGAATCGAATATCGAATCTTTCTGTTGGCTTTCCCAATTCATCCAACATTATTTGGCGAGCATGTACCTTTCCCCTTCCCCTGAATAATTTAAGCTGCGATTTAAACGGGTATGAAAGTGAGCACAGGGTTATTTTTCAAATGGGTGCGGAGAAGGAAAATCAAAACCCGTCACTAACCCACCCTATTAACATCCCTATGTGGAACTATTAAAATACACATTCCAGACAATAGTGATATTGGATCAACAATCTACCTATGGTACTATGTTGACAATAGATCCAGAAAATAAATAGAGCTTGCTTTAAACTGTAAGGTTGCATTTGGTTGCCTAGTTGAAGTAGGTTGGGCAGAAATAATCCACCATCATCTTGCATTTGGTAGCAATTTTTGTTCTTCTTACGACCCGGGTTTGTAAACCCGGCCCGAAAATTAAACCCAGTTGAAGCTTGTTTATCAACCCCCCTCAGGGGTGGTATAATTTTCTTCCCAACTGAACAGTAAAAGAAGGAAATAATTTTTTTTACCAACATACCATTTTCTTATTTTACATCCCAAAATTGAATTCACAGAAAGAAACAACAGTCCCGTATTTCTTCTCGAGCACGACGACGCGCACTTCTCTCCGGGAAGAACAAATTGAAGTGTAATTTTTGTGCAGACGAATTGAAGATCCCGAGGTAGTTATGGCTGTTCTTAACAGCTAACATCTTGAATTTTTTCCACAATTTTCTGGGTGAAGCATATTTTTTTTTCATGTCTAAAATCTAGTTCTTCTTCTTTAAGCTAGCGTTAAGTTGAATTCGGAGTAATCCCAGCACGGTCCAGCAGCGAGGAATCTCTTTGTGAAGGAATTTCAAGGTTATATCCAAACCAATGTAAATACATAGTTGTCAATCATGAAAATTAGCACCACTTAATTATTCCATCAACTCCCTATAACCAATGTAAACATCTATAACCCATAAATGTCGATCAGATAGGTGTTGTAATTCAAATGAGTGTAAGAAAAAGGGGTTCAATTCAATTGGGTCTTCTGAAATTACTTACTAGAGGGAGACTGTTTCAAAGTCGTAGAAATTAAATAGCGGAGGAGCTGCGTGGTTGGAATCACGGCATAAATCTTTCACCGGTGATACTCCAATGTCGAGCAGGAGTGCATATTCGAATTTTTCATTTGTGTTGAAGCTAGGTTTAAGAGATAAAGCTAATGGTTTTATGTAATTTGCCATTTTAAAAAATGACAACAAAGTAAGTTCACAGCTTAAACTTGTTAACAAACCTTGCTACCAAATTGAAGTTAACTTTTATCTAGTTTATCATCTTGTCTACCAAATGAAACTCACCGTTACTATAAACATCTCATATCCCAAAACAACACATTATTATTATCTCATCCCACTATATCCTATCCATGCTACCAAATGCACCCTAAGTTGTAACCAATACTATTATTTATGAAAGTTCAATAGTACAAACTAGATAGTACCTATATACACACACAGTATAATAAGAAGCGGCGTACATGCTTCTATTAGTAAAGCGTGTATTGTTTATTAAAAGCATAACAAGAAATAAAGCTATTGAGAAAAAGCCAATACATCATAATTCGGATTTTTTATTACCTGACCGTGTAATATCTCGTATTGTATTAATACGATGGTGACACTTGTCATAATTATTTAAGATTTAATATATATATATATATATATATATATATATTTCGGCATAAATTTTAAATATTAATTATGTCACGTGTGAGTCTCATAATATATATATATATATATACCTTTCAATTTCACCATTTTCTCACATAAGTCTAGCAGCTTGGGCTTGAATCGACCCGGCCGGGTCTTTTGTAATAAAATGATATTTGAAAATATAATTAGTTTAATACATCTCGCTTTTAGAAAGAGAAGTTTCCCAACAACTTTAGTCTATATTTTCTTACATATTTCCTTGTTTCATTTCATTCCCTCTAATTATTTCTCCAGATTGTTGTCATCACTAAATTTCAAGACAAGCAAACAAAAAGCTGAGGCGTATATTTCCTAATAAGGCTATATTATGATGATTTATCTATGTTATTGTGTATGATGCTTGCATTTACCCACACATATCTCATCATTTGCAGAATATATATGTTGCAATTTGTGTATTATGCCTTTAACTTCATTTAACAACAAACACTATTAATATTATCAATGGTCTTTTTACTGCATACAATAATGTAATAAGTGATAAAAAAATGTAGCCAATAATTATTTTTGATGACGTGTTTGTGGGGTCCATTAAAACAACTAGTCTATGGAGAAGCGGCGATGATGTAAACTTTATCTTTTAACGTATGATATGATAAACTTCCCAACTGTCACCTTACCAAACGAACCTCTATAAAAAACTAAACCACATAAATAATATCGCCCAAATTATACTTACTAAGTATGTTTAAATCTTTAGTCGTTGTACTTATCATTAAGGCTAATATGGTCATTTACTTTACACCATGATGGGTATATTATCATTTATCAATAGATGGTCAATACTCAAGAGTTTGTAGTTTTCCATTTAATTGCAACTCCCACCACCCGCCAAATAATAATAATAATTATTATATTATTATTATTATTATTATTATTTTATTTTGTTTTGTTTTTTCTGCAAAAATATGTTTCACTTTTATACCAAAAAAAATAGGTACCATAATAACTGTTCCTCCAACAATTTATTAAATAATAGTCATCAAATAAAATATGTCAATTATAATCATTTTTTTTGTAATTTATTAATTTAACTTTAATGATCTTAATTAAATGTAAATTTTCGTAATTACACGAAATTGAACGATTACATGACAATGATTTTGTAATGTGGTTTTGTTATTTATTTCTTCATTCAGTTTCGAATATTGTAATTGAACAATTACATGACTAGTGCTCTTGAAATGTTGTTCTCGTGTAATTTCATATTTATAATTATATATGTAATTATACGAGCATGACCAAGTGACAGTCGTGCTCGTGTAATTTCATCTCACAACCACACATATAATTACACGAACATGCCCAAGTGACAGTCGTGCTCGTGTAATTCATCCCACAACCACACATGAAACTACACGAATTTGATCAAGTGACAGTCGTGCTCGTGTAATTTCATTTCCATAATTACACATGTAATTACACAAGTATGACTTGATTTTAGTCATGTAATTATCGCGGTTCATATAATTGTGGCAGGGTATTAGAGTAAGAATGACTATTTTTTACTTTTTCTTTATAAGTGGTTATTTTTTACTTTTATATTTGGAGATTGATTACTTTTGGATATATAAAAAAAATATGTAATGGTATATATTAGTATGAGGTGTAAATATAATACAATAATTGGAGCTTGATAATTGAAGCCAACTATCATTAATATAAATAAATGATAAATGAACATGCTATACTAAAAGAATCTTACAAAATGTAACTGCTAACGATTAATGATTAATCGTACAATTTTAATACGAATAAATGTTGTGAATGTTAAAAAATAACAGCAATTAATTAAGGATTTGTATTTTATGAGGGAGCGACAACTTTAAGGCTTCGTTTGGTATATAGATTAATGGCAGTTGGGCAGATTTAATCCTTATTCATCCTCCATTTGGTACAAAATGCGTGAAACTCGCGGCCCGTTGTTATAGTAAAAGCCCGACGAATTTGGCTGGTTGTAGTCAGATTATAAACCCACACCACCCCTAATATTAAAAAGAACTCAACCCAACAGTAAAATAAGGATAACAATATAATACCCAAATTACCCTTTTCAATATTTTTCTCTTTCATTCTTTCTTCTCCCTCACCGCTACTTCCTCTTTCATCTGTTACGTGAGAAAGACGATCCGGGCGACGCCGTGTATCACCAAAAGGTAAATCCAAGCTTTTTGTCTCTGTATTTACTTTGATTTGGGTGTAATCTCTTTGAGATCTTTCTGTTCTGTCGAAGGTTTGTGCGATTTGAAAACCTATAACCCAACAAATTGCAATGTGAAAGGACGACGCCATTGAACAGCGCGCGATTGGAATTTATTGAACCCAACCCCTCGAAGAACTCGGTGTGAAACAATAGGTAAGTGCATATTGTCTCCCTCACTTTGATTATATCAACATCATTTGCACATCGGCCTTGCTAAGGTTTAACTGGATGTAGCAAATAATCCATGTTTTTTGTTTTATTTTGTCCCTTTTATTATAGTTTGGTGTGGCTGAAGCCTTTAATTTCTGAAATTATGTGATATGGCTCAAGGTTTAATATCTGAAATTGTTTGGTGTGGTTGAATGGTGGCTGAAGGTTTAACCCAAAATAATCCAATTTCTAAAATTGTTTGGTGTGGCTTAAGGTTTAATTTTGTGCTTCTTTCATTTTTTGTGGCTGAAACGCCTCTTTATAAAGTAGGTAACTGATATTTTGATGTTTTAGAATTTATTAAAATCATAAAAGAGATAGCATCTGGAACAAACACTTCAAAGAAATTTCCCTAAGAACTAGCAAATTATTCAAAACTGCAGGCTCCTACACTATTCAAATCAGTTTTTGCTCTCTCTATCTCTCTCTCTCTAACTTCTTGAAACTAGCAAATTATTCTGGACTGCAGGCTCCTACAATATTCTCCTTTTATTTTGGAAATTGGTATGGAAAAGTTTTTGTTTTGAGAGGAGATTTATCGTTTTTGAAGCCTCTCTAAACTTGAATAGGCAAAAAAAGATTAGTTTTTTCACACATGGGCTAATAGCACCACCATCAATCTCGTGCTGCAAAATGTCTACGATCTCTTATAGCTGTAATGACCTTGTGACTGCATTTATACTACATATGCACCACGCTTACGATCTCTTGCACATTAGCATTCATTGTTTGGTGTGGCTGAAGGTTTCGTTTTTTCTTTCTTTCATTTTGTGTGGCTGAAGAGCCTCTTTATAAAGGAGGCAAATGGTATTTTGATGCTATAGAATTTATTCAAATCATAAAAGAGATGGCATCTGGAACAAAACTACATTAAAATTCCCCAGGAATTAAAGTGAATATCTTGACTGCATACCAATCAATTATCTCGATTAATTTTCTATAATGTTGCTTGCATAATATCATTTAACGAACATGACCAACTTTTTAGTAATATACGTAAGATTCATATAATGTAATAGCATCAACAACTTAGATACAAAGGAAATAGTGAATAAACAAAAATACCTAAATATAGGTAAGAGCATGAGAAACTTAGATACAAAGAATAAAAGAATAATGAAACAACATGACCATATTTGCTAATGTTTTCAGATTGTATTTAAATTTATATCATAAAATATATATAACCCATATGAGAAATGATTCTTATCTAACGTATTACAATACTTTCTTATTTCTATGATTATGCAGAAAAGCGGCGCTTACATCCTTGCTTGGGCATTATTATTAACAAAATTAGAAAATAATGCAAAATCGTAGGAGAAACGTGATTATAACAATTATGATACTTGAAATAATGAACTTGTACTTACTCCAAATGTGTGTTGAAATAGATTTATTGATTAACCTAATGAGTAGAAAAAGAAAGCGAAAGCGAATTAGTGATTGAAAGGATGCCTAGCCAAGTGAGACACTTGAATAGGCTTGTCAAAACAAGTGATGCAAATTGTCTCATAAACTTACGAATTGATAGAAATACATTTGGTAGACTATGTTCGATATTAAAGGAACTTGGAGGGTTAACTGATGGTAGGTATGTTAGTGTAGAAGAACAAATTGCCATGTTTGTAGGAATTTTGGCACACCATAAAAAGAATGGTACCGTAGCCTTTGATTTTTCTCGTTCTGGGCAAACTACATTTCGGTACACACATCTGGTTTTGAAAGCCATTTTAAAACTTCACGAACTATTCCTTGTAAAACCTACACCCGTGCTAGATGACAACAACGACTCAAGATGGAAATGGTTTAAGGTAAATTTCTAAATATAATATTTTTACTTGATCAATATAATTTATTACCATATAAGACTGGTGAATAGTTGGTAACATTCTTATAAATTTTTATTTTATAGGGATGTTTAGGAGCTCTAGATGGCACATATATTAATGTCACTGTGGCTCCTAATGATAAGCCTAGATATAGGACCCGAAAGGGCCAAATTTCTACAAACACTCTTGCGGTATGCGATAGAAATATGAGATTTATCTACGTGTTGGCGGGTTGGGAAGGATCAGCTGCAGATGGAAGAGTGTTACGTGATGCAGTTAACAGGGAGACAGGGCTGAAGGTGCCAAGGGGTACATATGTTATCTAATTATGTAAAAATCATTTTAGCAAACTCCTAATAGTTACTTATTCAATCTCATTTACCTATTAGGATTCTATTATCTTTGTGATAATGGTTATGCAAACTCCGAAGGTTTTCTAACGCCTTATAAAGGTTTTAGATATCATTTGAAGGAGTGGGGAGTTGATAATGCAAGACCAAAAAATCCACAAGAGTTATTCAACCTAAGGCACAGTAAGGCAAGAAATATTATTGAACGTTCGTTTGGAGTAATGAAGAAGCGATGGGGAATCTTAAGTTCCTCATCATTCTACCCTATTAAGGTGCAAATGAAGTTGATAATGTCATGATTCTTACTGCATAACTTCATAAGAAGTCAGATGCTATTAGATCCAATTGAACAGTTGGTGGATGAGTCCCAGTTAGACGAAGAAAATGAAGATCATGCTGATGATTTTGTCGATATGGTGGAGGCAACTGCCGCGTGGAATAATGCAAGAGATGATTTGGCGCAAGAAATGTGGGAGGTCTATAATTCATCCTCCACGTGAAACTTGAATTTGAATTGTATTAAATATTATTAAGTGTTTTTTTTAATGGACTCATATTATTGTTGCGATTATAGCTTGTGTTTGTATTATGACTTGAACTAATGTAAACTCTGTATTTTGTGGTTGGGTGTTTTTATTGGACATTCATTAGGATATGTAAAAAATTATTGTGGATTAATTACCCTCTGTAGTTGAATATGGGGATGTAATGTAATGTAATGTGGCTGAAGCTTTGTTTTGATTTATCCACTGTATGATTTATATGATTTACAAAGAAGTCACAAGATGTATAGTAATAACTTTCACTTTTACCAACAAGCAGAAGATTCTGAATTTTTTTGTCTCCATTACTTTACTACACATCATTTATTTTTATATATGACTTGACTACACACTTGTATATGACTTGACTACACACTTGTAATTCAAAGAAGCTTGAAAAAGAAGTCACAAGATAAATAGTAATACCTTTAAAAAGAAGTCACAATATGTATAATAATAGCTTTCACTTTGGGAGAATCATACGTGCTATAAAATAAAAGGGTTCCAACATTACATTCTTGCAACACACATGCTTATAAAAGATACAACCTACACTTCATCATTTTCTCACAAACCATGTCCATTCCAAATATCCATACTCAAGCATATTACCTTCATAGAGATGGTTGGACTAAGCAGAATGATAGTTTCTTCGTGAACATGCTTGTAATGTATAAAACAGATTTTCGTTGGCAAGGATCACAAATCCCCGACTACGTCCTACAAAAAGCCCTTTACGATGTCAAGAAATATATGTGCTACAGTCTAACATGGGAAGGGGTCTGCGAGAAACGAGATATGTTACTGAAACGTTATCATACGTTCAAAGTGATCCTAAGCGATCACGGAACAATGTGGCATCGTCAAAAGAACATCGTTCAAGCTAGAAAGTCGGTGTGGTTGCGGCTTTTCGAGGTATGTTTATATATATATATATATACACACACACACGCATACTATCTTTCATCATTTGTTCATTGTAAGAACATCATTATTTCGGATATATCTCACAAATATATAAATTTAGGCGGATGAATTTGCCAAAGTTTACTACTACACTGGTGAATCAGAGTGGAAAAATTTAGATATCCTATTCCGGGTGCCCCCTGATGATGAGGAAGATACGTCAATTCCTTCAGAATCTCACACACAACAAGCAGAAGAAGAGGATGAAGAAGTTATGAGCCCACTTAATGTGAACGTTAAACATAGATTATTTTCTGATGGCAACACAGCTCCTGACTAATATTCTAGCACATCTTTGAATGTCCAACATGTGCAAGGGTCGACCAGTGTCGGAAAAAACAAGGAGAAATCAACTCAAGGTTCAAAATCTTATGGCAACAGTTCATGTGCATCTTCAAGTCCATGGTTTAAGAAGTAGGTTGGTATTAGTTTGTGGTTTTGTTGATATCCTATTAGTTTTTATCCTATTTTGTGGTTTATCCTTTTATCATATATTTTGTGGTTTTCGTATTAGTTTTTATCCTATTTATCATATATTTTGTGGTTTTCGTAATAGTCTGTAAGGTGTTTTTAATGTATTAAATGCTTGTTATTTTCAGTATCAATAATATGGTTAATATAAATTATATTCAAAATTGTAAAGTGTCAAGTATGTTTTTGACTTGCTGAACATTTGTTACGTAAATATAAAGTAGCCTCAGTAACACAGCACCCTCTGTAAACATTATATCAACATCATTTGCACAACATATAGACTACACATAAGTGTCAAAGTCAATTAAACTACATTCATCAGATGTCTTGTTCAAAATTCATTCAAAACACATAAAATTCATAATATGTCTTCTTCAAACTTCACTCCAAATCTTAAGCCAAAAAACAAATTACATTCTTCCAAAATTTCTTCACTTCATGTGAAACAACCATATAGACTATTTCTTATGGTTCTTCAGCAACCATTCCACATATTGAGGCTTTGCGATATTCGGCATTCCTTGGAAAATCTTCAATTTGTCCGCTTGAGCCCCGAGTATGCCACACACTTCAAAGCGATCCTCCATTCCCAAGTTTGGTATGGTAGCAAGTGCTTCAAAAGTTCCCTCTAACGCCTTATCCAAACGAGCTTCATATGCCAGACTCTCGACCAAAGATGCAAGTCTCTCATCAGTTTTCCGACCAATATCGGCCAAAATGTCACAAACTGTAGAGATTTGATCTTTACCATTCGTTTTTTTCCATTTCAGTACGGGTTCTTCAGTTGACTTGCCCGCCGTGGCAGACATACTTTCATCAGCGACATCGTTCTCATCTAAATCCTCTAAATTCATGTTGTAATCCATTCCATTATAACCTTCTTCATTGACATCTTCTGAGCTTCGGATATCATTCCACGCGTCTCCATGATCCCCAGCATTTTCTCCATTGGCACGATCCTTTCCGAAAATCTCTTTCCAGTCTTCGTAATACGGCCAACGTTTATACCACATTGTACGAGCGTTTGGATCAGTCTACAAAAAAACACACGTAAATATAAAAATAACATTTAAAATGTTATGAGTTTCAACTAACGTGAATGTAATCAACATACCTTCACGATATGGTCCCATGTTTCATCTTCACAGTCTATTTTATAAGTTCCATTAACGTTGAAACCAACGCCACTTCGGCTAAGGATGTTAGAAAGAGAATAATAATTTTTCTTCCAACTGGATAGCTTACTGTTAATATGGGGGGATGATCTCAAATCAGTATTGGGAAAATGTATCTTCATTGCTTCCTCTAACCTCCCCAGATACCCGGCTCTAAAGCCATTATCACTTCTCCAGTCTTCCGCTATCAATGCTTTGAGTGATGTTATAAGGTAAGACTCCTCACTTTCACTCCAACTTCTACGACCCTTATCTGTTTTCTTAAATTTTTCTTGATGAGAAGTACTACCTATAGGTTGAAATGTGAATTTGCAAACTATAATTTAGAAGGTACATATTTTAGTAGGCACATACTTTAGAAGGTGAAAACGTATATAACTTATATAGTATCATTCCTTACGTATTGAAATGAACTTTGAAAAGAACAATATAATTTTCATACCTTCTTGCACAGTAGACATGTTTGAAAATGGAATATCCAAAGTACTTAAGTAATTCAAAACAATACCTGCAAATATATGATATTACTTCACAATATATGCTAGTACTTCAGATTACAATACTCAATAATTTTGTGCAGCAATCATAAATATATGCAGCAACTCAGATTACAAATACTTTTGTGCAGCAATCATAAATATATGTTATAGGAAGCCAATACTTTTGTGCAGCAACTCAATTACAAATATGTGATACTTGTAATGACTAATCATAAATATATGAAATATTAAGAACTTATAAGTCCTATGCAGCCCATCAATTTGTGTAAGAATCGACCTCATATGCAGCACTACACTTCAAACTTTCATTTTTATAATGGGAGACGTTTATCTGCAAGATTTTTTTTAACTAAAGTAATGTACTACATCCATAAAGACTCACAGGAACGGAGAAGTAGATCATTCGTTCCGATTCCTTCGCCGGCTACACCTCACCTCCTACCAATCAGCAATCCTATAGGTCGACTCAGCGTTTTGCAAATTGTGAAAATGAAACCCTCGATCTTATTTTTCTAAATTAGGTTTTCAAAAAGATGCAAAAGAACTTTTAAACATCACCTGAATATATGGATCGCTCGGAAGTCACGGAAGTCACCCTTCACCTGATTTCAAGCAATCTCCGACCACACTACAGTAACCCTACCAATTTCTTCTTCTCGTCCTTACGTATTGGGGGGAAAAAATATTCTGTGAGATATTACCACTTTTTCTTAATTGAATGACATTTTAGACAATTACTCAAAATTATAAGGGCAAAATGATAATAGCACACTTTTATCTTGATCATAAACCAACCTACCAAACAAGAAATTAAATTTATCTTGATGCTTAACTTATCTACCAAACACAAACCCATATTAAACTTAACTCCTCATAACCAAACTCCCCATACTAAATTTAACCTATCCACTCTCATCCTAACCTATCTACCAAATGGACACTAAAGATCTAAATATTATCTGTGGGTTTTTATATTTTATATCCTAATAAATTGTCTCAAGACATCATATTCATATTTACTAATTTGACCCTTTATCAATTTTTGGTAAGAAATCAAGATAAATGATAATATAATGAGAATATAAATAAATAAATAATTACGGTAATAAACCAATCTACCATTCATAATAAATTTTCTAAAAGTAAAATAGTTTTACAACTCATTATGTATACGTTAATTAATATATAAATTTATGTTTTGTTCTACTTGGACTTTTTATTACTTTCTTTTTTAGATGAACTTATTCTATGTTTTGATTATTAGAAAATGAATATAATTTAATTTTCTCTTCATGCATGGTACATAGCAATAATTTATTTTAATTTGTGGGAAATAAAAAACTAAAATTATGTTGAATTAGTTTTATCACATTATTTGAATTACTGTAAAAATGTTGTCATATTATATTCTACAGTCATTAAAATTAATTATTTTGATTTAAAATCTCAATATATTATAAAGTGATGATTATATTTGTAATAAATAAATAATAAATTTGAATTTATATATAGTTCCAAGTTATGTTAAATATATTTCGTTGGAATTAATTTGAGTTTATAAGTATAAATTAATCATTTATATATATTTACAATAAGTTTACTAATTTATAATCTTATAAAACTTGTATTAATTAAGTATATAGATATGAAAATGAAAATCATAACTAATTAATGAGCATATTTGATGATCATTCCATAACTTAACTATGAGGATATACATGTAAAACTAACCTTTCCATTTTATATAAAATTTATATAATTTTAAAAAACTTTCCAAATTAAACATTTATGTCTTGAGACATTATGTCTCCTAATCATTTTTCTTACATATATGGTTGATTTGAGAATAATTTGTAGCTAAATTAGTCATTCATTTTTCATTATTATAAATTTGCGTTGTTTTGTAATAAGACTATTAAAGTACAGGTCTGAAGTAACAACACTAGCACAAAAGTTGGAGGAAGAAAATGACAACACAAATGAGAAAATATTTTTTAATGCTTATAAAAATAAATAAAAATAAAGTACTTGGATCGGATCATATTCATTATTCATACATGTGTCTGTGTATATGTGTGCGATGATTAGAGAATTAGTGAGCATAATAAAATTACAAATTTGAGAGGTATGTAAAGTAATTAAAGTATTAATTTCAGATGGTGGGCCCACAGCTGTCGAGACATCCTTTATTTTATTTTGATTGCTAGCTTTAATAGGGAGTAGAGTAACATTAAATTACGAAAATAACTTATTAAATGCAGGTGGATGTGAAATTATCACACTCACTTGACATTAACCCCTAATTTAATTTATCTGGGAAATAGTAATTAGTTAGTGATTAAAGATTAGCAGAAAGAAAGTCACATGCAAGGCGTAATAGAATGGTTGAATAATAACAAACACGTTTAACGAAAGCGTAATAGAATTGAATTGGTGATGGAAGGAAGGAAAAATAAATAAGTCAACGTTGAGACAGCCGTAGTCAGAGAGAGTCCTTCAATTCACTCTTTCTCTCTCTATATCTGCCCTCATCCACAGTAGAGAGAGAAACTAAATTATTTGTTAGAGAGAGAAAGTGAGGGTTGAGAAAGAGATAGGTGCAAACGTAAAAGCCTACTAGAGAGAGAGAGAGAGAGAGAGTTGAATAAGAAAAAAAGAAAGGGAAAATCGGAGGCTGGAAAGGGCTTTGGGAGAAGGAACAAGAAGAAGTAGGGAGAGAAAGCGTGCATATGTATGTGTGTGTGTCTGGGGGTTGTAGTGAGTGAAAGGGGGCAATTAAAAGCGAAACTGCAGCATTTGGTCTGCGCAATCCTCAACATCTCTTCCTTTTCCAAAGCTCCTCTTGTCTCCTCCCCCTTTTAGTACTAATACCACTTTTTCCTACGCCGCCGCCTCCTCGCCGGAGAGCTTCACCTCCGCCGCACCGGCCTTGAAAGCATCACTTATATTTTATTTTTATATCTTGCTGATCCAGCTCCGGCGGTGGAAGACAAAGCCAGCTTCAGAAGGTTAGAGATTCCATTTTCTCTAGATGAGGAGGTGGTGATCCTTTGCCTGAAATTTCTCCGGCGGGATGAGGCATCGGTGACAAACTCCGCCTATTTATTTCTGAGCTGGGAAAAGGACTTACTCCTAGGCAGCAAGTGATAAATATAAAGAAATGAAGTCGGCGAGCACCGGCGCCGGAGGTCAACCGGAGAACCCCGCCGCTGCCGCAGCAGAAGGTCATAGTTTCATCCTTCCGCTCCTCCATTATCTACTGCATTCACGTCATGTGTTGAAAATATATTTGGGTATTGATCTGCTCGATTTGGATTATGATTGCAGTGGAGAAGAAGAATATAAACGCAGAGTTATGGCAAGCGTGCGCCGGCCCTCTGGTAAACCTGCCGGTGGCTGGGACCCACGTTGTATACTTCCCTCAAGGCCACAGTGAACAGGTTAGGTTTCTCCTTGTCTCTTTCTCTCTCTCTCTCAATCTTGTGGTGTAGACAAGACTAGTATATGTCCAATGGTGATTCGGCGTGTGGCAGTATCTAACGTGCGCGGTTAGCGTTGGGTTCTGCTTAGAACAGCTTATGATGTCAGTGCAGTGTCTGCATAATCTGCTCACATGCAAAGGATTGATTCTCTTCTCTCATCCTTCAATTTATTTCTTAGTTATTTTGAGGTCTTCCTTGCTACGGTGGGCTGTTGCGTAGAATAAATAAATCAGCATATGCGTTGTGATACTTTCCAGATATGGGTAAAGATTTACCCTTCTTGCTTATTAAAGAAAGAGTAGTAATAATACACAACACAGACAATTTTTAGTGCTTCTGCTTGGGTGGGTTTGGTGGATGATGGCCTTCTTTCCTTTCCTTTCCTTTCTCTTTTGGCCTTTTCCCTTTTTTATCAAGTTATTATCTTTATGTCATTTTTGGACATCATGGTAAAAACATAATGGTAACTACTATCATCGTATGGGATATGGATGTAGCATAATTAATCCACAATAAGTGTATTACTTTAACAATATTACTAATCCCTCTGACCAATAATATTTTTAAAATAATTTTTTATTTTTTGTTATATTAAGTGGACTCAATTAAACATACACAATTAAATTAAAAATAATAAATTATATGAAACTCAATTCCACTTAATAAAAGTTCAGTTAGAACTTATAATAAGTGAAACACTAATTTGAGTTGCCACATTTTTCCACACAGTTAAAAGAACTGCGTTAAAGCTCTATGTCAAACTATTAACACGGAGAGTGGGAATATTAGCTAAAAAAAAATTATTCTAGAAATAGAATGATCTTCCTTTTAATGGAATATTTGAAGTTTGAAGGATATTAGTCGCAAATTATATGAAATAAATTATGTTCGCAATTTTAATGTTGATTGATGGATACGTATATATGGGATGTAGAGACCGATTTAAACACTACCTCTTATGTCATCTTTAAATTTTCTTGTGGAGTTGTCAAGGAATTGAAGTTATCCATCTATGGTTTAAATATGATGATTCTGATGAAGATAATGATTTTTTGACCTCTGCAAAGGATGGCATTTGCCATGAGTTTAATGATTTATTCACCTCAATTAATTTATAAAAATATTTGGCTCAGAATGAAACAGGGCTGATATTAATTTTGTGGATTTATAGGTGGCTGCTTCTATGAGAAAAGATGTAGATGCTCAAATTCCAAACTACCCAAATCTTCCATCGAAGCTACTATGCCGCCTTCACAATGTCACACTTCATGTATAATGACTTCCATCTCTTATTGGACACATTTTTCTGTTTTCTTATTGTTTTCAAGAACATGAATTGGCATTGATGTTGTTGTTATCACATTAGGCTGATCCAGAAACAGATGAAGTATACGCGCAGATGACACTCCAACCAGTTCCTTCGGTATGTTTTGCCACCATGCAAGAGTACTTGCTGTATATAGAAAGTGTTCTGCTTGTATATTCTGTTTTTCACATGCTTCTTCTGGCTTCATCTCTTACCTAAAAAATATATATATAGATAAAGCCTTTTGGTATTGTGTTTTGCAGTTTGACAAGGATGCTTTGTTGAGGTCTGATCTGTCAACGAAAGCTAATAAACCTCAAACTGAGTTCTTCTGTAAAACTTTGACTGCTAGTGATACCAGCACTCATGGGGGCTTTTCTGTGCCTCGTCGTGCTGCAGAAAAGATTTTCCCTCCTTTGGTTAGTATACGCGTTCCGTCTTCGTTTGGCTCATTCGTTTGTTAACCAAAGTGTAAGACCGTATCATAGTTCTTACGATTGGGGCGTTGTTTTAGGACTTCACAATGCAACCTCCTGCACAAGAGATTGTTGCACGGGATTTACATGACAATGTTTGGACATTTCGCCACATTTATCGGGGTAAACCTTATACAACCACTTTACCTGAGAATTCATTCTTCATAGATCAAGACTACTTGTAATTCTGAAATTGCTATTGGTTGCTTATTTTAGGACAACCTAAGCGTCACTTGCTCACAACTGGATGGAGCCTTTTTGTTAGTGGGAAGAGATTGTCTGCAGGTGACTCGGTGCTATTTATTAGGTAATGATACAAGTTCTACTGTTGTTTTTGTTTTGTAAGAATTATGAAAGAGTGTGGTTTTATATTGTTTTATATTGCAAACAGGGATGAAAAACAGCAGCTTCTTTTAGGCATACGACGTGCTAACAGACAACCCACCAACTTATCATCATCAGTATTGTCTAGTGACAGTATGCATATCGGCATCCTAGCTGCAGCGGCACATGCCGCTGCAAACAACAGCCCTTTCACTGTATTTTACAATCCGAGGTAACTGCATTGTGTTCTTACCATGATATCGTTTGAATGGGATTGTTGCTACATGCGGTTCTTGTTTCTTATCGATTTTTTAATGTGAGCAGGGCTAGTCCATCGGAGTTTGTCATCCCATTGGCCAAGTACTATAAATCGGTTTGTAGTAACCAGATATCTCTTGGTATGAGATTCCGAATGATGTTTGAAACTGAAGAATCAGGGACTCGTAGGTAATTCCGGACACCTTGCTACAGTCATGGAATTTTGCTGTGGAACGCAAGAAAATGAATTTTGTTGCAACATCTAGACATGGACATGCTATTGGTGTATGACAGTTTCAGAAATTTGTACCTTATCAAATATACATGAACTGAAGGAATTTGCATCATGCAGATATATGGGTACTATAACCGGAATCAGTGACCTCGATACAGTGAGATGGAAGAACTCCCAGTGGAGGAACTTACAGGTAAGATGTATCAGAATCTGCTCGTTTTAAGAGGGTATCTTGGAGATTAACATTCTATGAGCAGGTTGGCTGGGATGAGTGCACTGCTGGTGAGAAGCGCAATCGTGTCTCGATTTGGGAGATTGAACCTGTAACTGCCCCGTTCTTTATCTGCCCAACACCTCCTTTCTTCCGTAACAAGCGCCCTAGACAACTAGGAATGCCAGGTAAAGAAGTCATTTTAGGAACTTTCTGTGAATTAACTGCTAATTTAACACAGATGCTTAGTCTTAGATGTGACCTTTGCTTATCGGTTCCTTTGCAAGCATCTTTCTAGTGGATATTCTGCTTCTGAAATTCCCGTCGTGTTTCTCCTTGTAGATGATGACTCTCCTGATCTCGACAGCATATTTAGGAGGACGATGCCATGGCTTGGCGAAGACTTTGGCATGAAAGAACCCCAAGGCTTGCCTGGGCTGAGCTTGGCTCAATGGATGAACATGCAGCAAAGCCCGTCGCTTGCTAACTCAATGCAACCCAATTATATGGCTGGTTCTGTTCTTCAAAACCTTACTGCTTCAGATATTTCAAGACAGTTAGGAGGCATGCCAGCAACTCAAATTCCTCACCAGAACAACTTGCAGTTCAATGCCCAGAGGCAATCACAACCGGTTCAACAACTAGATCAGCTGCAAAAGATGCAGTCTTCAACATTGAACTCAATGATGCAGCCACAGCAGCAGCTGAGTGACATGAATCAATCGAAGCAGAACTTGATTAGTGAAGCTCTACCTAGCAGCAGCCAAGTTCAGTCACACATTTTGCCTCCACAGAACTCTATGCAAGCTCAGCAACAGTCTCTTCTGACCCATCAGCTTCAGAATCTGCCTCAACAACAGCAGCACCAGCACCAGCATCAACATCAGCAACAACAACAGTTGATTATGATGAATCACTCTCAACAACCAAATCTAATGCAGCCTCAGTCTTCGGATCACGTCAAGCAGCAGTTGCACGTGCCAGAGAACCAAATACAGATGCAACTTCTGCAGAAGCTTAATCAGCAACAGCAGTTGATGTTGGCACAACAGCAGCAGCCGGCTCAACTGGCACAACTCCTAGATCACCAGAAGCAAACATTAGACATTCCACCAAACTTTTCCGAGCCCATGACGACGAGCCAAATGATTGATACATCTCAGACAACATCCAGTATGATACCTCAATCTCACACTCTTTCCCAGCAGATGACAAGAAATAATAGCCAAACGAATCTTCGTTTTGCTCAGCCACCTCGGCAACAAAAACTTCAGCAACTATCAGAGTTACCTGGACATGTGGGGCATACAATTCAGCCTTCAGCTGGTAGTAGCACTTTGTTTACAGGTGGTGGTGGTGGAGGTCAATCTGCAGTTACTGATGATGTCCCTTCTTGTTCGACTTCACCCTCCACGAATAACTGTTCAAATGGAGTTCAGTTGATGATGAACAACAAAATCCAACAGACTGCAATGGTAGGGGATGAGATTGCTCAGTTTTCAGTCACTCAGTTGAATTCAAGTGGTCTAGAGACTGTACCTTCCAACTTTGTCAAAGATTTACAGCAAAAGTGTGATGTTAAACCTTCTTTGAACATATGCAAAAGCCAAAATCAAGGTTTCTTTGCAGCACAACCGTACCTTAATCCTACTGGAACCCATATAGACCATTTGGATAGTTCGTCTTCAGCAACATCAGTTCTTTCGCAAAATGATCTGCATATTCCACCAAACAACAATTCCACGTCTTTCAATTCTCAGTCAATGTTTTTTAGACATGCAAGCCATGATGGGGAAGTTCAAGGCGACCCGAGGAGCACTCTTGCTTATGCGGCCAGCATTAATAATCAGATGGAAATGTCGATGATGCCTGATACATTAATCACTAAGAACATGGTTGGACCAGGGAAAGACTTTGCTGCTGACGTCCCATCTGGAGGAGGCATGATTTCCAACTTCGACAACCCGAAGGAAGCTCAACCCGAACTATCATCATCAATGGTTTCCCAGTCATTTGGAGTTCCAGATATGACGTTCAACTCCATTGATTCCACAATAAATGATGGAAGCTTTATGAATAGAGGTGCTTGGGCTCCACCTCAGATACCTAGGATGAGGACATACACAAAGGTGGTGGTTCATAACTGATGATTAGTTGGTGTAATAATGTTCATGTTCTCCTGATCTAACTCTGGAAATATTTTTATGCAGGTGTATAAACGAGGAGCTGTTGGAAGATCAATTGACATTACTCGTTATGCAGGATATGATGAGCTTAAACAAGATCTGGCTCGTAGGTTTGGTATAGAGGGACAACTGGAGGACAGGCAGAGAATCGGGTGGAAACTCGTGTATGTGGATCACGAGAATGACGTCTTGCTAGTTGGAGATGACCCTTGGGAGTATGTCTCCACACTAAATATGCATAAATAGTGTGTTTTGCCTCAATCCCGGTTCAACATCAAGAATAACTACATTCACTTGTGTTTGTGCAGGGAATTTGTGAACTGTGTGCGCTGCATAAAGATACTTTCTCCTCAAGAGGTGCAGCAAATGAGCTTGGATGGAGATTTTGGAACCAGTGTCCTTCCGAATCAAGCTTGTAGTAGCTCAGATAATGGTGTGAATTAGTATGGATAGAAGTTGTAGACTATTCTTTTTTCCACATTGAAAGCTTAGCAATGGCTAATCAAGACAACTTCATTTATTGCCTTATACCTCAACCCTGGCACTGCCTTGGCCCATGATCCTGCTATGTTTGCTGTGTAATGCGTACCGCTGTGAGAGGATTACTTATTCCGTAAATTTAGTTCTTAGAAGGGTTCGCAAGCATTGACCGCAGGTAAGGAGCGGCTTCATTGGAGGTGAGCCTGAAGGACATGCCTTTAAAGCATCTATGCCAGCTCTTTTTTCAGGTGCAGAGCTCTGTCATGTATGTTAGGAAATCGATATGCCTTAATATAGATGGTGGTGCTTTTAGGAGATGTAATGGGACTATAGTTCCACATTTCTTCATCTTTGGAATAGAGAGAACGAGCTTGAGATTGTGTATGCATGATATATAGTTTAAATAGTACTGGTAGCAATTAAGAAACTAAAGCGAAATGAGATGTTGTTACACAACCCTAATCCGAAGATGATATTATAATTGACAGTTGCCCATTTGTTCGACGACGTTCCACCATATATATATCCTTACAGGCTAAAATTGTATTGAAGTGTTAGAATAATAGTTAGTACCGGGATCAAGTCTTTTTTCCTGAAGAAAGTTGTCTATCATAATTTAATTATCATAATATTATTTGCTTTAGAAAGTAGTTAAGGATTCGTTTATTTCCACGTGACATCCAAGAAAATGGTTGGTTATATATATATATATATATATAGTTGCCATATTATTTTAAGTTCGAATATTTTTTTTACATGTTGATAAACTGTTGGAACTTTGAAATTAACTTCATAGAAGTACATAGCCAACAAGGATAGTTTCTACAAATTAAACAAGTGAGACGTAGCCACGAAAGGACGTAATGGAAAATCAAAGTTCAACTTTGAAAAACAAAACAAATGATCAGTATCTAGGTCGAGTAAATGATGGATAACCAAAGTTGACTGCATAGAGCAGCACCTCCCTGCACGAATATAACACAGATTTTCGGTATATATTTAACCGACCATTGGTTCAGGACCGTCCAATAACGAGTCCTTGGCTTCAAGCTCTTCATGCCATAAATGAAGAGTGTCCCCTGGGAAGAACTTCCGCGAAACCCCATCTTTGTTGATCTGCAATAACAAGCCCAAAACTATCAAATTCGTACAAAAACTTGAGCTGTTTATATTTTGTGTCACAACAATGCAAGTTACATTTATATTTATTATTTATAGAACTTAAGGTCCTGAATAAGATGTCCTTTGCAGAGTTGAGCCAAAAGTACTTGCAGTTCATCCAAACAAAGAATAATATAGGTGGAGCAAACAACAGTCCAAGAGAGATTCAATTTCAACTTAAATGGGTGGCATCACTATTCAACGAGGAAGTATAGTTCATTATTAGCAATTTCAACTTAAATGGGTGGCAGAACTCTTTTAGTGAGCAAGTATAGTTCAATATTAGAAAGGTACTCACAGTAACTGTTCGAACAACACCACCACTGGCACCATCCCGAGCAATTGCAAGAGAGACTGCTTTCACAACTAGTTTCTGAGAGAAGGTCAAGGAGATTCAAAATTCAGCAACACTGATTAGATAAAAGAGATTTTACAAAAGGGAGCAGAAACATGGTATAAGAGAAACCATATAGCTATCCAGGTGCTTTGAGGATTTTCAAGTTCCTTGAGGAGAAAATCATCCAATTAGAGATCTTAATCGCACGAAGCGTTAATAGGAGGATTTCCAACAACTATTTCACAGGAACTGGGACAAAATACATACCTCGGCTTCATCCTGTGTCATCCCTTCCTTCCAGGCTTGGTCAAAGAAACCATACAAATACGAAGAGCCAGATCCTGAGATAAAAAGACAGAATTGCTATATAATACGACTTCATGAGTAAGGGAGAAATATATAACCTAACATACAAGTTAAAAGAGAAATATATAACCTATAATTCTAACTAGATGATCCTATTTGCATAAAGTAATTGCAATTGAAGGTTACAATTTGCAAGATCAACTCTGGTTTAAAATATTTAGCATGAAGGTTAATAAATAAGGAGGTGATTGCACATGCAAGCAACTATGAAAAGATGAAAAACCAGACAGGAAGGATAAAGATTAAAAGATGGGACAGAACACCTCCAATAGTGAATGGCTGCTCTAAAAGAGTTCCTCCAAGTGGTATTCCATAGATTTTGCCACCTTCATATTTATCCCACCCACCAACTATCAATCCAGTTTGCAACATGTTCTGCAAAATCAATAGATTAGAACAAATTCAATGCACCGCTACTTCAAACACACAGCTAAGAAAAATAGCAGAAAGCATATGAGCATTCAGGTAGAAAACCAGAAATATTAAAAAAAAAAATCAAGATTCACATGCATTGGACAAGAAGCAATCAACGAGCTATGTAGTTAGATATGAATGATTTCTTGCATATGCATTATCACAATACTTGTATGATCCACAAACTGAAGCTAAAGAAAGTGTTGACAAACCTTGTTATTGTAAGAGATCATTCTGGCAAGGTTTGCTGCAACTTTTACAGTTGCAGGCTGCCCAAGCTGTATCCTGCGCCCATAGAGATTTAGAATAGTATCATCTTAATATCATTTCTAGAAGACCCTACTAACCAGGAGAAAAGGTGTACTTCTTAATGAGTTTCTAATCTCTGGAGTCTGGACTGGTTAATTGTAAAACAACATAGAAACAATGCTTCAAACGATAATAGATGGTATTCTACTGTCCGTACTTACGTGTGTTGATGAAGGTAGAAGCGAATGTAATCTGAAAGAAGCTGAGAATCTGCAGCCTGGACATAAGAATAAGCAAAATGCATTATTTAGAATGGATTTTGAAATCTACTCTATTGTGCATCTTATCTATTAAGAAGTGAGCTTACGGATCCAGGCCATGATTTTGTGCTAAAAGCCTAATATAATTAGCTTCTTTTTCCAGTATATAATTCTTCTTCTAAAACCAGAGTAGAAAAAAAATCACAATACGACTAAACAATCTACCAAAAACTGCCGTACACACTATAACAAGTAAAAAAGATCCAAGCAATAAATTTCCCAAAACCTAAACTAACAAAGCTCAAAACCCTATAATTTCCAGTACTAATATGATTAAAAGAAAAAAGGCAACGGCGTAAGTATTTACCGAACCAGAGCGGCAAATGTAAACATTATCAGTCAATTGAGTGATCTTATCAGATGCCCTATTCGCCACATACATTCCTACAAAATACATTCACATTAAACCGAGAAAGAAGCACCACAATATAATGACGAGACAACTGTACAAAGCATCAAAACTGGAAAAATGTTCTGAATATTAATCTTTTTAGTTTTCTCAAAAAAAAAAAGGTACCGGTGCTGGTGCGAGAGTCGGCGCCTAAAACGACGCCGCCGTCATATGTGACACCAATGATGGTTGTTCCCATCGAGTGTGGCTGGTCCAGATCGCCATAAATTGTGTCCATAGTGAATCGAATAAGGGTGCAGAGAATTGGGGGAAACTTTAGAAAGAGCAACAGGAAATAAAAAAGAGTAACTTGCAGAGAAAGAAGGTTTTGTTGATTTGTTTGCAGTGTGCAACCCAACAATCGATCAGTTCTGCCCCTGAAGTTTTAGTAATTGTTGATAGGCCCCTAAAGTTGTAAAATATTGCCGATTAACCTCGCTTTATAAGTGACGACTGATGATCGTGACTAAAATTTTTAAAATAAATTACATTAACATTAAATTATATAATCGCATCAAACACAATCCGAAACTAATTATCTTGGACATTAATCTCACTACCGTTAAACTAATACACGCACATTAATCGTAACTAAACTTTCGTGCTAAATTAAATCCCCCTCAATCAATTAATTGTAAAATGAACTGGCTTGCCACAATTCAACTATTCAAGTATTGAAGGTAAAGATAACAACATGTTTTTTATATCACAGATTGCGTTATTACTTTGTTTCCGTTAATTACGACTCATTTTTTATCTTATGATGTTTCATTAATAATGATTCATTTCTTTATTGAATATAAATTAACACATAAGATGTCTTTCTTGATTTTTGTATAATACTTCATTTGTCACGTTAATAACGACCCATTTTTCATTTTGGAACGTTCCATTAATAATGACTCATTTCCTTATTGGGTAAAGTTTAACACATGATTTGTTTCTTGATTTTTGTGTAATAGGCAAAAGTTAAGCATTTTTTGGTAGTAGTATAAAAAGTAAATTGGTCATTATTAACGAGACAGAAGGAATCATTATTAAAGTTAAACATTTCTTGGTAGTAGTGTAAAAAATAAATAAGTCATTATTAACATTAGTAACGAGAGCAATGAACTATTACGCTGTCAAAATAAATCTTACGAAATCATTATTGATTGGTTTTGTTTGTCAACCTTCCTTCTCTATAAATTTTGTGATACCTCTGTTCCAATAAACTTGACACAATTTATTATTTTAATACATTTATTTGAAAAACAGTTCAAAAAAAAATACCTCAGAAGTATTAAATTAATATCTATGTCGTGACAAGTGTCTACAAGAAGCAAGAAGTAAGTCCAGGAAATAACTCATAAACTGACAATACAGGTGGTGTTTTATTTACTCGAAAATTAATTTAACTAATATGTTTCGTTCAAAAAGAATAGAACATAGTTTTATGATATATTTACTTTTGTTTTGTCTTGTTTTATAATGAGAATGTTTGCATAAAAATAACATGTCATAACAATATCAGTATTCAATATCTTTCAATCCTAATATCATCTTATATCACATGTATTAATAAGTATTCTTTCAATCGCAATACTAATATTATATAGTTCACGACGGTTTATAGGACGATAATTCAACTCAGAAGGTCAGGAAATTAACAAATCTTCATTATAAAAAGTTTCTTTAAATTTCACATGCTAATCTTATCGAAAAATTATCATCGAGCCTAGCTATATTTCCCTGAACAAGAATACAAAGTAAAGGCTACAACATTTTGGCTGTTGACTGTGGTATCACCCATCCTATTAGAGAAGAGAATGATTTACCTATCTGGTTCCAGAAATTGAAAACATGCTGCCAATTCTAACTTCAGAACTGCATACGTGACTGTATGCGTGCACGAAAGATGATGACGCTGGCCATCAACGATCCGATCCTTACTAGCAGCAGCACATCGGTAATCTATATCACTTCAAAGATATAATGAATTCGCAAACATTATCCCCCGACGGAGGCTTTCAGTAGCGGCTGTAAATTTCTCCTCTAAACCGGACTCACCAACCGCATGAGCAGCACCTTTCAACTGCAAATGCACATAGTTACAATAGTTGCACAAAGTAAATTGGTTTCATAAACAGAATTTGCAGCACTCTGAGTTACTAATTCCTAACTGGATTAATAATAGGAAAGCAGCATCTTCAAAGAAAGTCATTTATCAAAATGATGTGGCAATCACTTGTGACTTGACAACATTATTATGCAGAAAATGGTACAAGATTGTAACACTGGAAAAAAGTTCCCACAAACTTCAAAACATCGTCCTAAAATGGAAGCTTGTCATGTAGATATAATGTTTGAGGCAACTTTTTTTGCAACTTGAAGATGATGAAAAACTGTTACCTGATTTAAAAACTCATCAAGCCTTCGAGCAGCTCTTATGATGCTACCTTCAAATATATCGGTCATTTGGATGATATCTGCAAAGGTTGCTCCCTGAACATAAAATAAAAATAAATGTTGTATGATTATAAAAATGATCGGCAAAAAGAGAAGATTAATTCCATTAGAATGAATAACTGCAAACAATTTTAATAGACTATTAGTGTTGTTCTTATACAAAGGATACACCAGATGATTTTAGAAAAACAAGTTGATCATTCACAGCAATGGAGATGGTTAATAATGCTTCAAGATTATCAAAGAGAGCCGAAAATCCAGCCATATTAGAATGAAGTTATACAAAATCAGTATTGCTAGGTTTCAACCAAGTATTTTTATCAATACTTGATCTATGGCTATAAGAGACTTTTGAATGCTCCTCTCGGCTCTCAGCATCACTAGCAGTTTTACATGCCAGGCAGGGATATTGTGCAACAATAAACTGACCTTTGACCAACAATAAATCACATCCATCAAGAATGGTCTAATTGATGCTTCAACATATTCATCCACATTTATTTCGAGTTTACACTCTCGTTGTATCTGCAACAATACAATATATTTAGTTTTTCATTAAATATACCTTACAGTATATATTTGCTGGGGAAATAATTTCTTAAGTTACAGAAGAAAGAACTATTAGATCAAAGCTAAAGGTGTACCTCAGCTATCCTTCTGGCACTGTCTTGAAGTTGCTGCAAAGGTTTAGCAAGTTCAGCTCTTAAATGTATCTGTTCACTCGATTTGTCCCCAGGAATAAAGCAGCTAGCAAGAGCTGCAACTTGATGATGATCGAGATCATTGAAGGTGCCTGTTCAAAAAGAATTTCATATAAAGTTGTGACCAAATACTGGCTGACCTTATTCAAAGCAAAAGTGCAAATAAAAAACACCATGGTTTGTACCAAGTTAGGATGCATAAAAAAAAGACAGTATGAAAAAGAGACTCTAAACTAAAGCCAGAACAGGACATTCTGAAAATTTTAAACTATTATCGAACTAAAAATTATTCTGTATTGTTGCAGCAAGCAAATAAACATGATGATGACTAAAGAAAGTTACAATCTTCATTTATGTTGCAGCAATAAAACAGACAACAGATGATTGCTGCTCAAACAATCTATTAAGAGAAACATGAATTTGAGATATCACATAAAGTGAGCTCACCGTTGAACATCAATTCCGTGACAAGGAGCTCATCTCCAGTATCTATCAGGCAAGCTGCACGGCCCTTCAACTGAACAACGGCATCACCATCAATATGACCCAGTCTTTTGAGAACCCTTGATCGGTTTTTAAGTTCATCACGAAATTTTTGAAGCTGAAAGAAAAAAGTTCAAGTATGTATTTGATTAGAAAATCAAAAGAAAGAAGCAACAAGAAAAAAAAACAAGAACAGTTCTTAAATAAATCAATGAACATAATGAATATAGAACCATGTATTAGATGAAGATAATTATGAGAAAACACATATATCCCACTTAAAATAACCAAAGAGGGGTGAGAAGTAGTAAAGATAAAATTATAAAAGCAAATGCAAGTCCAAGGTAAACACGGAGACATCAGTACCTGGGAATCACGCATTTTTGACTTTAGCTGTTGAATTTCATGATTGACTTCTGCTTTTTTCTGGAAACTTGAAATCTGATCAGCATCTTGTGACTGGACAGCATTAATGCAAGTAACAAACAGATTTAGACAACCAGTGGGTAAAGTGCTAATTAGCATATGCCTTAGAAATACCAGTTAACGCTTGCAATATTAAATAAGCAGCAAACTGTGAAGAGATGAGGGAAACTTTCACATACCTTGTGCAGTGGATGAGTGAACAGTTTCTGCTCAAGCTCCTCGATTTGGGTAGCTAACTCAACAAATTCTGGTTCATCAACTCCCATATCCTGACAAAAGTTTGCATATTTAAGAAACAAATGTCCAGTAAATATGTTTCAAAAAACATCTTTTTATGATACACTGATTATGATACTATGAGCATGCTTTAAGATCCAGAACAAGATAAGAATTAAGGAATAATAAAAGTCAGAACAAGGTGGAAAATGCAATAATTAAACATTTAAGGGAATTTCACTCATACACAACAAACCAACCATGGCAGGAGCATGACACTCAAAGAGTGTTGCGGCCTGCAATGATACAAACATATGACAATAAAACAGCATATAATTGACTAACAACATTTCTCTGTCCCGTCACCAGCCACTTTATACTCTAGTCTGGGTACATCTCAATGGCTAACTCTTGGTTTCACTATAAATATATATGCCAGTCTACAAAAAACGCATTTTTAGAGTAATTATAAGCAACAATTTTTAGGCACTTAACTGGTTATAATAGATATGGTTCATATGGATTTTCCCAGTTTCTAATAAGACCTAGAAACCTTTCAAGTTAAACTTTTTCGAGCAATAATATTCTCAATGGAGTCGTGGTGCAGAATAATAAGAATAAAGCAGCATTGAGACAACCAATTTATACCTTCACAGGATTAAGCTTTGGAAAGCCTTGGGGATAGCGCTTTTCAAGCTGTTTCACAGCAAGAAGAACATTATGCCGACTTTCCTTTGGCCGCAAGTCGGAAGGAACAGATATTCTAAGCTTGCTAAGTGCAGAAAGAAGAGGCAACTGAACAGGAACCTGATAAATAAATATAGTGCATCAATCACAAAGATAACCTTTAATGGTACATGCAAACTACAGCAAGATACCAGAATATATATATTCTGTCATGACCACTTCCCCTTCAGATATTATCAACTCACCACATGCATTTCACCTTCTTCTCCTGGACGAGGAGGACAAGGTTTTGGTTGAGTACCATTCTCACTTGTGCCGACAGAGCAGTGGAGCAGGGCATCCACAATATAGCTGTTACCACGTGAAGAAGCAAGTTCAGCTGGCATCGAACTTGATATTGCTTGAGGTTTCTTCACCACGTTGACTACAACTCCCCAACCCCAATCTGTTCCTCCCTCTCTTACCTTCACCTGTAAAGTTACAGAAGCTCTCAGAAACAAACAATAGAGCCCAGTAAAATGTGGCAAGGCTAAAATCAATCAACTTAATAGACATGGTTTATTTATAAGTATGTAACTGTATATAAATAAAGAACTGGAAATGAGCTACTGATAAGATTGGCCTGACAAGCATCCTGAACAAACAAGAAATTATTGGAAATATCCATCTTGGAGCATACCAGTCTACCGGGTAGAAGGAAAGAGAGAATTCTTTCAGGTTGTGTTATTGCCACCATCATTTTCCTTTCAAGTTGGCCCAACTCAAGCTTTAGATGATGATACTCAGCCACCTCAGCCTAGTAGGTGAAAGAGGAGAACTTATTATACAATCCTAAAAACGAAGTTCCAATTCCAGGTCAAAACAAAAACCTACCTCTCCAGAAGCATCAAGGACAGCAGCTTCCTGTTCAAGCAGTGAAACTTTTTTCCCAATGTCAGGTAAAGCCTAAAAAGCATAAATTTCATAAATATGGCAATTCTGGAGAATCTATCAGAGTATATAATGATTGAAAAATCAACTTATAGGTCAAACCTTCTCGTGCTGAAATTGATGGAAGGAGTTTCTGATAACATGCTCAGCTGTGAACTGTCCCTCAGCACGACTCATTAAATTTAGAATTGAGTAATAGCTCAACCTGAAAGTGCTGACCAAAGGCGCTGGTTTTCCCAAAACCATGTCTTTAAGGGTATTCATCTCCATCTGATGTCAAGCAAAAAAACGGAAAATTATTTATGATGAATTATTCTTTATCAGAAACAAAAGAAAAGGACAAAAAGAAAAGATAGAAGAATTATTTGATCATCAATACAAAATTCCATTTTCAATACCAAGCCAATTTAGAGGCAAGAACATTATATTTGAAATGAAGACCAACAAACAATCAAGAAATATGAATATGGCAGTGCTAATGAAAAGTAATACTTAGTATACAGAATGGAGAACTTTAGTCATATATATCAACAAGTTACACATCTAAACCCTAACATTATCCCACTGTCCTCTCATGTTTTTCTGCAACTGTCATGTTCACAGACATATTAATGTATATATACATATTTAATAAGGATGCTTGTAAAAAAGCAATTTGTTAGGATTCTTCTGGAATTTTTTTATATAAAAATATATTCATTTCAGAGGGTGGGAGTTCACACCAAGTTCCTTAGTATTAAGTCTGAATTCTCAATTATGCTATATTCTACCCCTAGAGGGGAAAAGATACTTCTTATTGGGGTTGTTTATGTACAAAAATTCAGAACGCGATACTTAAGTAATTGACTAATTGTTAGGCTTGCATGAGCAGTAATCTGGTGCCTACTAGTTTAGACATGGCCAACGAAGAATGCTAAAGGAATTGCACTCTTTTTCCATATAATACAAGTACATGGTACTGGGAATAATTAACAAGAGGGAGATGCTTCCCAACCAAACCAAGAGAGCCTCAACCTTACCTTATCATCAACCATTATAATGCAGATACCCCGCTCATCTTTACCACGACGTCCAGCTCTACCACTCATCTACACACAGATTATATATGTTAGGAGTCATGTAAGGTAGAAAATATAATTCACATCATTTTGTATAAATAAAAATTACTCACCTGGATATACTCACCGGATGCAATATAACGATGACTGTCACCGTCCCATTTTTTCACACTTGTGAAAACAACAGTTTTCGCAGGCATGTTTAACCCCATTGCAAACTGCCATATCAGATAGTAAATAAATTGACAAGAAAACTACCTTATACCATAATAGAGAATACAGATATATGAGAAAAGTTTATATAAGAAGATATACTAGGATATTTTTATGCAAAAAGTTGCAGAAATTGATGCCTAATTTTTAATACATATATTCTATGACTCTCGTGAGACCTCCTATCACTCTCTTAATTTTAAATAAAAAGTAGATTGATTGGAAAAAATAATACCGTTTCTGTGGCAAATAGGGCCTTAACAAGCCCTTCTTGAAAGAGAAGCTCTACAAGTTCTTTGATAATAGGAAGCAAGCCGGAATGATGAACCGCAATGCCTCGCTGAAGTAATGGCAACATCAATTCGATGGCTGGCAAATTTCTATCCTCCTCACTCAAGCATAGGATGCCATTTCGAAATACCTCCTCCACAACATCTTTCTCCTCATTAGTATTAAAATCAAGTTTGGACATTGACATTGCATGTTGCTCACACTCTCTTCTGCTAAAACTAAAGATTATGACTGGTTGGAATTTTCGTTCCATTATCATCTGCAAATCAACAACTCTGTGAGAAGATCATAAAATACTATTCATCCATCAAGGAAACAAAAATTTAAGACGGGTGCAGCAAACAGAGAAAGAATCACAACCATATAAATTGCATGTATAGAGAATATATAAATAAATAAAAAAAGGCTGAACATGGCAACCTCTGAAGTGAAGCTAACGAACCTTGACAATTTTGTATATGTCAGAACCACCCCCAGGACCATTTCCATGTTTAGCAATTCTGCCACTGCCTTTAGAATTGGCACTCTTGTTCCCATCAACAGAACTTTGCCTATTGAAAGTATCCTGAAGCTTCGCAAAGTTTCCCTCTTTAAACTGCTCATTCTCATCAACTACAAGATACAAACCAGACCCACCCATAGGAAACACGTAGTGTTGCAGGGGTGTCGGCCTAAAATCTGTGTAGACCACATGACAAGGCTGTTTGTGTAGATTACATATCCATTCAGCAAACTCGGTAGCATTCGACATTGTAGCTGAAAGAAAAACCATCTTGATTGCAGGGGGCAAGAAAACAATACTCTCTTCCCAAACTACACCTCTCTCGCGATCCTTCATGTAATGTATCTCATCAAATATGACCCAAGCAACCTCCTTCAACACCTCTGATCCTCTATAAAGCATTCCCCTAAGGATCTCCGTAGTCATCACCAAACAACTCGCATTAGGCGAGAGCGTGACGTCACCTGTCATCAATCCAACATCCGAGAACTCCTGACTCAACTCTCTGTATTTCTGATTGCTCAGAGCTTTTAAAGGAGACGTGTATATGACTCTCTGCTTATCCCTAAAAGACATGGCGATTGCATACTCTGCAACTGCAGTTTTCCCAGCAGAAGTGTGGGCGGAGACTAAGACGGACTCATTTCTCTCCAAACAACAAACGGAAACCTCCTGAAACGGGTCGAGCTTGAACGGGTAGGTCTTAGCTCGCTCCCCATTGTAAACGGGATCCGAAAGGGTGCCGTAAATAGATTCATCCTTGGTAACAACATACCCGCTCGGCACTGCTACTTCATGCACGCATGTCCTAGATAAGCTACGCCTCTTGGAAGCAGACTCTTGCACCTGGCTTTCCTGTTTTGTTTGTGAACCCTCTTCTGGTAGTTTCCTTTTCACAGATGTGGGAGATTCCCCCCTCTGCGCAGAATCAACCATTTCCTTTACTCTTCCTGGATTGTTTTCATCGTTAGGGAAAGAAGATTGAGTAGTCTCTGGAGTATGGAGAGACGCCGGCGAGCCAATGGAAGCCATCGCCGGTAAATAAAAGAAGAATTTAGGGTTTCAAATCGCACGCAACGCACTCTAACCTTTTTCTTTTCCTTTTTAACAGTATCAAAGTCCAGATATATTTGGTTTTTTATATTGCTTTTGCTTTCATATTTGCATTTTTGGGGGGTTTTTTTTTTCTTTAAAAATATTTTTTGCTTCCCTTTTTTACGTATAATAACTCATTACCTTTTCTATTACTAATTTACTACTCTATTTTACATATCGATTTCTGGTGTTGGGTGCATTTGCTGTTTTTGGAATAATAATAATTTATTCATTTATTTATATTCCATTTAATTATTTTTTCCCGCAATACATTGGTTATTTTATGTATTAATTATTATACATATCAGCATATGTAATGTCTGTAAGCAGACAGAAATGAAATGATATGCAATGAATTTGATTGTTTGTTTCATTGTCGACTAAAGTTCATTATTTGCTAGTAGTTTCGAAACAATGGTCTGTTAAGAGACACTTATTAAGCGATGTATCTATGCTTTAATTAATAAAAATAATATTAGTATTTTATAATTAAATTTTTGTTGATATGTATACAGTTTATTAATATAATTCTTAAAACCAGGATAAATCTAATAAATTATTTGGTTCTTAATAAACGTTTACTCCCTGATTTTTATTTATAGGAATGAATACTAAAAATACATACGTTCCCTCAGCTTAAGTAACCAAGCAAAATTTTTTAGCACACCACTTTCTGACTTTCTCTTATCTCCTCTCCTCTCCTCTCCCACAAGAATAAAATACATACGATCGAAGACAGTTTTATTCTTCTACAACCGGTGTATATAAACAACTCAGGCTGCAGCGACAGAGCATGGCGAAACCGAATATTTCGTTTTCTCCCTCGCTTCAGAATGGCACTTCTCCTTCTGTTCATCAATGGAGATTTGCTTGCAACGACACTCTGTGCTGCAGAACGCCTTGTCTCCTCTGCAAAATAAGAAGAACAAATATGAGGGATCTAATGCATAATTCATCGAAATTCCTTCGTTTATTCTTCTTCATCGTCGTCTTATATTTTCTTTCATCAGTTATTCAATGGCCATCAGTTGTCAGTTGAGACAGTCCCACCCGGATTAATTCCAGAGGTCAACAATATCATTATGTAAGCTTATACCATGGACGAAGACAAAATCAATGCTAATGTGGCTGATGAAACTACTACATCTAAGTGGAATGAATCTACTTCCCAATCGTGTGAATTTTGCATATGGGAAAAGCATATAGAAGTCAGTTCAGGTAAATGACCACAAGACATACTTGCAAATTTAGTATAACGCCGATACACCATAGATGCATATAGCTTCATTACACAATCAGAGTCTTCATCTTTCTTCAAATGGAAATGAAGACGTATTTAGTATTTAAAATACAATCAATGTCTTCACTTACAGGACAAAACAAGCATGTTTTGCACTACAAGCAAAAACATTTTTACCATCAACTTCAAAGCATGAATACTAGATGTTGAGTTGAGCCTTTAGAAGAAATAGCTTGCAAAAATAATTAAGATGGAAGGATTACGTTACATATTTTGGAGGTAAACCTAATACTTTGCTGCAACATGCTGCTTCCCCTACTCCATCTTTAGAGTAAGTTACATTCATATTTGCTAGAAAATTTTAACTACTCCTCATCACTAATACTCAAGAAATGTGAAAGTACATCAATGTTTCTATTCCTGTTTTAACATACAATAACTTACGAGCTACTATAATCTACAGTTCTTATCGTTCTCATACTCAAGAAACATCCAGAATGTCTTATGGAATCACTCAATTTCTCATGACAAGACCTGATAATATAAAGCAACGCCTTCTTCGCTTTTTCTCCTAAAGGCAAATTGAAGCAACCCCACCCACTTTCTGAAAAAAATTTATAAGCAAAATATAATTTGAAAGAAAACAACTTAGCTGCTGATCAAATATTGCATATTTTCTGCAAAATCAACTGCCTCAAGCATACATGCTCGAATTTCATTGTTTAATAACCTTTACCATCAAAACAAAAAATTTACAAAAGGTCATGTTTTAAATTTTGACTTTTGAAATTCATATCTGAATACGAGTAATACCGATCGGAGAATATGACAGCCACAGATGTAGTGCTCTATTAACTAAAGAAACTGGTGAAATTCATACCCTCTCCACTAAAATGCATAATCTAAAAAGTCTTGAGAGAATCATAAACATAAAGCTAGTGAGATTGCATTCTCATCTATTCATCTTTTTGGGCACCAGTTATGTTCTTTATCTACATCTTTTCTAGTATTTCTTGTATCTCTCAAAAAGCACATCCAAAGGCAAAAATATAAGGCTAAGATGAATCAAAATCTTAACACAAACTCAGATAAAATTTTCCATATCTAAAGCATAAAGTATGCAAGAAGCGTTGCCTAATTCACCAACAAAAACAGTTGAAACAATCAAACAACACTATCATGATGACATGATTGCATTACTATCTAGTGAGCAAAGAATTAGTAGTAAAAAACAATCTAATCTTTCATTTAAAATCATGATCGTTTAAAACTAGAAATTTATCAGATTTTACCTGTACATGAAAACATCCAAACCATGAAGTTTCTTCTGGCAGATGAAGCAAGAGCTGAGAAAATCGGCCCCAGCAAAGGTATAAGTCTCGGCACCACCAGTGTCCGACGCAAAGCCACCGCCGTTTCCAGTAACATCGCCTGCACAGCCATCACCAGTTCCCAAAATCTCAGCCTCAAAATACTCCCTTTTGGTGAATAGATTCTTCCCCACGTGAGAAATCACACACGTGTACTCCTCACACCCCTCCACTTCCTCCACGCTGAACTTCTTATAACTAGCACTCTCCGGCGCATTTTTGTTCTTAATCATGCGAATAGAGTTCGACGCCGATTTGGGAGAAATCGCCAGAGCCGAACCATTTCTGAAGAACATATCTCGATGCGATTGGCGATCATCACCTTTCAAGGCCGCTAGAATCCCGAGGCCAACGACGCCGTTTGGCGCCTCGAGATGCGGCGGCGAGAAGCGGGCGTTGGCTCGCTTTCTGGAATCGGAGAGCGTGAGGAAGGAGAGATTAATCGATAGTCTCTTCTTCTTACCTCTGGTTTCCGCCATTTCAGCACACAACCCAAAGAGTTGTGCGAGAAATAGCGGTGGGATGGATTATTTTGGGAAGTTAAACGGAGAAACTACATCCAATTGTGAACTGGGAGAGTGTGGTTGCAGAAAGGGGGGTAGAGCCCAGAAGCGAAGGAATCAATGAGCTTCTTCTTCCTCTAAACTTTGTGTGAGGTTTGAGAGGAGAAGAAATATAAATACATAAAGAAGGCGAGAGGGCTTAGTAAATGACTTCCTTAATAGGACTACTGATTAATATTCAAGATATTTCTATACTTTTTTTTGTGGCTTTAAATATTATTGCTTCAATTTTTTTTTTTGACAAGAGTCGGGAGATGTGCCTGAAAACCACAATAAAATATCCACAATTCCAGACAAAATCTATAAAATAAAATAAAAAGAATTAATACAAGTTAAAGTTGTGAAAAAAGTGAAAATGAAAAGAAAATATGCATTTGTTTTTGTAATGGCTTGCTTGTTGGGGCACATATGTGGGTTAATGAGCCAAGATTTTGAGGAAATCCAAGTAACAAATATCGCTCCCCTCTACCCCCACAAAATAATTTACCACTTTGCTATATTCATATGTCTACAAAATATTTTTCAATCCTAAATTATAGGAACTATTTTTTTTAACGTTTTATCCGTCAAATCATTTTAAATCAAATATTCATGTCGAATTCAATTTTCGATCACTATACAATAATTACTAAATTATTTTAATTTAAATATTAATGTGAGACTCAATTTTCAATCATTATATATTAATAATTAAAATCAAAATAATTTATTAAAATTCGTATCGAGTCAAAAAGAATCTACTTAATAAAATGATGGAGTATAAAATAATATAAGGGCGAACAGCTTAAGAACGTCTACAATAGGATTCTTATTTACTTTATAAAAAAAATGATAGGGTCCAATATATTTTAGAATTTCATAACAATTTTCATAGTTGAGGTTCTCGATTTTGCGATTCTGTATTTAATTTTCTTATTTTTATTCTTGCATTTTGTTCATATAATGTAAATTAATAATTAAAGTAACATAAATTAATATTAATAGAAATAAATTATCATTAATTTAAAAAATACGTGAACTTATTTATGTCACACATAATTAAGGGGTGACCCAAACATTCATGCCTTTATAATGTGAGAATAATTTGGGTCTTTAAAAATATAGTTTTATTCACAACATTATATTAGATAGTTTTTATAGCTAAATCAGCTAATAAGCTAAGGGCATCCTCTAATTCTTTTCTAGAGATACTCCACTATTGCAGAAATATGCATTTAGGCACGCCTAAAATATGAAGCCAAAAATTTCAGAGGGGCAAATTTTGAGGCATGGCTACTACAAGAATTGAATATTCTAAAGTATTGGCTTCTAAAATAATTTGAACTAATTGTATCATTATTGAACGCATCTGTCCAATCGCTATATAGACACAATAGAATGTTTCACTCTCAGAGTTGACCTTTTAGTTCAATTGTTTTTTGTTATGCAAACATTTGTAGATGGATAATTTTTAATAAGATTAAGATTAACGAGTTCTTCTAGAGCCAGACTTCGGTGGCAGACACTCTCGAAGACATGTGATATCAGGTGTTTCCGGTGCGGAAGTTTCCTATAAGACTGACGTTGTGAATGATACTCACATGGCATCACCTGAAAGCTTAAATGACTTTGAAGAACAACTTGGGGAATTATTTAATGAAGCTATCAAAGAACAAGTGAATTCCAGTTTTCGAGGCATCTAGAAAGTTGCTGCTCTTAATGCTATAACTTTGGTTATAGGTATATGGAAATCATATAAGAATTTTCTATTAATGGAGCTCTTCAAGAGCCAAAAATCTAAATATCATTATTGATATCATAAAAAGTCGTAATCCTCCTCATTTTATTAATCTCCAAGAGTAGCAAGCATTTAATATTATATTTTTCAAGAATATTAATTGTGCTACTTCAAGAGCAACAATTTCAGCAATAGTAAAAATGAGAATCTAAAGTGTCGGCGGAAAATATTTTTCGAGATGAGGGTCACTAAAATCATCATTAACCTCCTAGTATAAAATCGGGAGAACCAACTTCAGGTCTCTTACTTAAAACTTTTCAAACATGCTAAAGTTATGCTAAGTTGATACTTCAATGAAACATCTCAAATAATCCATTAACATAGCATAAGCAGTAGCAACATCAAAACTCGATATAACATGAGGCAAAATAACTTTAAGATAGCAATAGCTATAGCAAATCACCATATAATCAAGCCACATACTAATAAATAATGAGCAACAACATAGAGCTAGAGAGTTGAGAAAAATCTAACTAAAATAAAGTAGGCAGAGGTCGGAGAATAATCTGGAGCACCTCCTCTCCGTAGTTTTCCATGTGTATTCATTTCGTCTCCAACTCCTTCTCAATCGTGATCAAGTAATAGAAAATTGCAACATCAATATGTTATTTTTCCTTCCAAACATTAGTCATATTAGCACTCAGCAAAACTGTGGTTCAATTCGGAAAGCCTTTTCATTCTTTGCAATGCACAAATCAAATACATGCAACTGATAATAGTTTCACCCAATATTATAATAATTTGGAGTATTTTGACTAGAATTTTATTTATAAATCCAAAATACGTTTTTTATAACTAAATAAATATGAAAACTGTAGCCAAAATCTCAAGAAGCTAATAAGCAATAAAATCAATAAGAATGATGGAATCGCCTGAATTGCCTAAAAGGAAAATGCAATTCAGCTCCTATCCTAACCCTGCCGATTGTAAGAGCAAATGAATACAAAATTAAGGATTACTCGCTCCGTCCCCAATAAGTGTCCCCAAACATAAAAACTCACATACTAATACAATTAATAATTTCCACTATTTACCCCTAATTATTACATTGAAACTATAAAAAGTAAAAAATATTCAAATGATTACAAGGGTAAAATAGAAATTTTAACACTATTTTACTCTTGAAAATTGAAATGGGACACTCTTTAGGAGACACTAATTTTATTCTTAAAGGACACTCTTTAAGGGACGGAGAGAGTAACTCTAAACACAACACAGTGCATAAATCCAAATCCAACAATGAACAGCAAAAGAGCCCATCAATCCTCATCAACAATCAATTCACTAATGTTGTGAGAGTTTTATTTTCCTTATCATACTGGTTGAAAGTGAAAACTATTATTCATAGGCCTGAAACTAGTAGACATTGTTGGCCCATTAAATCTCCATTATGTGTTTTTCTGCTCAGCGCATGCATTTGGGACATTTTGTCTTCACAAAACTGAAGGACACTTCTGAATTGTTGTTTATAAATCCCCTTATCTCAATCCAGTAAAGAACTCAAACAAATTTAATTGATTAAGGACGGATGGTTGGAGCAGATTAGATACTCAACAAATTCAGAGTTGTAAGTTCACACGATGAGATAAATCAGTCGAGGAGCAGTAACAAAGGGATATAAATGTTAAGAAAGAGTACCAAAATATTCAGAAATTTATAGAAAGCAATCGAGCACACAATTTAGAGAAGACGTTACCAATCCCTTAAGAGTCGAGAAGATTTTGTGATATGAGATTCAAACCAATCCATTGGGAGTTCTTATAAGCAGTTTAAGTCCTGATGCGGCAGCAACAGTAGGGTAGAACACTAGCAATAATCATCTTCTCCCGCCTATTCTTGAGGAACCAGCCTTTACTGGCGAATCTCGTCGGCGCTGGATTCGAGATGCAATAATCTCAGAAGCGGAGTGAATGATGCGATTTCATAAAGCAATTCATCAAAATCAATTTATTTAAAACTCGTGTTGATAACGCGTTGTAATATCGGATTGATTTTGTGTAGAAAAATAAATTGAGAAGAAGAAACGCAGAAAAGAAAAACTGAACTCAAGCGCACAAGTAAAAGAAAATGTAGGATTAAAAACCTAAAAGTGTATTCTAAATAATAATGTTCACATGAATAATAATATTTATAACAATTACAAATTTAAAATTCTCATTTTTTAATATTTTAAGATCATTAAATATTAGTAATATATAAGTGTAATTTATATAAATAATTAAATTACACTCAAATAGAAGCTGACATGCGTTATTACATTAGGAAAGTTGAGGGGCGGATGACAACCTCTTTTAATTTGAAAGTCATGAATTTTTATTTAATGTTACATTAGTAAATTTTATCTTATTCTTATGACTTTTGTACAAAAATCACTAATGAGAATGGTCTTACATTATCGTTTGAGGTGTTAAAAGAAAATATTAGATCATAATTGTAGTCGACAATTAGAAGTTCAAATTGTAAGAATACGATTAGTTACTCTTTTCGTTCTGTTAAATCGGCTTGTTTATTTTATGCACGTAAATTAAGTATTAATGTAAAAGTTAAAAAAATAATGGAATCCATATATTTTAAAGAGTAATTTTTTATTATTTTAAAAAACAAATCAATATTAAAGGGGAATTCATAAAAAGAAAGTAAAATTTAACGGATGAATAGAATATAATTTAAAAAATGCGATAACTATCAAATATGAATCGTGTTCATGCTAATCAGTTGGATATATTCATATTGTGCCACATTATGGGGTCAAAATCAATTTGTAAAGAGAAGCTAGGGGTGAGATTAGGCTGGTTTGGAAGTCTGATTTAAGTTCAAAATATATTAATGTCTGTTCGGATTTTGAAATCAAACTCATAGAATTTGTTTCAATTTTATATAGACTAGCTATTGCACCCTGTGCACGAGATTATTTATTTATAAATAATTTATGCATAAAGATATTTAAAGATATAAAAAATATTGTAATCCGATTTTATTCGGCGGTTTTAGAACCGTAATCGATAGTCTTATTCTCAATTATGATCAATTCAGTTACAGTTTCAAAATTTGAGAACCGTGATCGACGATTTGAAACAATAACTTCAATTTATTTTACCTAATTCAAATTATTTCTTATTTTATAATGGATCACTTTTTACTAATTTATAACAACACATTAAAATTAACAAATAAGATAATATTATATAACTATTTAGACATATGTGTATATTGATAAAAATTCATAATACATATATTTGAAGTCATTATTATTTGTAGTTAGATTTTGTTGTGAAATTATAATTTTGTTATGTAATAATAAATATTTGACATAATTTTATGTAACAACGAATTAATAATTTGAAGTCAACTACAAAGTTATCATTCAAAATTAATTTTCAATTTTAGTACAAATTCGTGTATTAATTATTGTTTAAAAATTTATTTTAATATATTAAATTATATTAATCTTAAATATATTTTTGATCAAATTAATTATCACAACATATACAACATTGTTATATATTTTTCATATATCACAACTATATTAATAATTATATATTAATTAATTTTAATAATATATGTATTTTAATTTTATATGATATATAAATTAGTAAAATAAATTTTTTTTTCATAATTAATATTTATATAAAAAATTACTTAATAACAAAATATTAAATATCTAAAGAAGAAAAGAAAATAAAAACAAAAAATATAAATATAAATATAAGTGATCCATATAGAAACATTTTATAAACCAAATTATATGTGTGAGAATATGTCTATATATATATATAATTATTTTCAATTTATTAACTTATTATACATTTTATATATTAAATTTATTTTATTCTATATCAAATTAATTCTCTTTTCAAGATCTTTAAATTTAGATGTATGTTATAAATTTTTTGTGAAGTGAATAAAATAATTTTAGGAAGCAAAGGTTAGAGGAGAGAGAAAATAAAAGTAGTTATTTTTTAAATTTTAAATATATTTAATATTTATATATTTTTTAAAATTATTTACAAATAAAGTTAGTAAATTAATAAAATCACCCTTCAAATTGATTTCAAATTAAATGTTTCATGTTTTATATATATATATAGATTTGAGAAATAACTCACAAACATGATGCCAAAAATTTGGATTTTTATAACCAATAAAATTGTGAAGGCTTCCTACAATTGTGGTATAATGAAGATGAGCAATCATTTGTTAAAAAATGAACAATTAGTGAGTTTTGGATATAACAGGATGAAAGGTGTTTAAAAAATAATGGAACTGAAAAAGTAGCGAAATGAGATATGAGACATGTAATTGAATATAAATAATATCAATCACTTACAAAAAATTGGGGTTTCAGGTCCGATCAGACCAAAACTGTTAGAGCATCTCCAGCGGGGAGGGGGGGGGGGGGGGGGGGGTTCGGGAAACCCGGGCAGTCCCTGGGCAGGGGCGCGGGCAACCCCCCCTGAACCCCCCATTGTGCGCTTGGGGCGCGCCACACCGGCCGCTGTCCCCTGAACCCGGGCGCGGGCGCCCCTCCCCATCCCGCCGCTGCGTGCTCAGGTTTCCCAAACCCGGGCCAATTTCCAATTTTATTTTATTTTTTATTCTTTTATTCATTTATAAATACCCTATTTCAATCTCACATTTTCACACATCTTCATCCATTCTTCAATCTTCAAACCATCTTTCTTCAACCATTTTTATTACAAGTTAGCAAAAAAAAATGTCTTCTTCTTCCGATTCCGACGATGAAATTAATGCTCGATTTTTGCAACTCGCAAATAATTTTATGGAGGCGGGTCATAATTATGTAGCATCACTCAACACATCCGACTCTCAACGTCCAAAAAAAAAAAGGTGTTCATCAAAAGGGATCGAGAGGAGGCCTCCGTACGTTTATACAACGACTACTTCTCCCAAAATCCAACATTTCCCGACAATTATTTCCGACGTCGGTTTCGTATGCGGAGAGAATTATTTCTCCGCATCGTTACAACATTGGAGAATCGTGAAGAATACTTCCAACAACGTATGGATGCTACGGGCCGTCAAGGGTTCACGCCACTACAAAAATGCACGGTTGCAATCCAGCAACTTGCAAATGGAGGTGCCGCCGATCAATACGACGAGTATCTCCGGGTCGCCGAATCAACGGGCATAGAATGCCTCAAACGTTTTTGTCGTGCCGTTGTTGAGGCTTTCGGGTCTCACTATTTGAGGCGACCCAACCAAGAAGATATTCAACGTCTAACGGAGCTTCACGAAGAGAATCACGGATTCCCCGGCATGCTCGGTAGCATCGATTGCATGCATTGGGCGTGGAAAAATTGTCCGATGGCGTGGCGCGGGGCTTATACACGCCAAGACAAAGGCCACCCAACTATCATGCTCGAAGCGGTCGCGTCCCAAGATCTATGGATTTGGCACGCCTTCTTCGGTGTCGCCGGATCGGCGAACGACGTTTGCGTGCTCAACCAGTCTACGGTGTTCAACGACGTGCTCAACGGGAAAGCGCCTCGTTTGACGTTCATGGCCAACAACAAACAATACAACATGGGCTACTATTTAGCCGACGGCGCTTACCCATGTTGGCCGACTTTCGTCAAATCAATGCCGACGCCCACCGACGAGAAACGGTCTCATTTCAAAGTTATGCAAGAAGCGGCACGCAAGGACGTCGAACGAGCATTTGGAGTACTCCAATCTCGATGGTCAATCATTAAAGGTTCGGGACGCCTTTGGTTTCGTGAGCATTTATCTGACATCATGTATACTTGCTTATTTTGCATAACATGATTGTTGAAGACGAAGGTCCGTATGCGACTAGTTGGGCACCGGAGACCGAAGCAAGCTCCTCCTCCACTCCACCCGAGGAAGCAACTCGCGGTTCCAATGAACTTTTCAATGAGTACATGGAGCGTTCGGCCAGCCTTCGAGATAGGCGTGCTCACGAGATGCTCGAGCATGATTTAATCGAAGAAATCTACGCTCGATTTGGGGATTTAAATTAAGTGTGTTTTTTTGTTTCTTTTGTTGTATTTTAATTCCGTGTGTTTTCCATTCTCGTATTTCAATTCTCGTATTTCAATTTCGGGTATTTTGTATTTGAAATTAAAATTAATGAAATTTTAATTTCTAAAATTGCTATTTTAATTTTAATGTTATATTTTGAAATAAATTAAAAAATTAAACAGAAATTAAATATTTAATTATTTTTTGTTTTTATTTATTTAATTTATATTAAAAATTTAAATTAACAAATTAAATTAATATCATTTTACTCAAATTCAATCATTCTTTAATTATTAAGTAGAGACTCAGGAAACCCAAAGTGAGAAACTCCCACTGATACCTACCAACACAATCTCCCAAACCCCACCCAAAAAAGTTCCATTTATTTACGAAAGTGCCACCGAACCCACTATTCCTGAACCCCCCATTGGGGATGCTCTTAGAACCAACACAATTTAACATATTGTAAAATGGACCGATTCATATCAAACTTCATATTTCTAAAATTTCAAACCCACCCCAGATAAATTGGTTTTTTTTTTTTTACTTCCATTTTTCTTATTTTTTCAGTTATGTCACCGAATCAAAATGTGCTCACCCTATTTGCTACTGCTGTTTAGCTCGTTTTTGGTATATTTTTAGTTCATGTTTAGTTGTGTTTAGTTTTTAGTTTGATTTGATTTTGCGTCTCTTTAGTTCGTGTTTATGCCAATTTTGTTGCACTTGTGTTGGATGTAGGATGACAAGAAAGGGAGTTGATCGGAGCTTAAATGATGTCGGAAATGCCGAAGATGCTAAGCCGAACGAAGTTGAGAAAACCGGACGGGATCTTGTTAGGAGTTACGGGCAAAAGACGAGAGGAGAAAGAGCGCGAGAGCATGGCCATATGCAAAATTTTGTTTTAGCTCGTTCTCCTTCGTTACAACTCCGAATTTGGATCCATCTGCTACTACGAAATCTTATCGAGACGAGCTTCAATTCTGTCTTTTCAAAAATTTCTTATTTTGCACAGGCCAGCGGCTGCTGGGCCTGTGCTACAGCAGCAGACAGAAAGGCAAAACCAGCGACCGCTGGCTGGCAGTTATTGGTGCGTTTTTAAAGCCTTTTACAGGTCATTTGAAGGGGAACCTCCATATCTCTCATAGATAGAACTCGACTCTTGTAATCTAGAACCTTGTTTTAGCGTTTCCACTTGTATTTCGACTTGGAGAGACGGATTAAGGTGGAGATTGATTGCTTCTTCTCATAGCGTAGCCATTAGTGAGTTCTTGTTTCTTGAGTTCTTGCTTCTTGATTATGTATTGGGTTGAGTAGTCGATCTCCACTAGTTGTTGAACTTCTTATTCGATCGTTTATGTTATTATTACTTCATGCTCGTTGTTTGGATTAGTGTATATTAAATTGTGCCGATTGATCACCGTTGCAATTCGTTATACATAGGATGAGATCGATAGAAGATCCTTGTGTCAGATCAAGGTCCAATCAACTTCGATTATAATTGGAAGCATATTAATCGAGTGTTTGCTTGTTTAACTTGAATTATTTATTGTGTGGCTTAATACGGAAGTGATAGTCACAATCTAATTATCAAATGCGAAGGCTAGAGATTAGGTAGCTCTTAAGAATTCTAGATAGGCATGTGAACGTGTGTATTAATAATTTCATTAGATGATCGAAACAAAGGTTCAACTCCTAGAGCCTTAATTCCGAATTTCCATTAATTAAATTGTTGTTGATTAGTTAGCTTAGTTAATCATACATATGCTATCTGGTTAGAATGTTTAGGACTTATTGTTTATTCTGTAGCACTTGGATTAGAACCGCCCTGTTAAGCTTTCCATCGAGATCCGACCGGAGTTAACTTGTCACGTGCAATCGGCCTCGTAATAATTTGTGAGAACCTAAATTGTGTACAATTTAGGCTAAACAACTGTTGGTAGGGATGAGCGAACACACCAAACTAAACCAAATCAAACCAAAATATTTTGAAAGAAATCAAACTAAATCAATCTTTTTTAGTTTGGTTTGGTTTGCTTTAAACCATGTTTTATTTACTTTTATAACAACTATTTTTTTAATCTTTTTATACCATTTTTTTATTAATTTAATGGTGATCAAACGAACTTAAACTGTGGAACAAATACAAAATCGGAATTACAATCGTGACAAACGGTTTCAAACTAGAATCTTGAAAAATGGTTCCCAATTCATTTACGGTTCCAATTTTTTTTGAATCGACAGTTCCCACTTCCAACGGTGAATATGTGAATTATTTTATTTTAATTTATTTTTGTAATAAATTCAATCTTTTGATAAATATATATTATTGTGTTAAAAAAACACAACATTATTTTTATTTTTTTTAATTTAAATAGCATAAAAAATAATAAAAAAATGTAATTTACCAATTTTTCAAAAAGAAAAAAAAACGGTTACAAACGGTTAGAACAAAAAATGCACGTTATAGTTCAAACTGTAACCGTATACCCTCTCAAATGGTTCGGTTCAATTTCCTATTATTGAAACCGTGAATCGCTAGTTCCTATTTCGATTCTAACCGTAACTAAACCGTGGGCACCCAGGGGCGGAACCAGGGGGTGCTAGGGTGGGCTGAAGCACCCCCCATCCATAAATTAATTTTTTTTTAGTTTTTGTTGTCGATAAATTTTAACATAGCACCCTTAGTCGCGATATGAATAATTGTCCTATCATTCTAATAGTTCAAGAATTAGTCGCATTAAATCGTCAATCGCCTCCGATTAGTAGTATGACTGTGCACTATGAAGCATCAGTACGTGAACGAAATATGAATGCGAATATTGTTGAATAAAACATTAAATGCTATTTTAGTGGGTCTTAAATTTAGAAGTTAAGTGGGAAAATAAAAGGTCATGAGTTCTATTGCAGCTGAAAGGCCAAGCGGTGATACAGGAGATAGTGGTCTTTTATGGCTTTTAATTGAATTTAGTTTTTGGTAGAGTAGTGGTAAGTGTCTATTTAAATGTCTTGTTGATTTCATGTGTATGTAGTACAACTCAGAGAAATACAAAAGTTATTATATTTTTCCTTTCCACAAATTAGTTTAAGTTTACAAATTGGTATCAGAGCCAATGGCGAATGTGACGGGTCAAATGCCACTACCACGACTGACAAAGGCGAACTATGAGAACTGGAGTATTCAAATGAAGGCTCTTCTCAGATCTCAAGATGCGTGAGAGGTGGTCGAAGATGGTCTGGTAGAACCAACAGATACCACGGGATATACGGCGGCTCAAACCAAGGCGTTGAAAGAGGCGCGATCAAAGGATAAGGCGGCACTATATATGTTGTTCCGAGCTGTTGACGAGGCAGGCTTTGAGAAGATTGCGAGTGCAACTACTTCAAAAGAAGCATGGGATATCTTAGAGAACGTGTTCAAAGGAGCCGACCGAATCAAGCAAGTGCGTCTCCAAACTCTTCGTGGCGAGTTGGAGAGCATGAAGATGAAAGAGTCAGAAAATGTATCTGACTACATCACGCGTGTACAAGCCGTGGTGAACCAACTCAATCGTAATGGCGAAAAGCTACCTGATGCGCGAGTTGTGGAGAAGATTTTGAGATCATTAACTGACAACTTTGAGAATGTTGTGTGCGCGATAGAAGAGTCAAAGGACCTTGCGATGCTCACAGTTGACGAGCTTTCCGGTTCTCTCGAGGCACACGAACAACGTAAGAAGAAAAAGAAGGAGGAGACACTAGAGCAAGCACTTCAAACCAAGACATCAACCAAAGACGAAAAACTACTCTATTCTCAAAATTTTCGAGGTAGAGGACGTGGTCGTGGAAATGGTCGTGGAGATCGTGGAAATGGTCGTGGTGGTCAAGGCAGCAGTCATGAAGGGCACTATAAGGAGAAGGGAAAGTCGAACCAACCAAATTGGCGTGGAAGAGGACGTGGTCGAGGAAGAGGCGGTCGGTCGATCTCCAACATCGAGTGCTACAAGTGCTACAAATATGGTCACTACGCAAAGGATTGCAACTCTGACAAATGTTATAATTGTGGTAAATCAGGGCATTTTGCAAAAGATTGCCAAGTCGATCAAAAGGTGGAAGAAACATTCAACCTGGCCTTAGAAGAGGAAACAAATGAGGGTTTTCTCTTGATGGCTCAAAATGAAGTCAGTGTCAACAATGGCACTTTGTGGTACCTCGACTCAGCTGCAAGTAACCATATGTGTGGTCACGAGAACCTATTCAAAGAGATGCAAAAGGTTGAAGATGGTCATGTGTCCTTTGGAGATGCATCAAAGGTGAAGGTCAAAGGCAAAGGCACAGTTTGTTATTTACAAAAGGATGGCTTAATAGGGTCAATCCAAGATGTTTATTATGTACCAGATCTCAAGACCAACATATTGAGTTTGGGACAACTCACGGAGAAAGGTTACTCGATACTTTTAAAAGGTCGGGCACTATACTTGAAGGACAAGCAAGGGCGTCTGGTTGCTCTAGTTGAGATGGCAAGAAATCGGATGTACAAACTGAACTTGAGAAGCGTGCAAGAAGAATGCTTGCAAGTAAACGTAGAAGACAAAGCGTCACTTTGGCATCTCCGCTTTGGTCATCTACATCATGGTGGTCTAAAAAAGTTAGCAAAGAAGAACATGGTGCACGGGCTGCCGGACATGGACTATGAGGGCAAATTTTGTGAAGAATGTGTTCTTGGCAAGCAAACGAGAACCTCATTTCAAACAAAGGCTGTATATCGAGCTAAACATCCTCTCGAGTTGATTCATACCGACATATGTGGACCAATTACCCCAGAATCTTTCACCGGTAAAAGGTACTTCATTTCCTTTATCGATGATTTCTCACGAAAAACTTGGGTCTATTTTCTGAAAGAAAAATCCGAGGCATTCGAATTTTTCAAAAAGTTCAAAGTGATGGTGGAGAAGGCGACTGGCAGACACATCAAAGCCGTCCGATCCGACAGAGGTGGCGAGTATACTTCGACAGCTCTCATGGAGTATTGTGAGGAGCAAGGCATAAGGAGATTTCTAACCGCACCATACTGTCCTTAACAAAATGGTGTGGCCGAGAGGAAGAACCGGACTATTCTTGACATGGTTCGATCAATGCTCAAGACCAAGAAGATGCCGAATGAATTCTGGGCAGAAGCTGTGCAATGTGCCATCTATGTGCAAAATCGGTGTCCGCATGTGAATTTAGATGATCAAACACCACAAGAGGCGTGGAGCGGACAAAAGCCGACAGTTTCTCATCTCAAAGTGTTCGGTAGTGTGGCTTATGCACACGTACCGGATCAACGAAGAACGAAGCTCGAAGACAAAAGTAAAATGTATATCTTTATTGGATATGATGAGAAGACAAAAGGATACAAGCTACTGGACCCGATAAGCAAGAAGGTGATGGTGAGTCGTGATGTGCGAGTAAATGAAGCAAGCAAGTGGGACTGGAAAGATTCAAAGGAAGCTACCATCGAGGTTGGAGAATCATCACTCACTACACCAACAAGCATATCAACAAACTCTGAATCTAGCGAGGATGAAGATGAACCACGACGACCCAAGATGCGAAGTTTGTGAGATTTGTATGATTCCACAAATGAGGTACACCTTGTATGTCTCTTGGTAGATGCTGAAAATATCAGTTTTGAAGAGGCGGTGCGAGACAAGAAGTGGCAAACTGCCATGAACGAGGAGATTAAGGCAATTGATCGCAACAACACTTGGGAGCTAGCAGAATTGCCGAGAGGAAGTCAGCCTATTGGTGTGAAGTGGGTGTTTAAGAAAAAAAAGAATGCTCAAGGCGAGATAGAACGATACAAGGCGCGACTTGTTGCGAAGGGATACAAGCAAAAGGAATGAATCGACTATGACGAGGTGTTTGCTCCTGTTGCAAGAATGGAGACAATCAGATTACTCATATCACAAGCTGCTCAATTCAAATGGCCGATATTTCAGATGGATGTTAAGTCGGCATTCTTGAATGGTGTGCTCAAAAAGGAAGTCTACATTGAACAACCACCTGGGTACGTGAAAGTCAGAGAAGAGAAGAAGGTGCTAAAATTGAAAAAGGCGCTTTATGGGTTGAAGCAAGCACCGCGGGCATGGAATACACGTATCGATACATATTTCAAGGAGAACGGGTTCAAGCAATGTCCCTACGAGCATGCCCTTTACGTAAAGAAGAATGGAGGTAACCTGTTATTTGTTGCTCTTTATGTCGATGACCTCATTTTCATGGGTAACAATGATGAGATGATAGAAGAGTTTAAAGGCACAATGACACAGGAATTTGAGATGACAGATTTGGGCTTGATGAAGTTTTTTCTTGGCTTGGAGGTTAGACAGGTAGAGACGGGTATTTTTATATCACAGGAAACATATGCAAAAGAGATTTTAAGGAAGTTCAAGATGGTAGATTGCAACCCAGTGTCAACACCAATGGAACCAGGTGTAAAACTCTCGAAGTTTGATGGAGGAGAACGTGTCGATGCGAATAGATACCGGAGTTTGGTGGGAAGCCTTCGCTACCTCACGTGCACAAGGCCGGATCTTTCATTTAGTGTTGGCATTGTAAGCCGATTCATGGAGGAGCCGGTTTATTCACATTGGAAGGCGTTGAAGCGTATACTACGGTACATTCAAGGAACGGTGTCACTCGAGTTGTTCTACTCGAAAGCAGAAGATTATAAGTTGGTTGGGTACTCCGACAGCGATTGGAGTGGAGACATAGACGATCGGAAAAGTACATCAGGATATGTGTTCTTTATAGGAGACACTGCGTTTACTTGGCTTTCAAAGAAGCAACCGATCGTGGCGCTCTCGACGCGTGAAGCAGAATATGTAGCAGCATCTTTGTGCGTATGTCATGCAATTTGGCTTAGAAATCTGTTGAGTAAGATAGAGCTAAAGCAACTAGGTGCAACCGTTATTCAAGTGGACAACAAATCAACAATTGAGTTGGCAAAAAACCCAGTGAACCATGAAAGAAGTAAACACATTGATATTCGTTTTCACTTTATCCGAGATCATGTGAAGGAAGGAAGTGTTGAATTGGTGCATGTGGCGAGTAAGGATCAAGTTGCGGATATATTCACAAAACCGCTACCGAAAGTTCTTCTAGACAAATGCAAGAAGATAATTGGCATGGCAGATGGTAAAAGCATTTAAGTTTATGGGGGAGTTTTGTTGAATAAAACATTAAATGCTATTTTAGTGGGTCTTAAATTTAGAAGTTAAGTGGGAAAATAAAAGGTCATGAGTTCTATTGCAGCTGAAAGGCCAAGCGGTGATACAGGAGATAGTGGTCTTTTATGGCTTTTAATTGAATTTAGTTTTTGGTAGAGTAGTAGTATGACTGTGCACTATGAAGCATCAGTACGTGAACGAAATATGAATGCGAATATGATACGTAAATACGTTTATTTTCAAAAATTCAAGATACGAATACGTTCAAAATACATTTTTATATATTTATAAATATTTTATATATTACTACATCCGTCCACCAAGTTTCTTCCCGCTTTGCTATTTTAGTCCGTCCACTAAGTTTCTTCCCACTTTTTTTTTCTATTTTTGACAACCCCTTCTCCACTCACTATACTTTAATGTGGGTTCCATTATCCACTCACAATACATTATACATCATCTAACTTTTTGTGGATTTCATTCTCCAAAATATCGTACTAGTGCTTCATAGACTGTGCATAATTTAAATAGAAAGAAAAACAATACAATTGTGATGTAAGCGATATGTTAAAAGTGATAACGTGATGGTAGGGCTGTAAACGAACAGAGCTACTCGCGAGCTATTCGATGCTCGATTCGAAAAAAGTTCGTTCGAAGCTCGACTCGATACTAAATGAGCCGAACTTGAGAATGATTTTGAGCTCAAAAATTTTATCGAGCATGTATTGGTTTTAGTTTGTTTGTTCACGACCAAGTTAATTGAGCATTTAATTAGTAGAGTCTTAATAACTAATTTTCTAAAAATAAAAATTTATACGAGTTCGAGTTCAAACTCGAGCTCGAGTTCGAAAACTATTAATATGAATATCAAACGAGCCAAGCTCAAATACCCTAATATTCTAAACAAGTTAAGTTTAGTAGTATTCGTCTCGGCTCGAGTCATTTAATACTTGCACCTTTACATGGCGGACCACTATTTGTGGAGTACCCCCGAAGAAATTTTTTTGCGTCCGCCCCAGTGGGCACCTCTACCTACTATTACATTTGATATAACATTTTGGACTTCTTAGTGAACAAATAAAATTAAATTGAAATAACTATAATACATATTCCAAAAATAATAGTATATTGAAAGAGTAATGTTTCAATACGAGTTAAAACGTTGATTTTTTTTAGTCTTATTTATTAAATTAAGTTCATATCTATTATTGTGAGCGATATTTCATAAAAAGATTTACACCAAAATTATTTCATAACATTATTCACTATTAAGTTTATCACTTTTTAATAAATAAAATTATTTTTTTACTCAAATATTTGTATAATTTCACATAACCTAGTAGACTCTAAATAAATATTGTATAAATCAATAAATTTAAAATATAATGTAACATTATCAACTCGTGAATATATAAAGAAAAAATTAACAAAAAATAAAATATATTTAGAAGTTTGGCTTATTTGATTTATTTGGTTTGAAACTAAATCAAATCAAATCAAATCAAAATTAGTATTGTTTGTAAAATCTCAAACCAAACCAAATTAAATTGGTTTAGTTTAGTTTTTAGTATAGTTTGGATTAGATTGGTCTAGTTTAGTTTTTGATTTGGTTTGTATTTTGCTCATTGTCAGATCTAGGCATCGTTAAAATAAATGATTCAAAAACGGAAAATAAAATAATATTCTTTAACAAATTTGATAAACCACTTCTAACTCTTCTTTTCAACTTATAGCATTCATATCCGCTTATCATTGTTGTCTATATATTGCTACTATACAATAAAAATTAGACAAAAGAAAAATAATAATACTTATAGCATTCATATCCGCTTATCATTGTTGTCTATATATTGCTATTATACAATAAAAATTAGACAAAAGAAAAATAATAATAATGGATTAGGATTGAAATGAATTATGTCATAACATATTTTCAATTCCTAAGTGGAAGGTTTCCCCTTTGCTGTTTGTCAAGTATATTAATCAATTATAAGTCGAATGATGATGCTGAAATCACACTAGTAAAATGAATAATTCGAATCTTAATCTCATCTTATTTAGGTATCATAAATTCTAATGGGCCTGTCAGTGCAGACATGTCATGACAAATAATAATTATGATGTGCTTACACATAAATATAATCCATTTTAATTATTTTTTTTTATATATACATGTATGTTACAAAATAACAATAATAATAGTATAAGATTGCTTCACCACATGCGGTAAGCACAGTAATATATTTATTTATTTTGTATTAAATAATATTAAATTATATTTTAATTAAAAAGTGATGATTAATAATTTTTTTATTAAAAAATTAATATTTATTTATGAAATATGCAACATCATTCGTGGGCGTATTGTACATAGATGATCATTTTTGGATAATAGTATTAATACATGCTATATATGGATAACAATGTTTATGTGTTTAGAAATACTAGTTTGTGCACCCGTGCTATGTACGAGAATATGTTATTCATCAATAATTTATGTATAGAGATATTTAAAATAATCGAAAATGATGTAATCAGATAATAATCGGTGGTTTTAGAACCTTAATCATAAACGATGGTTCGATTTCAAATCATGACTGTGTAGAGGACGGTTCAGTTATAATTTTAAAATTTTGAAACCATGATCAGCGATCCAAACCAGTAACTTCAATTTATTTTATCCATTATTTCTTATTTGTAAAATGTATTTTTATATAATTCACAATAACACATTAAAACTTATGAATATATTAATAATAAAATAAATTAAAAATCAAAATTTAATTTTGGAATTTGGAAATTAATAAAACTTTATTATTTTATATAATAATATAATAATATTTAAATTTTACTTTATAGTCATTCTAATTTTAAAATTAACAAATAAAACGACATTAAAATTTTGAAAAGTTAAATGATAATATAAATTATTACGTAATCATAATAATAAGAATTTTTAAATTTTCATATATATTAGTATTAATTTTTTGGATAGTTCATAAATATAATTCTAGCCGTTCTATACGGTTCGATTCCAAATCGTGAACTATCTTAAAAACAATTTGGTTCTGATTTTGAATATTCAAAGGAGTTAGGTTCCAAACTACAATCATGAGCACTTCTACTTCTGTAATTTTATAAATTTTAATTGGTTTAAATACTAATAATAATTAATTGATCATATAATAAAATTAACATAGTCATATTTATAAGTGTTATAATTTTTAGTTGTTTGAGCAATTTTTTAATTAATATTGATCTACATATAATTTATCTCACAAAGAGTTGATTGTCTAAAAATATCTCTCATTGTGTTAACTAAAAATAAATATGAACGATTCATATTTTTATATTATATTATTTTTTATTTAATAAAATAAAATAATTTTAAATATTTTCTCTAAAAATATTAAGACATCCATTAAAAAAAACTTTATAATGAGCTTCTATGCATGGTCTCAATTTATAATGGATTGAGTTTCAACTTTCATGCATAATATTAAAACATATTATAAAAAGTATTCAACTTTATAATTAGGAACATTATAACTTAGTAAAATATATTATATGTATAAGAATATGTATACATATAATTATTTTCAATTTACTAATGTGTTATAATTTTTTATATTAAATTTATATTTTATATAACATATATCAAATTAAATGTATTGTCGAGATCTTTAATTTAATATGCATAATATTGCAAATATTTTTACGAAGAAAATAAATAATTTTAGGAGAAATGTGTTATAGGAGAGAGAAAATAATCTATAAAGTTTTAAAAATTAATAAGCTAAACGCTAAATATAAACCAGATTCAGTTGTACATGTATATTATGATTTATTCAATACTCAAGTTATCTTGTTGCTCTATTGGTTCAATGCTCAAGTTATCCTGTTAAGGTTAATTTTTAAATTTAATAGTTGTAGGATTATATTTGCCATTGAAATTGAAGTTATTTACAAAATTTGTCACTCAAATTGATTTCAATTGAAATGCTTCCTGTTATATATATATATAGATATAGATTATTCAATATTTTCCCTTTATTTTGTAATCAATCCTAATTTATAGCTGAATATTTTGAAATAATGCACTGTATAATAAAGGCATGTTTGGTAGCCAAGATAGGATATAGCATGATAAGATTAAATTTGTATGGTGTATAAGTATTATTTTAATCTCACCCCTTCCTTATGATTAAAATATAGGGGAAAATGTTGATTTTAGCACGGGCCTAGTGCTTAATAGCAGGCCGACATATTAATTACATTTGCTACCAAACACATGATTAGATAAAATAATTTAATCTAATCTTATCGTATCTTACCTGTCAAACAAGGCCTAAAGGTCCATTTGGTACCATGGATAGGATATAAGATGATAGGATAAATATAATATGTTGTGTTGGGAAATGGTGGGTTTATAGTAACGGAGTCCTTCATTTGGTAGACTTGTTAAGGAAGAAGATAAAAATAATCTCTCACTTGGTTGGTAGGTTTGTAGTAGTGAATATGTTGTGCAATGACCAAATTGACCTTAAACATTATATGAAAATCCCAAATGCCCTCACCTTTATTCAATTGTTATTTTTAATGATAGCAACAACCTAAACGTTGAATCGCACACTTCTTCAACGTGAGGTTTTGAAGAACGGCGCTGCATGGATTCTTCCATTTATCTCGGGCATGAATTAAACGAAGATTCTTGCAGATTCTTGTAAATAGTTATTGCAAAATCCTCATTCATTATTAACTCATTTATTCAAATGGTGGGTAGAGTTTAGGAGATCTGTGGGTAACACCCAAAAAAACATTGTATCTGGATTTTGTTAATAAAATTCCGATTAAAAATTTTGTAATGGTTGTGATAATTTGATGTGGGTCTTCTATTAAATAATGTATAGAAATTTTATTGAAAAACTGTAATTGTTCATATTTTAGTGCTGTAATTTCAAGTTCTAGTTCTATGTTTCGCAAAATGTCATTGTAATAATTAATTTGTTTTAATACATAAAGAAGTTCGAATTTGTCAAGCAAAGAAAAAATTACCTTCGATTATCACTTCAGGTTACAGAAGATTGCAGTCAGTCTCACTTCTAGGGCACACTCGTCGCTTTCTCAGGGAAGAAAAAGAAATGGGTTTCTAATTTCCAAAAAATGAGTATTGAGAATAAAGTACAGAAAGGGTATATTTGTCCACAAATAGTCTTCCTTCAGTTACTGTTTGTGTAGGGCAATTATAATACCACCTCTTTAGAAGGATTATAATCCTTCTATAACCTAGAATAATTTTCGGGCCCTGACTATAACTACGGGCCACTTGAAAGGCGAAAAATGGTACCAAATGATAGATTACTCAAGATTATTTCTGTCCAACCTCCTATATCCATGGTACCAAACGGACCCTAATAGTATTATTATTATCGTCTTTATTCGTGCTTGATAATGAATTAACTTATACATAAGGCCTTAACTTTATTTTATTTATTTATTATCACAACTCCATCCTCTTATTATTTTTATTATTAATATTCAATAAAACAGAATATTAAACTTTGAATTGGTAGTGTGAATTTAAATTCGAAACCTTTCGCATTACAATATCACTCGGTCACTAACCACCAACCACACACTTCCTTTATGCTTTATACAAGTAATTACTAATTCCAAAAACTATAAACAAAAACAAAGTTAGAAAAAAAAAATTGATCAAGCAAAGCTTAGTATAGATTGCTACCATCATGATAATAATAATCATTTATTTAAATATACATTTTCATACATATTTTCTTACAAAAATTACAATTCCGTGTAAAATAATTTGTTGTTTCAATCAATAATGCATCATGTGCAGTTTGTAAATATAATGCATATAAAATTAAAATTATTTCCTTAAAACAATCGCTCTATATTACCTTTTTATTTGTATACGTAGAAACTGATATGTGTGTTACAATTAATAGTTTAATTATTTGCCGCTGTATATATATTTAATTGTTAATAAATATTACGATATTAATCGGCTGTAGTCAAACTAAGTCCATTAGAAATTTATTATTAACTTTATATCACTACAATTTTTTTTTTTATTTTAGCAACGGAATTTTTCCGTTACTAAAACAAGAAATGCCGTTACTAAAAGTTTTAGTAACAGATTTATTCGTAGTAATATCGATGGTTGCTAAAAAATTTAACAACTAAATATATTCCGTTACTATATATAACAACCGAATATCCGTTTCTATAATGATTTCTTCAATTTTAGTCACAGAATCGTAACGGAAAATTTTGTTACTAAATTTTTAATAACGGAGAATTCCGTCATTAATTCCGCTACTAAAATTTTACAATAATTTCATAATAATTTCGTTGTTAATCCATTAAAATTTAGAAATGAAAAAAAATTTTGTCATTATTTCGTTACTATATAATGCATTGTTTGTAGTGTATACATGTCATGCTTTCGTAAATGAGATCAATCAATGATATGTATTAACAAAGTTATTTGAAATTTGTGAAGCCTTATTTGTTCGAAATGTGAAAATTGAAATTCAAACTAACTCGAAAAACTCATTATTAATATGATATCGATTGGAATCGTATCAATTTACGTCTCTCTTTCAAGCTCACAATTAAGAAATGGCCAAATGGGAAAGTTATGATTAAGTTGATTTCATGTCCCCTCTTTTTGGATCATAAACCCTAAAGGTGCAAATTGCAATGCCATTTGTCAAAAGGGTTTTGAAATAACAAATGTAAACCATGAAATAAAAAGGAATAGTTAATTAGTCACATATTTTAATTCATTAAAAGTGTGCCATGTTGTGGCACCACTTTCTAAAGTGAACAACACATGAGAGCCATTTAATCAAGTAAGTTGTTGAATTTTAGAATTTATATATTTGATTTATATGCACCCTTCATGTAATCTTAAAGCGCATTCGTATCTGTCATGATCAGGGTGATAATCGGGACAGGATTGAGAGTTTCGGCCCCGATTCTGAAAAATAACTAATTTTTTTATCTTGATTTTAATCAGAATTTTGGGACTCTTGAATTCCGAAATTAGAAAATTTTAAGTTCCGATCTTGGATCTGGCCCAAAAAAATCGAAACTCGGGATCCCAAATCCCGTCGAGACTCGGGTCGGAACCGGAAAAGTCTTAAATCTCGATTTCAAATTCTCACCCTTAATCATAACATCATTATGTTCATTCTCTCACTTTTGGTGTTATATATTCTACGTACTTGCATCCTCTACTTTTCTTAAATTATCTTCTTGAAACAATTTACATACATCAATAAAATAAATGAATTTATATTTGTAACCTTAAGGCAAATGCTTTATACAAGTAATTACTAATTCCAAAAAACTATTGAACAAAGAAAAAGTTAGAAAAATATCATAATTATACTCTAAAGTCTAAACTTATGAAAATGACCAAAAAAAAACTAAAACAAGACAGTATAAATTAAAGGAAAAATAACAAATTAGTCATAAAGTAGACACCTCTCTTTTATAGTAAGCCCTCGTAACAAATTGGCTTCTAAAATGGACCCCGCATAATTACTACTCTCTCCTCTTTGCCAACTAAGTTAAGGCATTTTCTTTTTATAATAATTTTATTATACTCACAAGTTTAAATAATATATATTTATATCATCACTTTATATATACTCTTTTCAATTTTAAACATACACTTTTTAATTATTGTGTCCAAAAACAACTCCCCATCTTTTAGTCGGGATTAGTCGGGACGGAGGAAGTAAGTAATTAACGTCATCATATTACTCTCACAAACATTTCATCGATCTAAAAGACCAAATCACTATGGAAATGCAATACAATGTTACATTACTCGAAAGAAAAAAGAGAATATATTAGGAAAAAATAAAATAAAGTAAAGAAGGCAAGGGGGAGGTCCCTCGTACTTTTTTGCCCTTTGTCACTAGATTGGCAAACATTTAATAACAAATGGCCACTATTGACTTTGAGGCTCTTTACAATTATCAACTTTGGATCTATTCTTAAAAGCTTAGATTGAAAATAATAATATTTGAAAGCAACAAAACAGAGGGGGACAGGTAATTAAAAGCATCATTGCATGCTCGTATTGCTTGACTTTAGGTAGGCGCTGATTTTGTACAATATTTATATATAGATCATATTTGATTGTTATTTTACAATAGCGAAAATGCTCACCCGCCCGCGGTGGGCATTTCTTAATGCGCCCGCGGTTGATGTGGCATGCCACGTAGATAAATATTAAAACTTAAATATTTTTTATTAATTATCACTTTCCGACTAGAATTTATTGGTTAGGGTATAGTTTAATATTATTTAATAAATAATAATAATAAAAATAAAATTAATAAAAAAACGAAAAATATAGTGACTCGTATGATGATGTGTCAATGATGTGGCATTGCCACATCAACCGCGGGCGCATTAAGATGTGCCCACCGCGGGCGGTGGAGCGCTACTCTTTACAATGGTAAATATATTAATAATTTGGTATAAATAAATGTATACATCATCTATTATTATATAAAAAGAAAGTTTCTAACTGTAATAATTTCGCACCATCTAATTTTAATTTTTTTTTAATTTCAACTGTTTTTCAAAATAAATAATCTATTAATATATAAAAACATGATTTTAGTAACCATCTTTTAGCGCTAAATCTTATATATATATGGGTGACTTGGTTTGTGTGATATGATTGATAGGATTGATAAGATTATAACTTTTAAATTTCTACATTCTTATTCATAATCTCTTTCTCCTTATAAATTTAGTCCTTAATCACTCAAATGTTTGATTAAATAATCAAGTCAAATTTGGTGTGATTATATAATCAAACACTTAAGTGATTAAGGGGTATAAAAATGGATTGAATTCATAAGGAGATGGAGGATTATGGATAAAAAAGTAGAAATTTAAAACTTATAATCCTATCACACAAACCAAACAACCCCATAGAGGTGGTTTGGTTTGTAAGATAGAATTGATAGGATAGATAAGAGCCTTTAAATCTCTACTTTCCAATCCATAATCCTCCATTTCCTTATGAATTAATCATTTTTTATGCCCCCTAATCACTCAGATGTTTGATTATATAATCAAGTCAAATTTGGTGTGATTATATAATCAAGCATTTGAGTGATTAAGTGGCATAAAAATGGATTAAATTCACAAGGAAGTTGATGATTATGGATAAGAATGTAGAGATTTAAAGGTGATAATCTTATCAATCCTATCAATCAAATCAAACCACCTCATAATAATTATTTTTAAAAGAACATGCAATCTCATGCGGTAATTATAATGTTCCACTACACATAAATTTATTAATAGTATAGTTTATTGTTTTGAAATTATTATAATATTAAATATATTTAAATATAATTACTTTTCTCTTTCTTCTATCCTTTTGTTTTAATAAAATATTTCTATTTCGTTCGTGTAATCATATGCAATATGCATCTTAAATTAAAGATCTTGACAAAAGCTTTAATTTGATATATGATATGAAATAAATAAATTTAATATGAAAAACTATGATCATTTAAAAAACTTTACTATATAAATTTATTATACATATATTAAAATTTATATGTGATATTTTTATTTACACACTACAAACAATTTAATTATCATAAATAAATCAAGTTGTATCCAAAATTCGCAAATATATAATACACTTTAGCCAAATTATTTTGTAATACACTTTATTCATCTTAATTATTGCATAAAAAATATACATGATTTTATATTGATAAATACTTAAATATATGATTTTAAATATATCGTCGATATATATTATTTTTATTTCTTTAAATTGTCATTATTTTACCTACCACTAATTATTCAATTATTCACAACGTATCTATTAATTTTCACCATATTTCAAATTATTAATTTTTAGTTTACTTACGATATGCATATTTAATTAATAAATAGTATAAGACTTTTATTCCATTAATAATATACTTAACACATCAATTAAAATACATGTTTAGAGCCGTAAAAAAAGACTGGCACGATTTGGAAATTGATATTTATGAATTGTGAAGATAAAATACAATTGATTTTGAGATTGATTCGATCTAATCCAAAATGACCTCAAGCGCAATGAGATAGCTCAGTACAATCTGATTATTTTATCCTAAATATTATATTTTAAACATGTACAATTTGTACATCACAATGCACATTTTATGATTGAAAATGTGTTGATTATGTATTAATTATCCGTGCATCACACGGGGACCACATACTAGTTTATTTAAAACGAAAGGACCCAACCCAACCAGGTCAAATTGCAGCTAGGACTGACCAGTCCCGAAGTCCCGAAATTCCTGTCCAGAAAAATATTAATTTTTGGGTTCAGGTCTCGGTCCTAATTTGGATTACGGGATTTTCGAGTTTCTAAATTAGAAAAGTTTAAGCTTTGGTCATGGTTCCTATCACGAATAAAAAAAGTCTCAAATGGTCCTAAATTTCTAAACAAAATCAAATTTTCTTTGGAACATGGTATTAAACAGGGAGATTCTCTTTCTCATTTTCTCTTTTTAGTGGCAGCGGAAGGATTGAATCTCTTGACTCGAAGAGTGGTTGATGTTGGATTATTGGAGGCGGTGAAAGTGGGGCACAAGAAGGTTGTAGTTTCCCACGTTCAATACGCCGACGATACTTTTTTCTCTGTTATTGCAATAATCTAAAAATAACCTAATACATTTAAATAATTAACCTAAGTAATTAAATAAGTACATTATTATAATTTAATTACCTTTCACCGAAGTACGGAACGCCGGAGCGGCAGAAGGCGGCTCGGAACGGCTGAGAGAAGAGTCGGGCAGCAACAGGCGTAATAAAATAATCCCTAATTAAATAATTTAAACATATAATTAAACTAACGCTCAATTAACAAAGTATTAATACTAATTAATTAACAATTTAAACTAATTAATCAACAAATATTTAAACTAAGATATAATAATTTACATCAAGTAGAGAAATCCGTCAATTATCTTAAACACTAACACTAACTAAACTAATTTATTTATTATGGATTAATTACAATAATTATATACCCAAAATTCAAATTAGTGAATTAAATAAAGTAATTAACACTAATTAGTTAAAGATTAATTAATTAATTATCCTTAACCCTAAGTAATTTAGATAATATTTTATTCAATTATTCATTTAACTAAACTATAAACTAATTTGTTCATTTAAACAAATTAAAATTAATTAACCAAAAATTAGGTTTAACAAATTAATCAATTATCCTAATAAGTTCTACTAACAAGTAATAAATCAACAAAATCAACAGTTAAATATAATTCAACTAATTAAATCAATTTACATCAAATTAACAAATTAATTAGATATATATATTAACAAATTAAATAATTAAACCTTAAGTAAATAGCATAAATAAAATACCCTAACAATATCCTAATTAACAAAACTCAACCAACTATAATTAATAAAAAACCCTAATTTATATCAACTTAATTAGCTAATTATGTCTAATTATCACATAACCTAATTATAAATAAGTAAACAAAATAACAATAATTATAACTAAGTTAGTTAACATACAATTAACAAAAATAACATACAATTAACATACATTAACATACAATTATCAAAAGCAATTACAAGAAATAATTAACAATAATTATAAAAACATAATCAAAACATATTAACAAATTAATAATAATTAAAAAAAAAATTGAAATTTACATACCTGAAGCAAGCAGGGCAGCGTCGGGCTTTCCTCGGCCGGAGCACTGCGGGAGACGGGCGGCAGCGGCGCAGGGACGGCGGCAGCGGCGCAAGGACGGCGGCAGAAGCTTCAACATGCGAAAAATTAAAAAAAAAACTAGAAATAGAAAGAGGGGGACCAAAATGGAAGAATTCGACTTACAATGGGGTATTACGGCGGTGGGAAGTCGAGATCGTCGTGAAATCGCCGGTGGGGGAGGGATTTAGGGTTGCAGCGTCTGATTTTCGCGAAAGGAGGGAGACGACCGATTTAAAGGGCTGGACGACGGACTGGGCGACGGACCAGTCCGTCGTCCGCATTAAAAAAAAAAAAAAAATTAAACCTAACGACGGACTGGTCCGTCGTCCAGTCCGTCGTTAAGTTTGCCGCCATCATTCGCGCCAAAAAATGGTCGCCAGTCCGTCGCCAGTCCGTCGTTAACATAAATCGTTGGAGTCCGTCGCCAGTCCGTCGCCAGTGGACGACGGAAATCAAATCCGTCGTCCATTCCGTCGCCAGATTAAGGTTTTTTTGTAGTGTTGGGAACCGAGAGAATGCAACGGCTCTTAAATGGCTCTTGAAATTATTTGCTATCATTTCTGGTCTTGAAGTTAATTTCGATAAAAGTTGCGTTTACGGATTGAATGTAGAGATAGAGGAAGCCAGGGAGTCCGCGAACGTGCTGGGGTGTCAAGTCGGCGAGCTGCCCGTTCCTTATCTCGGTATGAAAGTAGGGGGAATCGAGAGGTGCGGTGGTTTGGAAGGATGTTGTGGAGAGAGTTAATAGGAGACTTTGCGGTTGGATTGGTAAAAAGCTTTTGAGTGGGGGAAGATCGACTATTGTGAAATCTATTCTTACAACTATCCCTATTTATCAACTTTCTTTCTTTCCTATGCCAAAATCGATTGCGAATAAGCACAGGAGTCTGCAGTGCAATTTTTTATGGGGTGGAGATGAGGAAAATAGGAAAAAAGGCTTGGGTTAAATGAGAATCGTTATGTAGAGCAAAATGGGAGGGATGCTTAGGAATAATTAATCTGCTTTATTTCAATAAAGCTCCTTTGTAAATGGATATGGAGAAGATTGAGAGAGAAAGATCGACTGTGGAGTAGGTTGTTAAGGTCGAGATTTGAGGATTTTGTTTATAACATGGAGAGGGTTGTGATAGGTGGGGGGCGAAGAGGAACTTCAAGCTGGTGGAATAAAGTGGTGGAATCCATTGGGGTCACCGAGGGAAGGTGGTTTTGAGATAAGTTGCGCAATAGAGTGGGAGATGAAAATTCGATTAAGTTTTGGGAGGATGCTTGGGCGGGGGATCAAACCCTTAAAAATTGTATCATAGACGTTGGTATCTTAACTCTTTACCTGAGGGAAAGATGAAGGATATGGGGGTTTGGGAGCAAGGTGTTTGGAGGTGGCAGTTGCCTTAGATAAGAGAATTGCGAAATAGAGAACAAAATATGTTCAGGGACTTAATGTCTATTATCCTCAATCGTCATCCTTATGTGGGTGTGGCTGAAGATTGGCGTTGGGGAGACGGGAACAATGACCAGTTCACGACCAAGAATACCAAGAGCTGACTAAAAGCACTGTGCAACCAGGCCAGACGAGCAGTGGTCGAGGCGGGGTTCCGAAGGATTTGGAATTCGATTGCACCTCTGAAGGCTCAGATTATGGCGTGACGACTCTTGAGGAATCGCCTTCATACATGCGACAACTTGATTGATTTTATCAACCTTCGAAACCGCAACAGTTGTGTAAATGGTGCAATCAAGTGGAATAATCTGCATCTCATTTCTTCTTGGTGTAGAGAGTCCTCGATCGTCTGGTGCATGATTATTGAATGGACCGGGACTTCGTGGGTTACCTCAGGTAACATTGCTGCTCACCTTGAGAGTTTCTCTAGTTTGATGGGGGGTGGTGCTTTCACGAAGATTATGGGTGGTTTGTGGGTGTGTGTGGTCTGGGTGCTGTGGAAATGGAGAAATGTCGTGAATCATGAATCATGGCAATGGGATCGTGGGAGAATGAAGGAAGAGATTAAGTGTCAGTTTTGGAATTGGTGTTACGTGAGAGGAAAAGTCACCCATCATTGTAGTAGTTATTCTATATGGGCTAACAATTCTTTTGGCTAGTGTTTAGCCTATTTTTGTTCGTCTAAACTCGTATAGTCATCACCTTTATTCTTGTAATATTCCCATGTTGCATGATAATTGGGCTTGATTCATTTTATGTTTCAGGATCACGAGCTCAAACGAGTGCTAAAGTTAGAAACGAGACGAGAAAAGATCGAGAAATGATAAGAGAATGAAGATAAGGGCCGAGAGCACAAGTCAGCGGCCGCGGAGCCCAGAAGACCGCTGACACTACGCGACCGCTGACCTCTCGACACCTATAAAAATGTGACACGATTTTTCATTCAAAATCTTCCTCTACACACTTATATTCCGAGTACCTCTCGACTCGTCGTTCTATGGTCGAGATTTGTGATTTTTTAGCTTAGTCTTTTCATAGTGTTTGAGTTTAGTTTAGTGTTCCCAACTTATTTTTAAACTGTCAGTACGTGACATTGTTTAGACCAGACCCACTGTCCGATAAAGGGACTCAGTATCGGGCACGAGGAATATTTCCAGCCGATATACTTCCAATTTGTTATAATAAATTGCTCGCAAGAGTACGAGTTCGTTATAGATTAATAAGTTGACCTAAGTCGTATTCTCAAGGAAGGCTAAACAGGGCTTTATCTATGTTGCAGAACAGAAAGCAATTAAAAGAGGGGTTTTGGATTTTACCTAGGCAAATTAAAATAAAGAATTTAAAATACGAATTACCTAGGCAAGAATTAAGAAAGCAATTAAATCCTAAATCTAAGAACGAAGAATTAAAGAAACTGAATTTAAACATGCCTTGAATCGATTAATTAACATAATTGAAAAGGTTTGGATAAAGAATTGGAAATTAATCAAAAGCAGAACAAGAAGAAAATAATTCATAAAGCATTAAAGAAAGCAATAAAAGAACTCACGAATTGAAATGAAAGATAATGCATTAAAGTACTCCGGGTTTGAATCACGAACGAATCCACAACTTGAATTGAAAGGAACGAATAATGAAATAAAAACTAGACTAACAGTGTTTTCTCTCGTGGTCTAAACCCTAGACTAGAAAATAAAAACGTGAATGAAAGCTGGTAGAAGAGTGTAGTCCGTCTGAAAATCACGCGTGGAGATTTAAATAGGAGAAGAAAATCCGTCGGGCTAGCGAGCGCTAGGGGGTAGCGCTCGCTAGCTTGACTCTCTGAAAAGTCATTCAGCGCCAAGGGGTAGCGCTCGCTAGGGGGTAGCGAGCGCTACCCCAAAGTTCTGTCTTGGGCCAGCGCGCAGGGTCAGCGGTCGCTGGGGGGCCAGCGGTCGCTGGCCCCCAGTTCTGTCCCGCACCCAGCGAGCGCTAGGGGGCTAGCGACCGCTGGCCCCCAATTCTGTCTTGGGTCAGCGGTCGCTGGGGGGTCAGCGACCGCTGACCCCCAGCGCTGACTTCTTCTGCGCTATCGGCCAAGGTGCATATTTTGCCCTTTTCTTCGTCTTTTGGTCTCGTTTCTTTCTCGAGCCTCGTTAACTCTTTTATGACGATCTTCACCTACAATGTAACAAAAAGAAAACCAAAGTATCAACTCGATCGACAATAATAAGCAATATTATGGACTAAATTACGAGAGAAACTCGACCAAAAATAGATAAAACATTTAGTCTTTTGATTATGAAGGATAACCGATACAACATTATAGTTCGTTGCATTCAAATTCCATTCATCATTGTTCGTTGCTTCAACTTCCGTTCATCGTTGTGGATTCGAGTTCTTCTATTCAAGTTTATGAACTACGTTTGCTTTCGATTTCAATTTGGGGTTTGATTTATTTATTGAGTTTATTTATTTATTTATGCTTCCATTCTTTTTCGTCTATCTCTTCTACATTCTTAGTACAAGTTACCTTTATTTTAATGTTCTTTTGTAGTGATTTCAATCTAGTTCTTTAGATTGGAATCAATTGCTTTCTTTAATTCGCAAATCGTTTTCACGCTAATGTTCTTTTATATTGATCTCATTCTAATCTTTTAGATTTAGATTAATTGTTTCTTTTAATTCTATGTCTTTCAATTATGTCTTCGTTTATTTTCATTAGTATAGAATTTATCTTCTATCGCAATTTATATTTTCCGCCTAACTTTAAAAACTCAAATCAATCGTTATTTACTTTTATGTTGAACAAATAATTAAATTGTCCTGCTAAGACTTTTTTGAGAATACGACTTGAATTGATTTATCATTGCTAGACGATCTTGTTAGATTGCGAGCGACTCAAAACAATTTTAATGAAACCAACTAGTAATTGACTTTGTTTATAAGCTTGTATTTATGAGATACTCTTTGCATGTCATATGTTGTTTTAAGTTTATAATACTTCCTTTCCAGAGAAAAAAAACAAAGAAAAGTAATATTGAATGTCAAAGTCAAATTTCAAAATCATTATATATTGACTTTTAAGATCAACGGTGTAATGTAGCTATATTTATGATTCTTAAATCGATTTCCTACGTGCCATTTGAGGGTCATTTTAATAATTTTAAGTTTTATAAATAACTACATTGATGATCCTAGTCTTTTTAACTATATTCTACGTAATGTCTCATGACTTGTAGATAAATATTAATTTTTTAATAAAATATTTATTAATTATTATCTTTTAACTATAATTTATTAATTAAATTATAATTTAATATTATTTAATATAAAATAATAATAAAATATAAAAATTCATATGCTCATGTGTCCACTACCTGTGATGCAATATCATATCAGCTATAAATACGTTAAGTTGTGTCCGCGCCCCGTGCAACAATTCTCATTCTACCAGTACAAGTTATCGTACCGTAGTTTTTACTTTAGAATAGATGGTACAAATAAATCATTGGGTTTTTGGCAAAAGAATGTATAAGTAGCCAATATCGTGACAAAATATAATAAGTTGTAATGTAAATGTAGTTGTGCCGAACCCATAAATTCGATTTTCCTTTATTGGGCCAATTATCGGAGCCAGTTTATATTTATTAAAGCCCATTTAACCAAAATTGTCTCCTTCTTTTATACTCCATTTAGGCCCAAAATGGACAAAACACCCCTCAACTGTTTAACGAACCTTTTCTTCTTTCCCTCAAAACGAAAATGTCAGTTGCGATGATAGCGTCCGCTCCAACAGCCTTGAAAATAGTGGAACGGCGCCGTTTCATACGATCATGCTCCATAAATGGGGATTCGCTCGTCTCTTTTCGCTCCAAGGTACTTGCTTTTCAAATTTTATATCTTCTCTTTGCACAGCGGTTTAATTAAATGGATAATGATAATAATAATTCTGTATAACATTAATGGCATAATTCCTTATCTCATCAACTTGGGATGACCAATCATCTACCTTTTTAGCTGATCCAGTAAAAGGCTTTTTTTGGTTCATTTGCAGTTCAATTTTGGTGTCTCGTGATTGAATAGATTTAGTACAAATATTCAGTAGTATTATTATTATGGGTTAAACTGATACGATGCTTTTATTTGTGAGCTGAGGAGATCGTTTCTCTTGCTTATAGGAAACAAACAAGTTCTTGAAATTTTCTAGCATGATTTCTGTCATCGTTGCCGTTGTGTGGTGTAAACAATTTTGGAAGAGTGTTATATCCTTTGTTGAAATTTATATTAAAAAAACTAGAGTGTATAAAGAAAGGCAAAAAAAAAAAAAAAAACCACAGTTTGCTAATAAGCTTTCCTATAGGTGCTTATGGTACTACATTGGTTGTAATGTTATGAAGGACAAGTAGTCACTTTGTTTGTCCTTAATATACTAGCATTTTGAGAAGCGTTGTGGGTTGTGGGTATTCTGAGAACATAAGTTTGCAGGGAAAATACGAGGATTGTGCTGATAGATGTAATGCTCATCACTCTGATTCACTCGTACATGGCATAAGTGGGGAAATATTGCAGTTGGCTCCAAAAACAATTATTCTCGAGAAGAAACCGGATTGTTTCCTGCCTGAAAATGCTACCTTATCAGCTCTAGTGCTACACTATGCCTGCAATGGTTTGTTCGCTAAAGCATCTGAGATTTGGGATCAATTAGTGAATAGTTCACTTGTACCTGATGCTGAAGTAGTTTCTAAACTGATATTCATATATGGTAGCATTCAAGATTTTAACATGGTTACCAGAATTCTGCACCAAATGGAACTGAAAGATGCTCATCGGGTGCTTGATATTTTTAGTTTGGCTATTTCTTATTTTGGAAGGAGCGGGAGGCTGGATGGCGTGGAATTTATCATTAAGGAGATGTTCTCTATGGGTTATTCTGTAGATTCAACGACAGGGAATGCTTACATATTGTACTATTGCACATTTGGTTCGCTTGCTGATATTGAAGCAGCTTATGGTCGTCTCAAGAGGTCAAGGATTCTGATCGAAGAAGAAGCTATTAGGGCCATTGCGTTTGCTTATATAAAGGAAAGCAAGTTCTATGCTTTAGGTCGTTTCGTACATGATGTAGGTCTTGGTAGGAGAACTGTTGGGAATCTTCTTTGGAATCTTCTGCTGCTATCTTATTCTGCTAACTTCAAAATGAAAAGCTTACAGAGAGAATTTGTGAGAATGGTTGAAGCAGGGTTTGGTCCAGATCTCACTACATTCAATATTAGAGCACTTGCATTCTCTAAAATGTCTTTACTATCGGATCTGCATTTGAGCCTTGACCATATGAGGCATGAAGGTGTGGTTGCTGATCTTGTGACTTATGGTTGTATTGTTGACATGTACCTGGATAAAAGGCTTGGAAAGAATTTGAATTTTGCCTTGAACAAACTCAGCTCTAGTGATTCTGTGTCAGTACAGACAGATCCACTAGTGTTTGAGGTTATGGGGAAAGGAGACTTCCATTTGAGCTCAGATGTAGTTCTAGAGCATACGAAGAAAAAGGATTGGACATACAAAATGCTTATTTCAGTCTACCTTAAGAAAAAGTTTCGGAGTAATCAAATCTTTTGGAATTATTGAATGAATGATGAGTAATCCCTGTTATCATATGAAACAAATGCATTCTGATAGATTTCTCTTGTGTCGGCACAGACTTCTGCTGAGAGATAAGTTCTCTATTTTCAGAGGACGTACTCTTAAGTAACTAAACACTATATAAACTTGGTATGCATTGGATCTAAGTTGGTAATATTCTGCTGAAGAATAGGTACAGTTATCAACAGGAACGTTGTCCACCCTGGATGGAAATGGTGCATAAGCTGGTTGGAGATGACCTGTAAGTAGGATCATTGGACTGACAGAATTTTTAGATGCAGTGGATTTTAGGTTCGGCTGAGTCTAGATATAAACTCTGATTCGACTAATGAAGGTCTGAATAAATCATAAATAGATGAAGCCTGCGGAAATCTCAAAGATGTGCAGTAACCAAGTTTCTTGAATGTTCAATTCTGCAGTTCCTCCAAATTCATGCCATTTTAGGAGGGTTAATTGACAAATTATCCCCTCCAGTTGGTGTATATTTTCATAGTTTATCATTATTCATATCTATTATGTAATCATCAACTGAGTTATGTGCAAATATGTGACCATGTTTACCTTGTGTATATATATGATTATGTAGTTGGATACCAATTAATCTTTCATTCTCTTTACACAACTTTTAGTTCTTCTAATTAAGTCACAATGCCTTATAATGGAAATGTGCATCCATTAATATACCTCCTGAAGGAAAGAGAAAGGAGGGCATACGTAGAATGTCACTTCTTCACTGTGTCTTATGTTTCAGTCTGAGTCATTTGCTTCTATTTACTATCTTATGCTACAGATACATAAGATATGCAAAAGTTTAATGAGCATATTATTGAATATCATCCGTTACAAAGTGATAATACCAAAACTTAGTTATATCACAAGAATGATGCTGTACTTGGAATTCAAGTTCTCTATTACAAACATGTTACAGATTTGTACATGAGGCCTTTTTCATTACAAACATATATATGATTGACTGGACAGCTAACATATAAGCTATAGCTGCAAGATTAGAATTGGTCTTCAATCTTATACTTGAAAAATCGTACATATGCAAACCCGAAGCAGATGTAGATGAAAAGAAGATGGCTTCCTTCAGAAACTGAACAAAAATGTGTCAAGTGGCTCTCTTCAGATTGGATGCATCCAACCATTGGATGGCCTTTCATTCCCTTAGGATAGTATAGCTTCTGAGTTTCGGTGACCTGAAAAAGATTGATCAAGAGGCTGTTATATGATAGGAGAGGGCAGAGCCAGTCGTTGTAGCTTTGATGTGGCTAATATATAGTTGCTACAATCCACATGATCAACTCACATGAGAACAAAAATCTCTCTTATTTTTCGAGGAGCATTTGGATTTGCAGTTAATAGCTGGGCATGGATTCTTCGGCAAGCATCCTCAATCTGTTGAGTTCAGGTAACACCACTGTTCCAAGATCAGGTCTGTCTTTCTTCCTCAATTCCGTACACTTAAGTGCTAGCTTGGCAAAATTTAAAGCCTCTTCAACAGGCCAGTCTTGAACTTCAGGGTCAAGCATCTCAGCGAAGGTCCCCTTCTCAATAGCCTTCTCGACGTGATGAGTCAATCCCATCGGGGGCTTAGCTGTTACTATTTGAAGCAGCATAACCCCAAATGAGTATACGTCGGATTTTATGCCGAGCATCCCAGTCTGCTGATACTCAGGGTCTATGTAGCAAAATGTTCCAGCTGCTGATGTCATTCGATACTGTGTAACTGAATCAGCTACCGAAGGAGGAACGAGTCTGGCCAATCCAACATCACTAATCTTGCTCACAAAGTTTCGGTCAAGCAAAATGTTGCCTGGTTTTAGATCTCTGTGCACAAGTGGTTCTGGCTTTGCTTGATGCAGGAAAAGGAGTCCAGTGCCTATTTCTGCTGCTATCCGGAATCTGAGTTGCCAAGGGAGCACTGGAGTGTTTCCTCGCCTAAAAAGACGATCATCTAAGCTTCCGTTAGCCATGTACTCATAGACAAGGCAGCCGTACTCCGGACATGCTCCAAGGAGGAGAACCATGTTAGGATGTCGAATGCTACTCAGAACTTCAACCTTTATCATGGCATTCAACAGGACATGTTAAGTTATCAAGAGTTTTACCTGCTGCTACAACATAAACTAAATGCATGTTTCTTTACTATGTGAAATCCTATTCCAAAAGCTGTTTCAACAAGTCATGGTGGGAGTAAGAATGTAAGGTAAAGTCCAACTCATTTGTTAAATCTTGTTTGATTCTTTTTCTTTTTGTAGAGAGAACAGAGATTACTTTATGTCTTCACCAAATATTCATGCAAAGATTTTGTACCTCTTGCTGAAACTGTGATCTTCCCTGGGCTGCATCCGGACGAAGAACCTTTATTGCAACTGGTGTATGATCTAGGCTGGACTTGTAAACTGGCCCATATCCACCTTCCCCAATTTTACGAGAATTTGCAAAGTACTCTGTGGCTGATTCAATTTCCTCAATGGTGTACTTGCGATATCTAACATCATTATGTGCCAACTTATCAAGCACCTTGTTCTTCTCCTCTGCTTCTTTCACTGCTTTCATTTCAGCAGTGATTCTTTTTTGTGCTTCAAGTTCAGCTATTCTTTGAGCTGCTTCTGCTTTTTCGATAGCAGCCCTGCATTTTTCCTTTTCCATCGCTGCCATTGCCAATGCTGCTTCCTCAGCATGTCGTGCATCCTCCAGTTTCTGTTGTTCTTCTACTTTCCAGCGGTGAAGCTCTAGTGCCTACATACACATTCATATCCTTTATTCAATGATCTTTTGATGAAAAAGCAGGTACCATTTTTTGTTCCTGTTTCTCCACTATATTATGCTAAGGAAATTAATTACAAAATGTGTAATAATACTTTCTGCTTTGCTGAGAGTGCTTCCTTGCATGCTGTGCTGTACATGTCCATTGTCTGTTTGAGCTCCTGCTTGAGCCTTCTCATCTCTGCTTCTACATCTTCCTGTATATTTCATGTAATGTTAACTCTCTAGCGACATATTTATACTCAGCTGTGATGAACTTGTTGATTTTGCCATCAAGACATGCTTGAAAACCATTTCTAGTTCTAGAAGAAAACATGAACAACTGAAATGATCGTTTCTGATACCATAACATGAATATGCATGTTGCATCCACTAAAGAAAATGATGAGGTTTGGAGCTTTCTTACCATGTTTTGGGATCCTGACCATGAAAAGTTTCCACTTTCCTGTGAGCTTGATGATGAATAGACTCCGAAACTGCCAGTGGCATCAGAGGACCTTGGGTTGGAGAATGGAGATCCAAAGCTTAGTCGACTGTCTAGGTCAGAGCTGTTGGAGAGACGACCTGGCACAAAAGGATCCTCTAATGGTGACATGATACGGTCACTACTCGGCCTGGCTCCGCCAACAAATGATATGTCGCTCTCACTCATTGAAAGCTCTCCGTACGAGTGGTTGGCTTTGCTTCTGGTGAAAGGTGACCTGTGTTATCCATGCATCGTTTATTAGTCCTATTATATATGTTTCCTTGCTCTTCTTGAGTCTCAACTGAAAACAAACTTTTCTGCTAATGTATATAACTCAGAAACTTGTTACCTGATCAAATCATTTTCCTCCATTGATGGCCTAGGTGCATATGGAAGCGACGACGTGCTAGCTCGTCCTCCACTGCGTGCATTGTGCATGCTACCGGAATTATGCAAGGAACGTGATTCTTTATTACTACTTGGCACGGAGGGAGATCTGCATGAGGCCACCTTCCCTTTGGCGATGACGTATACCGTGCAGAATTCAGGTGCAAGTTTGGTAACGCTGCCTGGGATATCAACAGTCCTGAATCTTCTGCGTCGAGTGTTTTGTCAGTAGTCTTCTTGTATATTCATATATATATATATATATATGCATGATGAAAGAGGTAATCTGTTACCTAACGAAGCCATTCTTGGGCGAGGAACCGATGACCAGCGTTTCGATGGAGTTGTTCTTGACGTAGTCGCAAACGGCCTTTGCTACATCAGAGTCTTCCAGTATCACTTCGGCAACTTGAATCTGAGACAGAATTGGTTAGTGTTTCTAGCTTTTGTTATAGTGTAGCATAGTGTTGGAGTATTAATTAATTAATAGTAGTTGAAAATGAGAGAGGAATGGAGATGTTACATCTTTTCGGGTGCAGAAGCAACGGAAAGGAAGGAAGAGTTCTTTGGTGGACTCATTGTCGGAGAAACCCATTTTACTTCCCACTGAAACCATGACAGACAGAGACAGATCTTAGAAATACTAAAAATAACAAGAAATGAATGGATTTTGAAGATTGATGACATGTATATATATGTTGATGTGGGTCATATATATATATGTTGATGTGGGTCATACGTGGGAAAGAAGAGTTGGTCTTGAGTTTGACATGAAGAAGGGTAACACTTTTGCCTTTGCACAAGATATGATCGACAGCCCATTTTAAGGCAGCTTGGCTCCCTTTGTCTTTGTCTATGGCTACTGCCACCATCTCTTGCTTCTTCTCTCCATTCCCTCTATTTTGATTTTCCATTTCCCAATGTTTGTTGATTAGGCAGGGCAAATATCAAGTGATAGAATAGAATAGAATGGAATCTGATCACAAAGGGGCAAAAATGTTTCCTCAAGATCTCTCCTTCCCTCCCCTCAGGACAGGACAGGAAAAATAATGAGTTTGGTTTGAAACAACCAAACTCTCAAATGAAATCTAGGGCATGTGCATGCTTGAATGTGTATTTTATTAATTAGCAAATAGTAATTCCTCTTCCCCCTCATAAGATGCACCATCTATTTCCACGGTGATAGAGAGCCCAATTTAATGTTACTCCGAATTTTGGGGATTGCTTGTTTCTACTCTTCCCAATTGGACTTCCTTTGTTATCATAAATATGTCTCTCTTCTCGTATTAGCCTCTTGCTAGTGTATAACCCTTGGAAAATACGGAAAATTATTTTACATTATGATTTATAAATATAAATTTTAAAATAATATATATTGATGAATCACAAAAAAATTATTATTAAAAATCTAATAATCTGTTTAAAAGTAATATAAATTGATAAGTAATTTATCGTCTATATTATGTATTGATAAAAAATTACATTACATTATATTTTATTAACATAATTGCAAATTCATGCTATTTGAAAATTTATATAAGTTGCAAAATATAATTATTACATGAAAACTTATCCCGTGTAAAATTTATTAGTATATAATATATCACTTTATATCGTAATTAAAAAAAATTAAAAAATTGACTCTTTATTTGTTTGATAAAAATTAATTAGTTAACTAAATCAAATAAATGTTTTTTATTTTGAAAAGTATTTATTTAATAATCAAATAATTAATGTTATTACCTGCAAAAATTATGCGAGATATACCTGTAAAATATTCATCATGTCTTTTAAGTACTCGTTCACTCACCTGATATCAATCATATTTTTTTTCTATAAACTATATGTATATTATTGCCTAATTTATATATAATCTCTTTTAAAATTTAAATTATATGTTTCGAAACTAATGAATACAAACGAGTGGCGGGTATCCGCGGATGGCGGGTTTGAAAATTAAACTTATTTATTTTTTGATGAAGTTCACCAAATTTTCAATGTATGATGTATGTTTTTAATGAAATTTTAAAAAATTATAAAGTATTTAGAAATATTATATTTTTAATATTAATGAAATATTTGTTTAATAAAAATATTATATATTTATCTATTAAAATATATGTATTGGTGAATATTCTATATTCAATATTTATTTTATTCGGTAACTTATATTTTATTTCACTGAATTTTTAATAAAAATATTAATGAAATAATTATTAAATAAAAATCAAATTATATATTCCATTATAAATATTAAAGATTCTTTCTAAATTATTGAATTATATTTATTGCAATGTTGACTGAATAATTAATTAAATAAGATTACAATCATGATTGATTATTATATAAAACATAATTAAATCATATTAATTAAATTACCATATATAATATATTAATTTTTTGTGGAAGATTTCTGGTGATGCCATATAAGCTTTGAATTAAGGTGGTGGCTCCAATATGTATTCGTTTAATATAGTATATAGATATATAGATTCTTTTAAGTTGCATGAGTAATTTATTTTCAATACTTATAAATGAGAACAAAGTAAAAATAAAAACAGCACTTGAGAATATTGCATACTTGCTACGTCTGTGGAAACATAATACAACGTGAGTGTACCTGCTCTAAGTACTAACAAAATTCATATATCCCAGATACACATTCAATAAAAGATCACAATCATTACAAGACTGAAACTAGTCTTGTACTGAGAACACGAAAACCTTGTTCGAATTTAAGAATGATTTCGTCGATTAGATACAATTCAATGCCAAAGAACTCGTGAAATAAATCAATTACATATGAGAATATGCTCTTGTGATTTTTGTAAGAACCATCTGTATTTATTTCCTATCAATGAACATGATGAATTCATACACAAAATCCACAAGTTTTTTTAGAATAATCTCATGCTAAAAATGAAAATAATAAGCAAAAGGATTATTATACAATAGTAAAATCGTCTTATTTATATAAAAAAAAATTTGGATAGTAATACTTGATTTTTTTTTTTTTTGCGAATGGACAATATTAAGATTTTGAAAGTTTATAGTCTTACCCTATTAGCACATGATTTATAAATTTAAATTTTTAGTTATAAAATTGTTTGAGTTGATTAATTCACTACTGTTGCAATAGTGAAATTAATAATGGACACATTAACAATAAAAAAAAAAAGAATACTAGATACAATCATGATATATATATATATATATATATATATATTATTATTTATTTTTATCATACTTAAAAAAACTAGTTTGATTTGATGAGTTTCAATCTTATTTGATTTATTATTTTTAATTAAATTAATATAAGTATTTAAATAAATTTATTTACTATAAATGATAGGAAATAAAGTAAATAATGAAATCAATTAACAAACTAAAATAGTAAAATGAATAATAGTTTTATAGATGAAGATATGATATTTTTTATTTTAAAGTGACATAAAACAATGACTTTTTTCTTTATTTTTTGTGGAAAAAATCGAATTATCTGGTCAATTGATTAAAAAGTAGTAGCCATCAAATTATCCTAAATCGTAATAAGATATATGTGGTGAAAGATGTCAATTTAGTTCGAAATTGAGTTGACCCGATTGACATTCATATACAAATTGACAGTTCGAACAAATTAATCTGAAACCAATTGAATTGACTCGATTGACATTCATATACGTGGCCAACTATTGGAGAAGTTTGAATAAGTCACTTTCTTTCATCTCAGTCGTGAGAAAGTTTGCGGATGCTCTGCCCACTTTAGCCTCAATAACTAAGATAGACTGTGGAGTTGACTTGCAACCGCCGCAAATTTAAGCAAGAGATAGTCCAACTTATTGCTTAAATATAGAATAGAAGAGGAGCCTAATGTGAGACTGTGAGGTGGAGTGGGCCATCATTCGAGGTCTTTGAGTGCCCGTTGTACCACGTGGTTGGTGCACTAAGCTGATCCGAGACTCGACTTTTTGAATCTGAAACCTACGTCCGATGGCATGTTGGAAAGAATGGCACGAACTCACAGAAGACTCCCAAGCTACAAATACAGATACCCCGTGGATAAAGAACCATTCGAAGAGCAATTAGTGAGAATCGGTTGTTGTTCTTGCTTGAGTCGACTGTTCACTCTTGGTTCCAAACCTGCGCACCCCTTTTCTACAAGCTTTGAAGCTCCTTTCTACAAATCTTTGACACCACATTCCGCTAGGATACTAGCTGGAGTTGGTCTCACTATAGTGTTCTATAAAAAGTTCCAACAAAAATCCGATATTTCATAAGGCCCTACTGGAATCTCTGTTCTTGGCTCCCCCGATCCGGAGTGGATTCTAGTGAAGAGTCTCACCTTGCATCGTCAACTCAAGCAAGAACATCAACCGACTCTCACTAATTGCTGCTCATGTTCATCAATCACGCTAGTCGAACTAGAGCTACAGTCTGCCTTACGAAACGAGAAATAATTTTCACTAGCGAAACTTCTAGAAGGCCTACCACTACATAGAGAGATCCATATATCAGTCATGAGCTATCACTCAATCCTAAAGAGCCGGAAGCAACTAATAACAAAAACACCAAGTGCATGCTATTAGCTAAAACTGAAACAGATATGCCACGTAGAAAGTGTAATTCGTTAACATCTTTTCTTGTATTGGGTAAGAATCCCACTTCATATATACAACACAATGAACTGCCTTCTAACAGTACGTATGCTGCTGCTTCTACCAAATCATATTAATTGTCTGACTCTGACTCTCACTATGAATGAATTAATCAAAGAATAGTAGCAATACTTAAAAAGAAGAAAAACAAGAACCCAAAACCACCAGCAATCTCTCAAACACAGAGATCAAGATTCCTCTAAAGCTAATCAAGACCTTAGGATCGAGCAAGGCGACGATTGAAGCTAGCTATGTTTCTTAATTAGGGCTCATGCATGCATGCATTATTCTCTCTCCTTAACCTCCTCAATCTTCAGCACCACCTCCTTAATGTCTGGTCTCTCCTCTACGTCCACCTTACAGCACTCAAACCCTATCCTTAACAGCTTCTTCATCTCCCCCTCGCACTCCTTATCCCTCACCATATCACCATCCAACACCTCTTCCCCATTCTCCTCGTCGCTTGCAACCTTCTCCACCCACGCCGCCACGTCGCCCTCCCCTGCCGCGTCCTTTGCCTGCTTTAGGAAGTTCGACGGCAGCCTCCCGGTTAAGATCTCCAGTATTAGTATCCCCAGGCTCCACACGTCGGTCTTCTTCGTGATCCTCCCCGTGTTTCTGTACTCCGGTGACCTGTACGAGATTATGTGCTGCTCCGCGTGCTCCTGGTTCACGATCGGCACCAGCCCGTAGTCGGTCAGCGACGGCGCATGCGATGCATTGAGGATCACGTTCGACGACTTGAGGTGGCCGTGGGCGGCAGTGAGGTTGGGAAGCTCGTTGTGGAGGTAGAGCAGCCCCCGCGCGATCCCCTTGGTGATGCTCAGCCGCGATGCCCAGTCGAGGACTTTCCGTTCGCCGCGTGAGGATCGGTTGCCGTGGAGGTACGCGGCGAGGCTGGCGTTGGAGACGTAGTCGTAGACGAGAAGCTTCTCCTCGCGGCGGTAGTAGAAGGCGACGAGCGGGAGGACGTTGGGGTGGCTCAGCCGGCCCAAGCGGCGCATGTGCTCCGTGAAATCCTGCCGGCTCACGTTACCCATGTAGCGGTAGCGCTTCACCACCACGATCTGCCGCTCCGAAAGGGCGGCTTTATAGGTGGAGCCGAAGATTCCGCTGCCGAGTATCTCCGCCGACGCTTTCAGCAGATCGGTCATGTCGAATTCCTCTCTGCCCTCTTTGAGGAAGGTGATCTTCACGTTCGCCTCTGATTTCCTGCGCTGGTGTCCGGTTCCAGTAGGGGAGGTCGGAGCAGAGGGAGCTTCGCCGCCTTCAATTTTCTCCAATTCCGAGCCTCGGATGTCCTGGTGGCCGCCTCCGCCGCCAGCTGGAACCTCTGGGGATTCCTGCGGCGATGAGCGGCGCCGGCGGCAAAGGATGACGATTACTAGTATCAGAGCTCCTGCTGCTGCCGCGAGGAGGATCGAGACTAGTACTTTTGTTTTAACGGAGAGGCGTTGCGGAGAAATCTCGCACATCTCCAATGGTTTGCCGCATAAATCTTTGTTTCCTGCAATTTCGAAATGAACGAATGAACATAATTGAAATAAGTAATCTCCTCTCAAAACTCACAACTACAAATATTGCACAGAGAAAGAGAAACAGAGAGAGTTCAATTGTGTTGTGACCTTCAAAAGCAGAAGCTTCAAAATGGCTGACGCCGCGAGGAATCTCTCCGGAGAGGTCGTTGTTGGCGACGCTGAAATTCCTCAATTGCCCTGGCGGAAACAGCGGGATCTCTCCTTTGAACATATTGTTCTGCAGCTGCAATTCAAGCAGCATCGGGAGTCCGGCCAAGGACGCCGGAATCGGGCCTGAGAACTGGTTGTTATCCAAATCTAGCCTAAACAAAGCCGTCATGCCTTGGAACGCGTTCGCCGGAATCTCGCCGGAGAACTTGTTACTCGAGAAGGAAACAATCCTTAGGTTGCGGAGCGCGGCCACATTAGGCAGGGGACCATTGAAATTGTTGGCGGCGAGGCTCAGAACCTTGAAATTGGGGATCTGCGCGAGAGCGTCGACATTTACGGTCCCCTCCAGCGCCATGCTCTGGAGCTGGAGACCGGCTAGGGTTCCGTTCTCGCACAAAACGCCGATCCAATTGGCGATGTCGGCGGTGCATGGCGGCGTGGTGAGGTTCCAGTTTGATAGCGAGGCGTTGTTGGTGAGGGATGCAGCGAACTTGAGGAGTGCGTCGGCCTCCAGCTGAGCGGAGGAGGGGGGCGCGAGGTGAAGGAAGAAGATGGTGAGGAGGAGGATGAGTGGAAAGGCTACGAGATTCCTAGCCATAGCATGAATATAAGTAGGAGATGGGGCAGTGGTGGTGCGCGCACTTACAGGGTGGCGCGCGCCCTGGTGAGGAACTCCTAGCGGAGACAACGGCGGTTGGGTTGAAGGCGGGAGAATAGAATGAAAAATTTTATGAGGAAGAAATGGTAATATTAGCTTAGCTACAGACTCTTTTTCCTTCCTACCGGTATATGTGGCCGCTTTCTTTTTTGCATCAGAATCTTGCGCTCTGCCATTCAATTCCCATTCCCTCCCATTATTATATTAATTTATTAATTAGACTTCAAATACTTTATAAATATATATATAATATTTTATTATTTTGTTCCAATACTCTTTTTTCCCATACATATATAACATATAATAAAAGTTTATAGTTTATACAAGTAAAGCATGTCCCATAAGAATCCATAAGTATCGGGAGGTTATCTAAAAGGGAACATTTTCGTAAATATATGTAACTTTTTGTGTGGTGTCTACGAATTTTAGAGAGGTGGTGATTTTCGGTAGTGGAAGACTCTCTACTTGGGGTTCTCTCCTTGATTTGTATTTTTATAATTTATATATATTTTTTATTTTGAATATTAATTATGAATTAAATTTATTAATTTAAATTAATAAATATGTAATTAAAATTAAATTTTAATGTTATTTTAATATTTTTTATTTAATTAGATTAAATTGAATAGTTTTTTTGATTTAAATACATTAATAAAAAAATGAAAATTAAAATTAAAATACATTAATTAAAAGATTGAAGAATGAATAAAGATGCGTGAAAATGTGGGATTGAAATAGGACATTTATAGATGAATTTATGTATTAAAATAAAAAAGCAAAAATAAAAAATATATGTATAAAAGGAGGCGGCTTAGGGTTCCCCTCCCGCAGCGGTAGAAGTGGCACAACCTCCGGAGACCAAAGTCAGCCTCACACCTCAGAGACCGGATGCCCGAGGCTTTCCTCCACAGCTGGGGCCGGGGCTCTCTCCGCAGCCTCTGGAGTCCACTGCCCGTTGGGCTGACCGATGCTCCTGAGTTGCATCCACTGCGGATGATGCTCTAATGAAATAGGAAAAGATGAGCCACATCAACAATAATATACTCTTTCCACTAAATATGTCATGTGTTTGACCAAAATTGAGAGTTTTTTTTGTCAAAATATGATATATTTAGTAGGGTAGATGGAGTATACTCCCTCCGTCCCATTCAAGATGACCAATTTTTCATTTTCGTATGTTCCACAAAGTTGACTCATTTCCCTTTATAACAATTTTTTTTTGCTATAATTAAGTGTTTTAAATAAACAAAAAGAAGAGAATTATCTTGATTTGCGTGTCGTAAAAAATGAGTCATCTTGAATGAATGAGACAGAAAGAATACTAATACTACAAGTAATACTCCCTCTATCCACGCATTTTATATTCAAATGTATATGCATTTTATATTCAAATGTATATTAAAATAATGAAATATGTAAAAATTACTTCAATAAGATCACTATTTAAGAGGAGAATGATGGTAGTCATGAATATATATTTAATGTCTAATTAACTTCAATAATTCTTCAAATATTAATGCACATGTTAGTTGTTACACACTGACACACGCGCATACATACACACACCATGCAGACTAGAGTACGTATAGAGAATTCGATAAATCCATGACAATATTGAAAAATTTCAGATTTGCTACCAAAACAAATTTATATATATAGATCTTTTAAAAATCCGTAGTACTAAGCTTTGCATGCGATGCAAATGATCATTCTGAATAAATAAATAAAATTTTGAGTACGTTATAAGTCATCGATTTGTTAGCTATGTATTGAGTAAATATGAATTTTCCATCTTAATTTGATGTATATATAATATATTTGAAAGGTTTGAGTAATTGATTTGTTTGCCTACAAAAGTAAATCAAATAAAGATGTTTTCTTTGGACCTGCTACGACCTTTTAGGAGATGATGGGTGTCTTCAGACTTCAATCATCAGCTTTGTTTAAATGTCCTGCTTTACTTGATTTGAAATTCGGAATATGGTTTCGGTTTTGGTTATATTCAAAAAAATAAAATAAAAAACCTTTTGGTGTTATTGAAAAGGAGCTAATTCTTGAAAAAAAGTACTACTCCCTCTGTCCCACTAAATTAGACCCATTTGTATTAAAATAATACACTCATCTACTTTTCAAATGGGTCTAATTTAGTGGGACGGAGGGAGTATGATTTATTTTTTCTAAAATTTTGGATTTACTTTTGGACTTGGTATAGGTGTAACATGCATTCAGGTGGTTTTTAACTTTTAATTTTAGTCGATCGAGCTTTAATTATTTCTTTATTATGAATATTATAGATAGCTTTATCATTTATTAAAAGTTGTATGGGACCAATACGTTTAGAAGTTTGTTCAACAGTCAATTTTTTTTTTTTTTTTTTTTTTTTGCGGAGGCTAATAATGTCACATTTCCTATCGATTAAATTTAGTAATGTAAATACAATATAAATAATAAATTTTAATAGAATTTCTAACAATATAATTAACTATTTTTAATCAAGCGATAAGAACATTAAATTTGTTAGTGAATCTGTTGGGCTTCTACATTATGGGTCCGGAGCCTTAAGAAGTAGTTGGTTTTGCATATGTCTATTCAATATGCTAAGGCCATGTTTAGTTAGTGAGTATTATAATACCAAGACTTAATCTTAGTATTTTTATCTAGGATACAATTTGTCATTGGGAGTAGGGTAAGACTCATAATATTAGGATTAGCTATTCTAGATAGCTTTTTAAAATTTTATCTTGTCAACCAAACACAAAATAATTATTGTCTATCTTATAATCCTATAAACCGAACACTCCCTAAATGGATGTTCCAGGGATTTAATAAAGTTTTAATTTAATTAATGTAGATAAAAATTGAATGGTATAAGTGACGATTGAAGACAATACTTTATTAAATAGTAGTAATAAATTGATACCAACTGTATTTTTCAATCCTATATAATTGAAGTTTAATAAGATTCACTCTTCTTGTGTGAGTTGTGACTTGTATGCTACTACAAATGGGAGGATATTTGTGGCAACAAGGTTTTAGTGTTCCTATATTAAAGAATGCACCCATAGCCTTTTGAGCTTTTAAGTTGAGCATTATGAAATTAAATAACTACATTGTATTAAATCATAATTTTTTTAAAAATAAATTACATTAAATTTAAATTATATAAAGGCATCATTGATGACTCAAAACTTGAGATTTATTAACTTGAACATGAACCACACAACCAATAATATAATACACGCACATTAAATCATACTCCCTTCCTCTTATAAAAACACGCACATTTTGTCATTTTAGTACATTTCACATAAATATGCTATTTTCATTTTTGGACATTAATAACACTTTTTGTGGATCCCAATCTTCATTACAATTCAAATCAACTATATTTTACCACTTAATAACATTTTTTTTGTGGGTCTCAATCTCCACCACATTTCAAATCAACTATATTTTAACACTTAATAATATATTTAAAAGTGGTCACTTCCCCAAAAAGAAAAAAAAAATTTACCTTTAAAATACCAACTCCTACTTTTCAACACACAATATGTTACCTTCTTAATCGCGTACTGAATCCCTTGTGATCATTTTTAGCGGGTCGGAAATAGTATTTAATACTCAAGTCAATTACTTTGTATTAAAACTCATGCCAAATCAAGTGTTGTATACTTTTGTAAAAGGGAGATAGTAAGATTTTAGATGCTAATGACCTCCTCACCTAGAGGCGGATTACTGGGCCCAAAATTTTCAATGCATACTTTTAAATTTCAATACAATATTACTTCACCTTAAAAATTTTAATTTTTTAGCCCAAACAAAATGTGACTCCCGAATCCGCCGGTGTCCTCACATATGACTTCAATTTAGCATGTTAGGAAGTCTTTTTCCACACTATGTATGTTGAAAAGTGTGCTAAAAAAATTCATTTCTATGCCATTGGTGCATAACAATGAACTTATTGTGCTCTCTTGTTAATTAATAATGATTAAAAATCTAGATGTTCTATTAAGCAATTATTATTTTCCAACCTTTAAAGCATACAGTTAAAAGTCAAAATCACATATCACAAAAACACAAGCATGAAAACCATGGATTCAAAACAAATTCATATAAATTTGTGAATAGAAAATTTTGAATTTTGAAACATAATAATTAAATAATGCAAAATTATGCTAAAATCCAAGGTGTTAATTTTGAAAGCACGAGCTGAGCTAGAAGGCCCCACGTACTTGATGCTCTTCAATTTCGAAAAACCCAAAGCCAAGCGCCAAAACTCTAAATCCCCAAACTACAAACACCACCTTCTCTCTCTCTCACACACACACTCACACAGGCCCTCTTCTCGTGCGTACGGACGGGTAAGATATTCTCGAATTCCGTTTTCATCTTGCATCCATCACGAGATTCGTTCTGTTTCGAATTTGTTTTTCATTATTTTCTCTCTTTTGAATTTGAATGTAAACTGGATTAGCTGGCATATAAGTTAAGTAGTCTGCTTTAGCTGCTTCAATCTCGATGCAATGCTTTTTGTCGACGCTGTATTCTATCGCATTGTAACATTGTGCTTCTGTGCTAAGTAGGAAATGGTAATATGTTTGTGTGTTCTCTGTTGCTGAAGCTGATTATTTGGTTTAATATTCTTCTGATCTGTTGTTTCTTTGTTGATTTTCAATTATTATGGGGAAATTCTGTATGGATTGTTGATTTTCTTCTTTCTCTATATACGACATACTTTAATACATTTGCATTTGAAGGGACGATCACTGGAAGTCGGTTCCTAAGAGTTCATACTGGAGTAAATCTTAACTGATCTCAGTTTAGCTTAAACTCAATGACAATGAAGGCACATGTAAATATGGTGAAACCGAAAGCAACTTCAAGGGTGAGTAGTCAGCAAGCTGTTTTTGAGCTGAAACAACGTGTCGCTCTTGCACTCAACAAGGTTGCTGATAGAGATACTTACCAGCTTGGGGTGGAGGAGCTGGAGAAAACCATCGAATGCCTGACGCCTGAGGGGGTTGCTCCGTTTCTGTCTTGCATATCAGACACAGAGTTTGAGAAAAAAAGTGCTGTCCGCAAAGAATGTATTCGCTTGATGGGTACTTTGGCAACTCTTCATGAGGGGTTGATCGGATCTCATCTTGGAAAGATGGTAGCTAGCATTGTTAAGCGGCTGAAGGATTCGGATTCTATTGTAAGAGATGCTTGTGTAGAAACGGTTAGTGTATTGGCTTCAAAATTGAGCAGCGGTAGAATGGAAAGTGATAGCGTTTTCGTCGCGCTTGTGAGGCCACTTTTTGAAGCCCTGGGGGAGCAAAACAAGCAAATGCAAACTGGTTCTGCAATGTGCTTGTCGCAGGTCATTGACAATATTCACGACCCTCCTCCATTGGTGTTGCAGAAAATGTTAGCGAAGACTATTAAGTTTCTGAAGAATCCTCATTTTATGGCGAAGCCAGCAGTCATTGATTTGAATAGGAGTATCATTCTGGTCAGTCTCTGCCTATTGCAACTGATTCTCCGGACGTCTGCTTTAACCTGTTATCTTTAAACTTTGTTATAAGTTAGAATATACATTCATTTGGAATGATAATGCAACTATTAGAAGCACGTTTGGACTCAAATTGACAGATCCAATATTTCATCTCTCTCAGTCATGCTGTACATTATGTTTAGGGGTCAATTGATACCTTAACTTGTACTTACTGTATGCAGTAACTTGCTAATGATTATGCTTTAGCTCATAATTGCCAGCTTGTAACTACTAGCTCAGAGTTGGGCGCCTAATTATTATTTATGAAACGCAATGCAGATGGTACTATAAGTTAGTTTTTTGTCTGATTTTTTAGGCCGGTGGTGCTCCGTCACTTAGTTCATTGACTGCTGCACTAACAAGCATTCAAGAGTTGCTGAAGAACAGTGACTGGACAACACGTAAAGCTGCTTGCACAGCACTGGGAGATATTGCTTCTTGCGGGGCAGCATGCCTAGGCTCATATCGTCTGTCTTGTATCCGCTCACTTGAAGCATGTCGGTTCGACAAGGTAATTTCTTTATTAAACAACCCATTATGCTAGAAGCTTTATTCGTAAATGCTCAACCTGGTTCTTATTTGAACCTAAACAGGTCAAACCAGTTAGGGACGTAGCTTTGCAAGCCTTGCAGCTCTGGAAAAATCTTCCCGGTTCCAATACAGCTGAACCTTCTGAAGCCGGATCTTCTGTCAGAGGTAGTTTAGTAACGTTCTGAAAATGCCACAAACAACCTTAATGTCATGCCAAATTTTCGTTAAAGTTATCTAATTGGAATATCATATACTATTGAGATATCATCTCTCTTCAGTTGGTTATAATTAGTTCAAAATGATTAATTGGGTCCATTTGATCAACTGTCAAGGCAAATATCCATGTTAAAAGTATCAAAATGGAACTTGTGCAGCTCATAAAATTATGAGATGCGAGAGTGCGTGTGTTTGCCTAGCGGTAGGAGGTTAATGCCCGAGGCTATAGGTTCAAGTCCTCTGTTGTGTGGTCTTGCATTTTAATTTTAATATAATTACCAATTTTTGTGTGCGTGTGTTGGCCTAGTGTTAGAAGGTTAATGCCCGAGAAAACAGATCTCGTGTTCGACTACTTCGTGATGCAGCCTTGTAATCTAAATTTAATGTCATAACTAATTTAAATAAAAATCTGAGATGTGAAGAAGTTCTATGATATCTGGATTGAACTGTGAGCAGATATTGTATTTGTTGACAGCATTTTATTATAGGATGGAGGAAAAGAGAATTTTCCTACATTATGTTTGCATTTTGGTTTATGTAAATGTTATTAACTTCCTGCAGAAACATCCTATAGAGATGACTATTCGGATGTCACTAGTGCCTGCGAGTCAAGACTGCAGGATAATACGTTGATGAAATGTGGTAATGGAATGACTAAGAAAAAGTTTCCTCTCTCTTCTAGAAAACCTGGAAGAACTTGTACAGAGAAACCTCAGCAATCCGGAGGAACTGATTGGAAAATAGATGTTGCTGTTCCAAAGAATTGTAGTATACCAGCAGAGGATCCAAATGATGAATCCGAGTGTAATTCTGTTATCAAGAGATGTGAAAGAAGAAACTCTGATGCCAGAAGTATTAGTAATAGTAGATATGAATATGTAGGAGTGGATGACAAGCAAGAATCTTCATCTGTTTCTGATCTTTTCACTGAAAGCATCAAAACAAAGGTCATCACATCTCATTGTGATCCATTTGATGATGCCAGTATGGTGAAGTCAACAGGGACAAGTCGAAGGTTTGCTGCAGATGAAATTAGCATTGAAGAACAAAGATACTCAGCTAAATTGCATGATCGTAGAAGCTTAGATTCAACAATTACAGAAACAACTTCACAAACTATGCATGTGTGTTGTTCACAAACAGAAAAGGAGATCACATTAATTAGGAAGCACCTCTTGGAGATTGAAAATAAGCAGTCTAGTTTAATGGATATGCTTAAGGTAACTATTATTTTCTTATTTTTTTGTTTCGTTTTTATTTTCTTAAACGTACTGATTCATTTGATTTTTCAATCTTGTAAATCATTCAGGAGCATGACATGGATATGTTAAATCACCTGAGTTAACTGCTTTCATGCATTGTGATAATGTCACTTGCAAAGTATATATTTGTACATTGACAGACAGAGGCATAAGTAGATAACTATATAATTTATTTAAGATATAAAAACTTCCGGGAAGAGACAATCATATGGAATGCTCAAGATAAGGCAGTAGTATGTGACTATTATAATTGATAGCTGTTTCAAGGCAATATTCTATGTTTGTTAGGATATAGAAGTGCATGTGAATGCTCTTTCTCTATGTTGTTTTTTCTCCAACCTCCTCCTTGTCTCGATAAGGAAAATCACCGGGTTTTGGTTCAACTTGGAAAGGGTCTCGAATTGATTCTTTTTGTTTTTGAGAAAATTGATATTTTATGAGTGACTGAATAAAACTTCTGTTTCTATTTCAGACATTTGCAACTTCTGTTATGGATAGTGTGTCAACTGTCCAATTGAAGGTCTCGAATCTTGAATTGGTGGTGGATAAAATGGCACAGGAGCTTGTTCATGGAGGAAGATATTCAGATGTATTGACAGCCAAACTTCTGAAGAGAAATCCTAGCATTGCTTCCCCTCGACTTTCTACATGCACTCCACGGACATCTGTAGATAGCAACAAGCATTCTACACTACTGCCAACTAAACATGCTGGAGTTTGGGAGAGCACACTTTCTAGAAGCAGAACAAACAATGGTGGGCGGCAGAACAGTGATATCTGGGCCGATGCCAATCTTAAGCCAGTCAAAGGTAATCTAGGGAAGGCAACTCCTGTAAGATTCTATCCAGAAATTCATGAAGAACAAACGAGGAAAAGTGGCATATATGATCCCAGGGAAAGGCTAGACAAGCAAGAAACTAAAAGTAGCCCATGGAAAATTGTTAAAGATTATTTCTGCAATGGGGATCTGGACTCAGCATATGCTGAAGCTCTGTCATCCAGGAATGAGCAACTTCTCTTTGAGCTTCTTGATAGAACAGGACCTTCTCTTGAAAATCTTTCGAAAAAAACTGCAAATGACCTACTAAGCAATTTGGCCGCGTACCTAATGGATCAAAGATTTGTGAGCTCTATAATCCCTTGGCTACAACAGGCAAGTTTATTGGTTCTAACTTATATAGAATTGTTTGTATTCCTTACAAATGATTAGCATGCTTTATAAATCATGCTTTTTTGCGTTCTGTTTTCATCAGCTAGTGGATCTCAGTAACATCCATGGACCAACCTTCCTGGCACTCTCCTCACAAACGAAGCAAGAATTCTTATATGGAGTCCAGGAGGCGATCAAGTTGGACATGTCCAATCCTGCAGAGAGACGGTGCCTCACTGAAATAGGCAAAATGTTATGCAAGTTTTGAGGTTAGACTCTTTAAATGTTTAATCACTCCAGTAGCTCTCAATTGGAGTTTGTTCTCTGTATTGTAATGCAAATTGGAAAGATTGATATTATCTTATTAGGAATATATGGTTTTGAAGCTTCCTCGTATAAGTTCCGAACCTATTGCTCAACTTATGTGTGAAGTATGAAGTTAAATGCCAAAATTTAGGAGTTAAAATTTCAGTCAACTGGTGAAAGTATGAGAGTTTGATATTTCCAAATGAGTGTCTATGATTTACCTATCACCTTTTACCATCTCTCCAACTTCCTTTGATGTATTAAGACTGACTGATTTGCTTTTCAATTGATAAAAAAAGTGCTACAAAAATCCAACCAATTGATAAAAAAAGTGCTTTTCAGTAGTCCCATACAGAAGCAATATGACTTCAAACAAGAAGCTGTCTGCTACGATTTCTTAACCGTAGGGTTCAACCACTGAAGTCTTGAAAGAAAGGATAATAGAGGAGGCCTTGTTCCTCTAGAAGCTCACTGTCACTTCTTTCATTAGCTTGTTGGTTCTTTGCAGTGCTCGTCTTCTCTTCCACTCTGACATGTGAGTTGGTTTCTCGATCCCCTGTTCGTCTTTTGTGGCATGTTGTTTGGAACTTCAAAGAGGGTTATGCTGCCGCTTCCACTAAGTAGGGTCGTCCCTTCTTGACTCAATTCTTGTGTCACAAGGGGTTCGAGTATCTCAATTACTTGATTCATGAGGGGTCTTCCTTTTGGGTTTTGGTTGAGACATTGATATGCCAGATTGGCCACTTTCATGAGTATCTTATTGGAGTACTGCCCCTCAATTCTAGGATCCAGTATTCTCAATAGCTTCTTGCCATGGTTAAGGAGCGGACGGGCCCACTCCACAAGATTATGCTCTCGACTAGGCCTGCTCTTGTCCATTGCTCGTCTTCCTATAAGCATCTCAAGCAGAACTACTCCAAATCCATAAACATCACTTCTTGCTGTCAAATGCCCTGAACCATGCAGAAATGAATAAACATTCAATCACCATGACAATGCAGTTAAACATTGTTATCGCAGACGTTCGTATTGAGTCTGCCACAACAAGACTTACCAGTCATAACATACTCAGGAGCAGCATAACCATAGGTGCCCATAACCCTGGTCGAGACATGCGTTTGATCTCCAGTCGGCCCAATTCTTGCCAAGCCAAAATCAGAAAGCTTCGCATTGAAATCCTGTGTGTGCCGTTTACTTTAGCCATTGAATGATTGACGAAGACGACAAAATATGCATAACCAGAAGACATTTCATGCTAATATAGAACTCATTTTGATAAAAGAGGAGGTTGACTAACCTCATCTAGCAAGATGTTTGAAGTCTTGAAATCTCTGTAAATGATAGGTTTATCAACACCATGAAGAAAAGCAAGCCCTCTTGCTGTGTCCAAAGCAATCCTTAATCTTTTATGCCATGATAAAGTTGTACGTACCCCTACAAGAAAAAAGAGTAGAAATACTATAAAGATACATGATTGGAGAAATTTATAACATGCTTAATGCACGTCTCTTTTTAATTTGATGATGATCTGTAACAGCTAATCTCCTTTACATTTTCAAACTATGCTGCCATCACATGTAATATAATCAGTAGTTTTAAAATGAATGTTTTTATGAGCAATTTCGTTTTAGATGGTAATGAAATCTTAGTTTTCAGAATAAGGTGACATTGCGATAGTACAGTAAGTGAAAGAGCATAAACCACCCTTAATGAAAACCATCATCTAACAATTATCACTCACTTAAGAAAAGGTGCTTCTCGAGGCTCCCGGATGCCATATACTCGTAGACCAAGAGTCTATGGTCATCCTCGCAGCTGTAGCCGATAAGTTTTACCAGATTAGGATGTCGAAGTTGTCCTAAATAACTGACTTCTGTCTGCAAAGGAAAACCTCAATGTTAAGCAACACGGCTTATAATCAGAAGGACTAAAGACGGACAACACACAAGCATAATATGTAGAACACAGAAAGAAGTTAAGAACAATTCAAATCATCTTTCCAAACCATGAAGATGACAAATTCTCACTTGACAATTCATTGAAAGGTCAAAAACTTATAAAGTTTAGGTTCAATTGTGAAAGAAAAATACCAGCCATTCTCTGTCCCCTTGTAGACTTTCAGGATCAAGCACTTTAACGGCAATTTGAGTTGTTTTGTAACCAGGCCGCACACTCTCATCAATAACTCCTTTGTAGACAACACCAAACCCGCCCTCACCGAGAACCAGATCTTGCCGGAAATGCTTTGTGGCCAGCTTCATCTCCTCATAGGTGAAGATATCAAGATCACCATTCCCGGGACTTAGACGTAGATCCTTTATATTTCTGGGGATTATCACAAAAGTGTTTGAACTCACAGAGCCTGGTTTCACTGGAGATTCGGAATCCGCGTAGTTGTAGATATCTGTGAATGATAACACAGCAAAGTCCACACCATCAGAAGACTATATATGTATATGGTATCTCTGATTTCCACAAGATTATGCATTTCCTCATTCAGTTGCTATAAATAAAGCTTCAATTATGTCTATTATATTGATTTTAGCTAAGGGAGACAGATAACTATTATCCATCAACACATTCACAATAGCTGCATAATGACTTGGTGATCATTCTATAACTTAAAATCTAAAACCATTTGGAGAAATTGATGAGTCAACTTGAGTTCCTATGTTCATTTTCTTGTCAGCACTCTTACTAGCATTGACTACACAAAACTATCCTTACAATAAAATGTTAACATTCAATGCAGTATGGCCAATTCAAAATGGAACTCTGCAATCTTTCATTCAAATTCAAACCTCATTTAGCACCTTCTATTCAAACATCATTGATATTTGGTCATAATTCTACAATTTCACCCAACCCCAGAAACACACATTCACACAGTACATGAATGAAAACAGAGGATCCCAAATGAAAGGCCATAACAAACAACAAATGTAAGAAAGAATGTTTGTGTATGAAACGGTACCTGGATTTCTGCACGAAGAACTATTCATTCTCTGATGATGTTCTTCTCCTTCAACGCTGACACAAGAACCCATTTGTCTATTCCCAGTTTCACCAGATTAGCATTTCGATTTCGACAGTTTAAACAAAACAAAAGGCTAAAGAATGGATTTTTACGAAGTGGGTTCACTCGTGAGCAAAGAAACGGTTAAAATGAGTAGAAAAATCCAAATGGGACGGCGGCAGATAGGAAAATTCGCCGGAATCTTATATGAGTCGTCGGAATATACTTCCAATTGCGGAAATGAAAAAAATCTAGGAAAGGATATTGAAAGAGTGAGTGAGACACGAATGATAAGACTTGAGGATGCACTGTGATCGTAACCTTTTCTTTCTTTGCTTATAATGTAGTATAGGCCAATCAGTAACGTATATCAATCAATGATTTAAGAAAATTTGGGTCAAATATGAAAATATAATAGGAGGAATGTCTTATTATAAATGCATTCAAATATGACTGGAGTGGAAGAAGAAGTTTCCAAATAGAGACAAAGATGATTTGGCTCCACGCTGACACTGCCTTCAACGACTTTACCGAAATACCCCTCCTACACAAAACGATACTTTTACTAATACTGTTTTTTTGTTTGCTTTTTTCTTTTTTGGGTAACTTTCTTCTTAACCCCAAATGAGTGAGTTGAGTCTTTTCCAAATTGTGCTATGCCTAATCATCTTTGTGGATTTACGTCGCTCTCCAAATTTGGAACCACTCGATACATTTTTTCCACAAACAAAAGCAAAAGATTTGTGCTTGAGTATATATATATATATAATAGTAGTACATAGATGTTAATTGATAGCAATTTTTTGCACGGAAGCCACATGATCCATCAATAAATACTTAAGTGTGTAACAATATTTATTGAAAAACTAAAAAAGTGTAGATAAAATTCACGAGAATTTGAAATTTTAGATTGTTATTATAAAATTAAAGCAAGACACATATTTCTTTTAAGATTTTTTGTATTCAGTTTCATAAGTAAGTTGAAGAAGCCAACACGGTCCAACTGAAATTGCAGCATTAATTTGAAAGAAAATAGGAGAGTCTCGTTTAATGATGTTATTAATATATATATATAGATATAGATAGTAAGTGGGAGTATATAGTAGAGGGAGAAGGGTACTATTGGAATTTTAGGCAAGAGGGGATGGATGGACTGAGTGAGGACTGAGTGAGTGAAGACTAGTTGTATGGATTAATTTGTTTGAATGGTAAGATACAGAGAGTTGACTCAGTCTTCAACGCGCTTCATCACATCTCCCACCTGTACTATAACTTCACACGCTTCGACTCATTCACCTTTTATTATTCATTTATTCTCTCTCTTCACTCTTCACTTTTACTACAGCATCGCCAGCCAATGGGAGACTTAAAGCCTCACGGTCACATTTGGATAAATAAAAGGAATTTTTTGCCTCATCCACGGATTTTAGAAATTTTGTGGTGTTTTTTTGCAGATTTTAGAGAATTTGTGGTGTTTTTTTGCAGTGGGAGACTCTCAACTTGACTCTCTACTTGTGTTGTATTTTTATGATTTATGTATTTTTTTTGGATATTTATTATGAATTAAATTTATTAATTTAAATTTGTAATTAAATTTTAATTTTAACTTAATATTTTTTAGTTAATTAGATTAAACTGAATAAAATTTTTAATTTAAATACATTAATAAAAAATAAAGATGTGAGATTGAAATTGAGTACTTATAAAATGAAATTATATATTAAAATTATTTTAGAAAAAAATAAAATTAGATAATGGTGGGGGATTCTGAATCCCCCACCCACAGCAGCAAGTCATTCGTCGACTCCGGAGGCCGAAGCTGGCCTCTCTACTCAGAGTCTCACATCTGGAGTCCGCCTCCCGCAGGGGGGCTTGCAACGCAAACTCCTGAGCCCCTGTCCGCCAGTGCTTGTGAGACTCCCCAGCTAGGCCGCTGGGGATGCTCTTATCTGTGCAATTTTTGGTAGGCGTTTCAAAACTGTATAATATCAAGTTAAATAAATATACATCTAGTTTCTAGAAGAAAGTTACATGATAGTTAGAAAATTCAATAAGTAGCATGCACAATCACACTATTATACAATTAATCAACGAGAAAGCTTGCATGCACGGGCTGACTATTGCATTTGCATGCGAGTAATTTAATTAATTGTGCTGCATGTCTGCTACCCAGAAAAACTCAGCTTGCAAAAATATTTACACGAGACGACCACACTAATATTTTTTCAAATAATGTGATAAATCCAAAATCTTTTTATTTTCTTTTATTTGGAGAAAGCAAATTGAGGATCCAATAAGAATTTCTCACTCGCATGAGAAATGAGTCATATAATTAGTTCAGCTTGTCAATGGGTGGGTAAAATCCGGACCGAAACCGTTAAATTAGATACGGTTCTAGACCCGAATCCGGACCGTTGAATATGGGATCCGGACCCGGACCCGGACAGTTAAATAAAATATTAATGGTTCCGGTCCGGGAGAATACCCATGGGTATTATTGGGTATGGGTTACCCATGGGTCTCCCTATGTTTTATTTATATAATTATTTTAGTCACCAATTCGTTAAAACGAATCCGGATTAGAAATAAATTAATTAAATATAAAATATTTAATAATAAAACTTCACTCTTATTTTATTTAACCATTATTAAAAAATCACTTAAATACCATAATTATTTTACGACTTATATGTGTTTATTGTTTGGGTACATTTATTATTGAATTATGACGTATAGAGTGTTCGTCTATGATTAAGGATGTAACACGAGATATTATAAAATATTATTTTTTTTAAGATAAAAAAAATTGAAGAAAAAAAAATTGGAAAAAAAATGATCGGGCCGGACCTGACTAGAACCGGAACCGTACCTTACGGGTCGGGTCGGGTCTGGACCGACCATGAGCGGGTTTGTACGGGTCTAGAACCAGAACCGGAACCGGAACCATAACTTTAAAATGAGCGGGTCTTGACCGGTTCCGGTTCCGGTCCGAATAAAACCCACCCATTGACAAGCCTAGTTCAAGGGTGAATATATAAAATAACTAAAAGATAAATAATAGGAGCAGTTGTTAACATAATAATATTTAAATTCTATCATTTTTATATTTTTGTTTTCAAATATCTTTCTAGTTATTAATTTTTTACAACTACATGAATTGAAAATTATGTATGAATAGTATGGTTGTATTAAATCATACTATTTATATGTATGTCTTATTCAATTTTATTAAACTGTACACATGTATGAATAATATGATTGTCATTCATACTTTCATACCTCATATGCGCGATTACCTCATATGCGCGATTTATACACTTGTTGCGAAATTAAATTTAAGTAAAATAATATTTATGATAATTTACGTTTAAAGTAACTATAATTAAATATTTTTATATTGATGACTATTTTATATAATTAACCTCCTTTGACTTTGACTATTTTATATATTAACCCTTAATCCAACTGCGTACATAATCGTGGCAAAAATGATTAATTACCATTATGATTTTCTTGGAAAGTAGAGAGCACGCACGCGTTATAAGAGCATCCGCAGCCGATGGGGTTTGGGAAACCCGGGCATGGCCTCGGGCAGGGGCGCGGGAACCCCCCCCC
>JAPKLX010000002.1:3711301-3777123 GCA_026898415.1 Leonotis leonurus | reverse complement strand
GCATCGTCACAACCTTGGAGAATCGAGAAGAATACTTCCAACAACGTACGGATGCTGCCGGCCGTCAAGGGTTCACGCCACTACAAAAATGCACGGTTGCAATCCGACAACTTGCAAATGGAGGTGCCGCCGATCAATACGACGAGTATCTCCGGGTCGCCGAATCAACGGGCATAGAATGCCTCAAACGTTTTTGCCGTGCCGTTGTTGAGGCTTTCGGGTCTCACTATTTGAGGTGACCCAACCAAGAAGATATTCAACGTCTAACGGAGCTTCACGAAGAGAAGCACGGCTTCCCCGGCATGCTTGGTAGCATCGATTGCATGCATTGAGCGTGGAAAAATTGTCCGATGGCGTGGCACGGGGCTTATACCCGCCAAGACAAAGGCTACCCAACTATCATGCTCGAAGCGGTCGCGTCCCAAGATCTATGGATTTGGCACGCCTTCTTCGGTGTCGCCGGATCGGCGAACGACGTTTGTGTTCTCAACCAGTCTACGGTGTTCAACGACGTGCTCAACGGGAAAGCGCCTCGTTTGACGTTCATGGCCAACAATAAACAATACAACATGGGCTATTATTTAGCCGACGGCGCTTACCCATGTTGGCCGACTTTCGTCAAATCAATGCCGAAGCCCACCGACGAGAAACGGTCTCGTTTCAAAGTTATGCAAGAAGCGGCACGCAAGGACGTCGAACGAGCATTTGGAGTACTCCAATCTCGATGGGCAATCATTAAAGGTTCGGCACGCCTTTGGTTTCGTGAGCATTTATCCGACATCATGTATACTTGTATTATTTTGCATAACATGATTGTTGAAGACGAAGGTCCGTATGCGACTAGTTGGGCACCGGAGACCGAAGCAAGCTCCTCCTCCACTCCACCCGAGGAAGCAACTCGCGGTGCTAACGAACTTTTCAATGAGTACATGGAGCGTTCGGCCAGCCTTCGAGATAGGCGTACTCACGAGATGCTCGAGCATGATTTAATCGAAGAAATCTACGCTCGATTTGGGGATTTAAATTAAGTGTGTTTTTTCATTTCTCTTGTTGTATTTTAATTCCGTGTGTTTTCCATTCTAGTATTTCAATTCTCGTATTTCCATTCTCGTATTTCAATTTCGTGTATTTTGTATTTGAAATTAAAATTAATGAAATTTTAGTTTCTAAAATTGCTATTTTAATTTTAATGTTATATGTTGAAATAATTAAAATATTAAACAAAAATTAAATATTTAATTATTTTTCGTTTTTATTTATTTAATTTATATTACAAATTTAAATTAACAAATTAAATTAATATCATTTTTCTCAAATTCAATCATTCTACAATTATTAAAGTAGAGTCTCCGGAAACCCAAAGCGAGAAACCCCCACTGCTACCTACCAACACAATCTCCCAAACCCCACCCAAAAAAGTTCCATTTATTTACGGAACTGCCACCGAACCCACTATTCCTGAACCCCCCATTGGGGATGCTCTAAGAGTATTTATATAAATTCTCAAGTCATTCTCATATAATACATTCCCTCTCTCTCTCTATATATATGAAAACTAAATAAATTACACTATATAGTATATACAACTGTGAATCCTCCTACATTACATCATGATATGTACAAGAACAAGACTTTCTCTTATAATGGAATAAGATTAATCTATAAAAACGTAAAGAAGACACATATGTACGGTTCTAATTGGTTGCATTCATGGACAGAGAACATAATATATTTTATAGAACAACTAGACTACTAATTATAGATCTCAAAGACCATATATATAATACTAAGATAATACGTCAAATTGAGCTTAATATCCAATACTGATTAATGGACAATTAACAATATGTAATATTGACTAAAATTCTTGACATAACAACACTTTCGGTATCTATATAGACTCTGGCTAATTGAATAGCCTTATTTGACTTTTAAGGGAGGGCTTCTCTATTTTGTTACTCCCTCCGTCCGCGAAAGTGTTTAACGTATTTCCTTTTCAGTCCGTTCGCGAAAGTGTTTAACACTTCAAACTTTCTATTTATAATAATTATTCTATTCACACAATCCAATTAAAAATTATAAATCATGTGAGAACCAAATTCCACTAACTCTACTTTTCTACAAACATCTCAATTAGTAATTATTATAAGTGAGACTCAAACTCCAGTAACTCTACTTTTCTAAACACATCTCAATTAATAATTATTATAAGTGAGATCCAAACTCTACTCACTACATTCATTACACAATCCACTCATTACATACTCTACTCAAAGTCAACCTATTTTCTTAAAACATGTGTCATGTCAAACTGTTAAACACTTTCGTGGTGGTAGGACGTACTTCTTTTAGCATTGCAGGGACTTCCAATAGAAGATTTATTGCAATAGATCAAATGAGGGTTTGATTGAACAATTAATTAGGACTGTCAATTTTTAATACACATGAACCAACACAAAATTAATGGATCTGGGTCCTTATTAAGTTGACCCAATAAAAATCTGAAATGTTCGGGTTATCTGAAATATATTGTTTAATATTATCATTAATAATATATTTTAATCTAATTTTGATTTATTTATTAGTTTTTACATCTCATGTTTGCCATTTTTATTATCCACTCCCGTCTCTGGTATACATTATAAAACAATTCCTCTCATATTCTCAAATTGTATACTACTCCATCCGTCCCACTAAACTTGACACATTTTTTTTCGGCACAATTATTAAAAAGTGTATAAAGTAGCGTAAGAGTGATAAAGGTGGTAGGGTCCACAACTTTTTAAAGAGATAGCTTTTACTCTCTCCGTCCACAAAATAGTTGCGCATTTGGGTTCGACACTGGTTTTAACGAATAATTTGAATATGTTGTGGGTAGAATAAGGGTCCCACAATATTTATTAATTAAATATATGTATGTGAGTGAAAGAAAAGGTAGTGGATGATTGGTAAATATATTAAATATGTTATGAGTGGAACGAGGGTCCCACATTATTTATAATTAAATATGTAATGTGAGAGATTAAAAAGTTAATGGTGGGTCCAACATGATGAGTATAATTATTAAAAATAGAAGTGTGTAGGTTTTTCGTGGACGACATAAAGTGGAGAAATGTGCAACTTTTTTGTGGACGAATGGAGTACTATTTTTGGAATGTACTAAGCTTAGTGGAACATCCCAATAAGGAAATTATCTCAAGTTTAGTGAGACGGAGATAATACTATTAGTTATTAATTTATTTTTCTCAAATTTATTAAATTGTACTTCCTCCGTCCCATTCAAGATGACTCATTTTGCCATTTCCGTCCGTTCCAACAAGATGACTCATTTCCTTTTATAGTAATTTTTTTAGGAGAGATATGTATTGAGTAAGTAAAAAGAATGAGACTTTATTGGTCTGCGTGCCCAAAAGAAATGAGTCATCTTGGTGGGGCGGAAGGAGTATAATATTGGGTCATTATCATGTTGGAACATTTTTGTGTCGGGTCTACCCAATAAAAAAAGTGTGTCAGTTTGGATTTAGATTTAAACTATTCAGGTTGGATTTATTATACCTTTAAAAAATTAAGTTCGAATTTGACTTAATAGGTTAAGTCTTTATCAAATTAAACCGATAACAACCCAATCCAACCCAACCCAACCCAACCCAACCCAACCGTCCCACCAATTCAACGTAACAAAGAAAAAGCTCAATGCAGCACAAGCCATAAGTACTAATTTACCAGATCAAACACCCAATTAAGCGGGACTGTGTTGGGTCGTTTTTCTTTATTGGGCCTAATATTTGACATAGTTGTTGGGTGAATTTACTTTAATGTTGCCCATATTTCACCTACTGGGCTGGATGGATACATACTCCTTTCTATTCTCACTCTTCTATACAACACACTAAAATTTTTCTCACAATATGGTATAAAATAATTTTTATATATTTTCTAACTCACATCTTCTTATATACCTAAACTTATTATCCCCACCCACTATACATTCAAAAACTTTTATTTTTAAATTAAATATGTGTCCACTTCAAGTGTGTATATTTTGAAGTGAGGGAACAAGTATAAGATGTACTACTATATTTATAGACCTTTTTTTACATTCACGTAATGTAAAATCATTTTTATAAAATTAAAATTATTTAAACCCGTACCACTTTTGTCACGCATAATTTTGGATATTGAGGGAGCACGTCATATCATTATAAAATATGAATATGTAAAAAATTAGCTTGATAATAGTTAATAATATATTTTCATAGGGGTGCTAGGGTGGTTTGGTTTGATTAATAGCATTGATAGGATTATCACCTTTAAATATTTACATTTTTATCCATAATCTTCCACTTCCTTATTAATTTAATTCATTTTTATGTTCTTTAATCACTCAAATGCTTGATTAATCATGTTGTGTTCCCATTATTATATTATATACTCCTTCCATCCCATTCAAGATGATTCATTTTGCCATTTCCGTCCGTCCCGACAAGATCTCATTTTCTTTTATAACAATTTTTTTAGAAGAGATATGTATTAAGTAAGTAAAAAGAATGAGACTTTATTGGTCTGCGTGCCCAAAAAAAATGGACCATCTTGAGTGAGACGGAGGGAGTATTAGTAAACGGGTTGTTTTCCATTTTCGATGTGGCACGTGGTTTAGGGACCGGGCTTGGCTTTAATAATTGTGATTAATTATTTCTTCACTACTGCAATGCATGTGATAATTTATCTGATATTTATATATTATAAGAGTACTAAATTAATAGTGATGAGTTCAACTAAGGAGTATTTTTAATTTAAAATCATATTGGATATATTAGATGAATGTGTTAGTAAGTAACTATGTATTTTCTATTGTAAAGTATCCCTACCAAAATATTAATTTACAGACAAATTAATACTGTCATTATCAACTATCGTAGATGGATTTCGTAATGAATCGATCATATCTAATCTAACCCTTTTAAAATATATATCGTCGTCTATTATTGCAACTAATCAATATTCTTTTTCGTGTCGCTTACTGCCACGTGCTATACAATTATCATAGATTTATGAATATATGCTTTGATTTGTTGCTGAACATTCAATAATATAAAGTAAGCACTAATGAGATCTTAATAGAGAAATAATAGTATATATATAATATAGAAATTAAACCATGAGAGAGAGAGAGATGGATTTATATTATTTAATTTAATGGTTTGATCCCTCCTTTTGTTATATTATTAATTACATAGTGACGAGGGTGACATCTCCGGTGGAATTACATGAAAATGTAGATCTTAAAAATTCTTTGGGTTGACCTATTATCGTCAGAATTTCTAATAACATAATATTGCAACCATCTTATATATATATATATACATATATAGTACTTGAAATTTTTTAATTTTTAAAATAATTTTTAATTATAATTCAATATATCATAACAATTTTTTAATTTAATAAAATATTGATTAAAACTATAAATTTGATTATGATACATAAAATGTGATCTCATCCAATTAGGGGTGAATATTAGAGTATTTGATTCGATTTTGCCTAAAATCAAGTCAAACTAAATTAAATTTTAGATTGAAAAAGATAATCAAACCAAACCAAAATAACCAAATTTATTTCAATTTTTCTGAATATTTTATTTCATAACAATTTTTGTCAAAATTTTAGAATAACTAATTAAAAAAATTCTAATCACACATACATACATACACACATATATATATGAATATTATGTACTAAAAAAATAAAATAAAAACCGTAACATATATTCAATAATTTTAAGTTTCAAAGGATAACAAATACTCCCTTCGTCCATGAAAGAAGTTCCTAGTTTGACCCGGTGCGAATTTTAATGTAGTGCTTTTGACTTTAATAATGATATGTAGTGAGTGAAATAGGGGTCCCACTTAAGTATTATATTAAATTGAGTTGTGTGTAGAGAGTGTGGTGGGTCCATTACCATAAATGGAAAGTTTAAAGTAAGAAGATGTTTTGTGGACGGATGAAAATGGCAAATTAGGAACTTGTTTCATGGACGGAGGGAGTATAATTTATTGAATATAATAATTCTATTTATCATAAACTTAAAAAATATTAGAGTATTATATTTAATTTCCTACATAATTTTTAAAATTTTGAACTATAAAATAAAATATAAATAAAAAGAAAATAAAAATATATACCATAAAATAACCTTATTTTAAAAAATATAAAAATATATTATAATAGTAATAAAATAATTCAAATTTCTGAATTTTTTTTAGTTTGATTTTGTTTAAAAAATTATATTTGCATACATTAGTCTGATGGTAGAATATTAATATCGACAAATATTTTGTGTAACCAATTTTATAATTAAATTTAATATAATTATATTTTAAAAGTAAAAATATATTATACAGAATGGTAGCCACCGTATTGGAAAATTGGTGTTGATGATGGACTCACACTCACTCAGCCCACCATAAACCATTACAAGTCATTTTTCTTGAAATTAATTAATGCTCTAAAATTGGGTGTTGCTTTTGAACCAAATTTCAATAATTTATTGTTTTGACTCCTTCACTCTAGCTCAATTTCCTTATTACATAACTCCATCAATTTTGGCATTGAGAGGGTAAAGTCAAACTATGATTTTTTCTTTTTGAAGAATGATGATATTTAAAGAAAAATATTTACATTATTGATAATAACAAGTGATTAATGGTATATGTAGGATCTGATTTGAAATTGAGAACTCATGTAATAACAAGAGTTCCGGATATTTCATTTCCAACTGACAATTCGATTTAATTAAATAGCATAACATTAGTTTCTACATATAATAAAAAATTGATTGAATTTGGTTTAATGCATGAAAAGCACGTTTAACCAAAAATTGAATTGGGATTAATTTGACTGACAATGATGGGAGATATATCTCTTTTTCTTTTTCTTTCTTTCATTTATAAAAAACTGAGCAAGCAACTTAGCATAAATTATATGAAATGTAGCTGCACTAGGATGCCAATAATAAGCTAATAAATGGGCATACTAGTTTGTTATAAAAAATCGTGCAATGTCACTTTCTCCTCTCGTGATTATATTATATAAGCTTTCATTTCAATTTCCCCAATTACTCATATTTTATTAACCCTATCATCTTTTTGTGTATTACATCCTTAACTAATCCCTGACAATATGACTTTGATCTGATCTCCTTTTCTTTGGCTTTTTGGGTAAGCAATTATGTCTCGTGTATTGATGTGTATACTTAGGCATGTCAATTTTGTCCAAATGGTGTGGGATGTGTCAATTACTAACTCAGAAATCTCGAAATCGAAAAGAGTTAATTAGGGTTGGAAATTTATGATCCGAAATATTTTTTAATTTAAATAGGTTGGATCTAAAATAACCCGATTAAATTAAATTAGCCCGAAAATCGAGTGATTTGACCTGATTAACCGAATAAAAAAAATTAAATTATAATTATTTGCATAATATATTTAATTTTCTGTGCAAAAAATGTATTTATCATACTCATCAATTAATCAATCACTTGAAAAATAATCATAACACAATTTTGGTACAATATCATTACATTTTCTCTTTAAATTTATTCATATTTAAATTCAATATTTAACTATGATTAAAATTTTTTCTTATTTATTATATTTTGCATATTAAATAAAAAATACATATATGTCAAATGTTTTTTGTAAATTTTCTAGCTCGATTAATCCGATATGCTAGTCAAAATCGAAAATTTAAGGTTAGGGTTATAAATTTTCAACTCGATAAAATTTCACTATATACTAAACAATCTCAATTTCATTCCATAGGAATTCGTAAATAGTAATTTCACATATACTTCACTTATATTAATTCCATGTGAGAATTGACGTATACATATATCGTGTCTTCCAGTAGAAGTAGTTTGATCCAATCAATATTGGTGGATGAAATAGACCGATCGATGTTGTTTGGATCCATGTTGAGTAAACATGTTGATTTATCGTCAGTTCCACATTTGTAGTAGCAACCTTATCCATTTTAATATCTCTACACATTTATAAGAACAAAACCGTTCGGGATACATAATGAGAGAAGTGAACTTTGGTTGGAGATTTTTATGCCACCCGCGTTGACTCAACGACAGTCTGCACTTTTCTAGGAATAAACTTCTCCACTTGCCCTTTTGTATAACTTTCTCCACCTTTCTTGATTGAGTCTTTCCTACAAAAATTAAGTGAAGAAACGCAAAATAAATTATATAATAAAGATAAATATATAAAGTTAAAATAAATCTATCATACTACTTCCTCCGTTTATAAAATTTCTTTATTTTTCGTCATATCTAATTCATTCATAAAAGTTCTTTATACTTAAAATTTATCATTTTAGAAATTTTCTTATTAATATACTCAAACCACAATACTCTTCATGCGCTCTCTCGTAAGTATCCAAACTACATTTATTAGATATTCTTTTATATAAAGTCAAAACACTATATTAATATGCATATCCGATTAAAGTGTAAACATGTTTGAATAAATGTAAACATGTTTAGTATTGAATGGGTGGATGGAAGTACATATTAAAAGAGAAAGTAGTGGCGTGCATGCGTTGGCCTAGTGGTAGTGAGATTAATGTTCAAGGCTAAGGTATCGGATTCGAGTCCTACGTGAAGCAGCCATGTAATTTAATGTTAATGTAATTCAATTTTTAAAAAAGAGAAAGTAGTATTAAGAGTGTGACGTGGAAGTAAATGGTCTTGACTTTCAAATAAGAACAATTGCGTCAAAAAAATAAAATAATTGAAGGGTTTTCGCATAAGAAAAAGTAGGAAGATGCATGTTGTAGTTCACACTGTCTGTGACTCTGGGGATTGAGGAGTTTCATCACCTAATGCAACTAACTACTAACAATTAAGAAATGTAGTGCCTGCTTACAACTCATATACATTAATCAACAATACATATATATATATATATGTATATTTCTTGATTAGCCACCCAATTTTTAAGCCAGCCAAGGAGGGAATTTAAGTACCCGGCCATTAAATTAAATATAATTATTTTAAAATATGGAGTAGTATAATAGTATAGCTACCCTATCTTGACCTCTCTAAAAATATCTTGGCACCTCATCTGTCACTCTGTCACCAACCCTCTCAAGACTAAAGCTTATCATGTTTTTTTAATTCTTAATTTCTTATATATTTCTATATAATATCTGAATTCTATAATATGCCCACATATAATCTTAATATCAAATCCAGTTGTAATACTGAATCTCATCCCATAACTCACGCCAATACACACAACAGTAAATCTTATACACAAAATTTCCAAGATAAATCATGTAACATTAAAATGTAAGCATATATACTATAGTTGGTAACTGTTTCCTTACAAACAAGTTCATAAGTGGAGTCTTTCATAATAGTTACGAACATAAGAAATAAAACAAGAATATATTATTTTAAAAAATAAACAGAAATAATATGGGTCGAATCATTAACTTAATTCGTGTACTATTTTACAAACTAACTCCTATAAGGGAAACAATGAATCTAAATATTCACGCATGTGGTTGATCACATACGTTAAAAAAGTAAATTGTTTATAATTTTTTTTATTACATTTATAAATAGGTTGAGTTATTAGGGGATGAGACTATTTGTTATACATTTATGTTCCGGAATTAAATTTACAATTTTAATTAATATTTAAAAAAAAATTATTATGAGATAATGAATCATCACTAACAAATATACGTCCATAAAATTATTATATATTTTTTTATTTTAGTTTGTCCATTATTTTATTACCGTATCTTCTATATTATTTTTTATTTATAACATGTGATTTTTCTAACTCAATATAAATAGTTCGATTAAAAATAATAAATTAAATAAATATAAATTCCATTCAACATAAAATATATATAAAATCAAACTAATTTCTTCAAACTGATAACGAATTGATAGCCTAATATATAAAAACACACACACCAATTTCTTATTTTTTTTTTGTTAAAAAGAAAAAGAAAAAAGATGGAAATGAATGTTGACCTGCTCTCTCACTACGTTCATGTTGATCATGTGTGCCTATAAATAAGCAAAACTCCTCATACCAACCTTCACACAACCTGCATTTCTTATCATCCCTTTACTACCACCGCCATGGAGATCTTCTACATCTCCCTCCTCTCCGCCTTGGTTGGCCTCCTCTCCCTCTCCCTCTACTTCCTCTTCTTCAACAACAAACCCTCCGCCGGCGGCCTCCCCCCTGGCCGCACGGGCTGGCCCATGGTGGGCGAGAGCCTCGAGTTCCTCTCCACCGGCTGGAAGGGCCAGCCGGAGAAGTTCATCTTCGACCGCATCAGCCGCTACTCCTCCACCGTCTTCCGCACCCACCTCCTCGGCGAGAAGGCGGCGGTGTTCTGCGGCGCGGCGGGGAACAAGTTCCTGTTCTCGAACGAGAACAAGCTGGTGCAGGCGTGGTGGCCGGCCTCCGTCGACAAGGTGTTCCCGTCGTCGAACCAGACGTCGTCCAAGGAGGAAGCCATCAAGATGCGGCGCATGCTCCCCAACTTCTTCAAGCCGGAAGCCCTCCAGCGGTACGTGGGCATCATGGACCACATCGCCACTCGCCACTTCTCCGACAGCTGGGAAAACAACAAGGAAGTCGTCGTCTTCCCTCTCACCAAGAACTACACCTTCTGGCTCGCCATCCGCCTCTTCGTCAGCATCGAGGACCCTAAGCAAGTCGAGAAATTCGCAGACCCTTTTGCCCTCCTCGCCTCTGGTCTCATCTCCATCCCCATCGATCTACCTGGAACTCCCTTCCACAAGGCCATCAAGGCCTCCAACTACATCCGCAAGGAGCTCCTCCTCATCATCAAGCAGAGGAAGATCGACCTCGCCGACGGTACGGCCTCCCCCACCCAGGACATCCTCTCCCACATGCTCCTCACCAGTGATGAGAATGGAACTTTCATGAACGACCTCGATATCGCCGATAAGATCCTTGGCTTGCTCGTCGGTGGCCATGATACTGCTAGCTCTGCATGTGCCTTCGTCGTCAAGTACCTCGCCGAGCTCCCAGAAATCTATGAAGGAGTCTACAAGGGTACTTCCGACTATTTCTCTCTCTCTCTCACACACACACAAGTGAATTTAGCTTAAATATTATTTTTGAACTTGATTAGCTAACAAATTAAATTAAATCCCCAGAATTAATCTGTGAATTTGAAGTTTTTAGGCCAGGAGTTACATAAGCGAATACATAATTATTGGTATTAGAATATGATTAAGTTAATTACATAATTGTTTAACAAAAAATAGGATGATGAAATATAATTGGATGGAAGATAAATCCAGATTAGGGTAGGTACTGTATAATATAATAAGGTTAATAATTTGCAAACAGAGCACGAGTTTTGTCTGAGCTATTAAATTTATATAAGTACTATTAGTGTCAAAAGTAGGCAGCTAGCCACTTTGGAATTTTGTATTCCAATTTTCTTCTCATAATATAAATTAAAGGCCGGCTTTGAATTAGTCAAGCTTCTAATTTAATTTACGAGTCCTTTTTCCGGAAGTGAGTCATAAATCAAGTTTTATTTAATTTTGTTAATACAGACGTGTATAGCATACCATACTCACAATAATTAAGATATGGTGTTGAAATTAAACTAAAAAAGAAAAAAATGTTGTGTATATAATTAAACTTTGTCATATATATCGATCGTTGTTAAATCAAATGAGGGAATTGTATGGCTAATTACGTGCCCTTGTATATTAGTGTAGTGATGAGTTAATTAACATAAATAATAATTAAAAATGAATTGTTTGCAGAACAAATGGAAATAGCAAAATCGAAGAAGGAAGGAGAGATGTTGAACTGGGAAGATATACAGAAAATGAAATACTCATGGAACGTAGCGTGTGAAGTTCTAAGGCTGGCGCCGCCTCTTCAGGGTGCTTTCAGGGAAGCCCTCACCGACTTTATGTATAACGGCTTCACTATCCCCAAGGGCTGGAAGGTAATACCACTCTTCAACTAATTAAAATCGACAAATACACCAACTAACCACCATTTCTGGTATTGTACCCAATTATATTTCAGTCAAAATCATTCATATGTGGACCCGTTTACACACGTGGGTAGGTATAGAGGAAGATGTTATTGATTTTGACTAATCGGACTATATCAACACCACCCCACGTGTGTAATCGGGTCTAGATACGCATGATTTTAACTAAAATATAGTCCGATATATTTAAATGAAAAAAAAATGATAGTTCGTGTACTGTGAGTCAAATTTTAAAGTTACGTGCAATACCAAAAATGATGGTTAATTTGTGTATTTCTAGACAATTATCCATTAAAATATTCATTTTTAATTAAATTGATGGAACAATAGAACATGCATGATTTACAAACTATAACATGTGTATAGATCTATTGGAGCGCCAACTCGACCCACATAAACCCGGAATGCTTCCCGGAACCAAAGAAGTTCGATCCGTCGAGGTTCGAGGGGACGGGGCCGGCACCGTACACATTTGTGCCGTTCGGGGGAGGGCCTCGGATGTGCCCGGGGAAAGAGTACGCGAGGCTGGAGATATTGGTGTTCATGCACCATCTGGTTAGGAGATTCAGGTGGGAGAAAATAATCCCTGACGAGAAAATAGTTGTAAATCCAATGCCTATTCCTGCTAAGGGCTTGCCTGTCCGGCTTTTCCCTCACAAAGCCTCAATCAATCAATCTAATTAATATTGTACGTAGTAGCTTATTTGTAAGAATCGAACAACCAAGCTACTGCTCTTTAATACCACTCTTGTAAGATCTATATTGTTTTCTTTGTGTGCACTAGTTTCTTGAAATGTCTAATAAACCAATTCAAGAAAATCACAGATTAGTCCTGAATTTTGCGATATCTTTTCTAACAATAGGCGCATAATATACTAAAAATCTGTCGGTCAAGTTCATTTGCAGGCGTGAATACTATATTGCTTAATTTTACTATGATTAATGATTGATGAATTAATTGCTTTAAAGCGCCGGCCACAAACGAATCAAATTATATTTTAGTACTACTTAATTTTGTGGTTATGTAGTGGAGTATTAGACTATTACTCGTGAATATTGTACTGCTTATTTGTTATATTTGAAAGTGCATGTAATGTAATTAATGAAAGATTTTTATTTCTCTCTTTCTCTGTACTTGGAATCTTGGCCCCACCTTGTATATATTTTACTGGGTACTGAATAACTACGTACTAGTACTACAGTATTTCCTTTACTTCTGCTTAATTTCTATTGGCTGGTTCTAGTCCACTACCTAATGAAAAAGTAGTAGTAGAAGAAGAAGAAGAAGAAGAAGAAGAAGAAGAAGAAGAAGAAAGAAAAAAGGGATAGATTCAAATTAATATGCAACGACTCAGCCACCCACGTGCATGCAATTAAAACCACCTAACATTCCCCCCATCATGAATTTAAATAACTGCTTTCTGGCCTATTTTACTTGTGTATATAATTCAGATAGCTATTTCATAAATGAGTGTAAATTGAAGAGAAACGCTACAATATTATTACATTTAGAAATTAAATGGGGTGTCAGTCATGATATTTATATTGATGAATATGCTTTTCCTTGCTTGTTGGAATAAAAGCTGCAATAATTCATTCCTAAGTAGCTAGGCTTTTCCTTTTCTTTCTTTTCCATTATTTTGAAAATATAATGCTTGTTGAAAATCTTTCTCTTGCATTACATTTAGAAATTAAATGGGGTGTTAGTCATTATCGTGTTCCAGTGTTCTTGATTCCAATAATTAATAAAACACTCGCGATTTTGGTCAAATGAAATCAAGAATAATCGAACAGAGGGAATATGATTTTACACCTCGATCGTATATATTGATTAATTCATATCGAATGACATTCAGTGTCCCATACTCCATGTTTCATAATAAAATTTTAAATGATTTTTTTGTTTTATTTTTCAATTTTAATTTTATATGTTTTAATTTAATTGAATTTTATACATAGTACTATGATTCATCTCATCCAAACAGAGCATTTAATTATTTTTTAATATCTAATGTACTCCTTCCGTCCCAACTAATTTAAGACACTTCTTTTCGGCATGTGAATTAAAGAGCTAAGAATTATATGTTGAGTGTATGTTTAAAGTGTAAAGTACTGATGATAGAAATTAATATATATTATTTAAATTTGTGTGTGTAATAAAGATGTCCTAAAAAATAAATGACTCAAGCTAGTTGGGATGCCCCAAAATGGAATACGACTCAAGCTAGTTAGGACAGAGGGATTAACTTTTAATTAATTTTTAGGGATCATGAATTCAAAAATAGAATATACATATATTTTTAAAAATATTTTTTAAACAAATTTTGATTATTATTTGTTACTCCTATTCCATTAAAGTTGGCTTATTTTAATAAAACGAAAAGAGTATATTATAACAATTTTTTTATTATAAAAAATTAATTAAAATAATAAATTTAATCGTCTAACATGAGGTGCATAGTAAATCGTGTACCGCTTCATATGGATTCTCGCACATGTGTTAGTCTTAATAGAAAATAAACAAGAGGGCAAAATACTTGAGAATGAGATAATGTCAAATATTATTTCTACCAGAATTTTATCAAAAAAATCGAAATATTTCATGTCTTTGTTGACCTCACCAGGAAAAAAGAAGTTTTTTCTATTTATTTATTTTAACATACTTCTTAATTTTAATTGAATTTACGAAGCAACATAAAATAAGCCAAATTTGATATCTGAATATTCGGTTTGATAACTAGCTACTAATTTCTTATTCTGCTTCTGGTAAATCAAAAGGCAATCTCACACTCGGCTAGAGAAGAAATTAGAAAAATGATAAACTCTATTGACGCCACAAATTCCACCCCAAAAATCATATTTGGATTGAAGTTTATAAGTGGATATCATTAAATGACTTGACTAAAACATTGGGAAACTTTAATTTCCCAAATAAAAGGTGGCCTTTATTCTTCTCTGCATATATTGGCTCTGTTTCTAGATATGGTTATATATATTTGATCACCTTGCTATTCTCTGTAAGCATCCTTCACATGTCTACTGTAAATTTATGTTTATGTATCAGTTAAGTAGATTAATCATCATTACATTTATTATTATTATTTTATATTTTTATTTAATTACTAATATATCCTACTCATTATGTCTTAAATTGAAACTGATGATTTATAAAATTATATTGAAAAATTAATACATGACATCTGGTATGCAACGTTACTGTAGACACATTAAGTATGTCCACTCGCGGATAGATTAGTGTTTTTTATTGAATGAGATTCATTGCCCCACAACAAAATATATTATTTTAATTAATATTTATTTAAAATATTATGATATAATAAATCATAATTAACAAATACTTAAAATTTTCATTTAAAAAAAATTATATATCCTAAACCAACCTAAAAATTAATTAAAATTACATTAATTGTTAAAAATAATTACTCCCTCTATCCATGATAAGTGTATCATGAAGGAGTGTGCACACGTTTTAAGAAAAATTATGATCTTATGTGGTAATTTTGTAAATATTGAGATGTGATGTGATGTATTGGGTTGAAAATTGTGGGGGTCCATGTACTACAGATGAAACAATACTCTATTTGTGGACAACCCGTTTAGATAATAATGATACAGTTATCGTGGATGGAGGGAGTACATACCATACTTGGGTGAGTTGATCCGTGATACTAATTAAGTACATAATAATTAAACTAAAACATATAAAATTAAAATAAAAAATAAAAAATAAATTAAATACTATATATAACTTACCCACTTATTTAGGCACATTTTCTTATTGGGCTGACACAATTATTTAGACACATTTACTTATTTGACAAAATTTAAAACTTAAATCATCTCCCCAAAAGTCCTAATAACTAAATATTGACATGTTTGTCAAAAGTAAATGCGTTTAAATAAGTCATACGAAGGGAGTAATAAATTAAAATTTGATTATGGAACATGAAGTATGAGACAGTAAATCTCAATTGATTTTTCATAATTATATTGCACATTATATATAGATTACTATTTATGGGATATTAAAAATGTTTATTTTTTGTTGTTAATCACAATGTTAGTTTTGTCATTTTCTATATACTTATGATGAGATTCAAATCATGCTAATCCAAATCCGAATTAACAATGTTAATTGAACTCATAGACCCTCGTCAATCAATTTATTTTTTACAATGCCAGCAAGAAATTAAATTAAATAGAGTTGCGCTGAGATGGACATGCACATGATCTGTTATTCATTAATATTTTTGTACTTCAAATTTCAAAGTTCATAAAGTTGAAAGGAGAATAAAGTCAACTTTGATGAGACGCATAACCAAGTGTTTACTAAAATTGTTGGATGAACACAAATACCAAGAACACGAACAAGAACGCAGCCCAAAAATGTTGATGCGACGCGCGAGTAACACAACACACACTAAAGAGAAATTGACACGAACGATTTACGTGGTTCGGATCAGTGTGATCCTACATCCACGGAGGCAAAGAAACTCAGTATTATTACTATCAAGAAGAGTACAAGATTCACACCAATTCATAGAACAACCCTCTATGAATCAATCTCTCCACTTCTCCAAGCTCTCAAGAATCTATGGTGTATAACCTCCCAGGAAAGAAAACTCACTCTCTATGCTATCACCCTCTCTCTAGATCGTGATTACTCACAACTGTAATTCTGATTGTTACTCTATCGAAATACAAAGGGGAAAACAAATATATACAAAAGATGAATAACTGCCCCACAAGACAGTTACATGAGCTGCATTAACTAACTCATAACCGTCTCTGTTCTGCCAACATCGGGACAACATCAAGTATATGCATCGTGTATCCACCCTCATATCTCAACAAAAATAAAATAAGTCTGCATACATAAAAAAATATAGATTAATTTAGTAGTATTTAATATTTAAGATTAAACTTATGAGATATTTGAAAATACGTGATTAATACATAAAATAATATAAATTAGTTTAGCGTTTAATATTTAAAATTACATTTATGAGATAATTGAAGATACGTGATCAATACTATTTATAAATAATAATTTTCATTTGAAACATAAGTCATGATTCATCATGATATATTATTTATTTTATAGTTAGGATGTCTTTATATTATAACATGACAGGAAAAATTATGATTTGTACATCAAGCATGGGCTTAATATTGCATGAATATAAGAAAAAATATGTGTGCGATAATCAAATTTGGAGGACAAATTTACGTTTAAATCATCCCACTAAAATTGATATGTTTGGTTAAAAAACACTCATATATTTAATAAAAAAAAAAAGAAGTCAAATTTTTTAATCAACTTCTCTCTCACTCTTAATCGCTTTCGCTCTTTGATTTAGAACAAAAGTCGCTATACTTAATTAATGGAGTAGAAATATCGGGTGTGGAATGAATGGAATTAACACTTGTGGTTAGACTCGTTCACGGTTATGGTTCAGTTTCGTCGGTTCATGATTTTGAATTTTTGAAACCGGAACCGAATCTTAGTTGTGGCGGTCTGGGAAATTATTGCTTAAGGGGGCTAAACTAAACTACACTACTATATATAATTATAGTAATAGCTATACTATGTAACGAATAAAACCAAAACTCATTCAAGTAATAAAATTGTACATTTATATATGACTAAAGTTGTACTACATTGAAAATGATCTAAGAAAGTGATGACAATACATATTTGCGTGTTTTGCTCGACTGAGAGAGAGAAAATTTGGGGGATGAATGAAGAGTAGCAGACAAAAGTAAGAAGGTGTGTCTTATTAAACTTGGATGTATTTGTACTCTCATTTATCTATTTGGGGACTAATAAAAACGTGAGTAAGGAAAAAAAACACTTTTTAATTTTTTAACACTTCTTTAAATATTTGACTCCTTCTTCAACCCTTCTCCTTCGGCTCTTCCTCTTTTCCCCATTTTCTATCTTCTGAGTTTTTCTTTTGAGGGGGGCTTCAGCCTCCCCCAGTCTCCCCCAGCTCCACCCCTGGTGGCGGTTCACGGTTTGGAACCTAACCGTGTAGGACGGTTCCGATTACGGTTCCAAACTACCGGTTACGGTTTCGAACCGTCTAAAAAATTAATGTTAATATATTTAAATTTTTAAAATTTTAATTATATACCAATGCATATCTTCATTTAATTTTGTATCACATAATTATCTTTTTAATGTAATACTATAATTACTAGATAAATATTTATTTTAATTTAGTGTTAATTATATATAATATCCATATAATAATATATTCATAATGAAATAAAAAAATATTTTGATGTGTTATTATGTCTTGAATACTTAAATTGAATAATACATTAAACACAAATCCATTAATAAAATGAAATAAAATAAAATGTTAATCTTCATAAATATAACAATATAAGATGAACACTAATAAAAAGTTAATTATTTTAATTTATAATATTAGAGTTTAATTAGGTTCTCATCTAGTTAAGTTTTATTTTATTTAATTATTAATGTATTTATAAGTTTTAATGTGTTATTATAAATTATAAAAAGATTATTATAAAAAATGACTCTTTATAATATAAGAAATAAATTAAATTTAATAATAAAATTGTGATACGGTTCTAAATTGACGGTTACGGTTCTAAAATTTTGGAACTGTAACCGAACTCTCGTCTATACGGTTACGGTTTGAAATCGAACCGTCGGGTACGATTACGGTTCTCGAAATCACCGGTTACGGTTCGATTACGATGCGGTTCCGACGGTTCCGGTTCCTTTGAACACCTCTCCTTATGAATAAATGATATAGACAAATGTAATTTCATTTCCCATTCTCTCCTAATTTTAGCTAGACGCTTCCTCATTTTCTTTTATTTATCTTATTCTTGATATTTCTCTAGCAAAAATATCACCTACCGCAAAATGAAGTTACTCTTATGCTTAGGGATGATAATCGGGTACCCATTCCAAAGTCCTGGTCCCCAAAAACACTAATTTTTTGGTTCCGATTTTGATCCCGATCGGGACTTCAAAACTCTCGAGTTTCGAAATAAAAAAATTGAAGTCTCGGTCCTGAATAAAATTATCTCAGAACAAGACCAAATTTTTCAAACGAGATCAAAACTTCTCAAATTTGAAAATTAATTTCGAGAAATCGGATCCCGAATCCCATAAATTTATAATTTCTCAATTACGATCCAGATCTCGATCCCGAAAAATCCGAAACTTCGAGTCCCAATTCCCATCGAGATGACTTGGGCTGAGATTGAGAAAATCCGAAGTCCTGACCCCAAACTCTCACCCTTATGCGGAGAGAACAGAATCATTTGGCGTGGAATTGAAGTAATTAAAAGAAAACTCTAGCGCTAATGTTCTTGTGTTTTTGCGATCAATAGTTTGCTGATGATGAAACCCTTAACTGCTCCTTTAACTCATATGCCATGCATGCATGCCTCTTACTACAAGTTACACCATGCACTATAATTAAAAATCTGATTACTTTCTTCATCCCTTCGTCAACTTAATTACTTGATTTGATTCATTACTAATTTAAGAAAATAGTTTAATTAAAATTATTTTAAACACCGACAAAACCAAAAATGTTGATTGACCCATTCGGTAATTTTTCTATCATGGTCATTCTCTCAGTGAACCAACTTGAATCTGAACACGATTCACATACATCAAATTGAAAATTGAAGTTCCTTTTTGTGCCATACTTATTTATATTTTTCTTCTCCCTTTTTATCTTCTCGGTCCAATATTTATGCTTAAATGTCTTCGTTTTCATTGTTCATCTATAAACAGAAAAGTATTAATTCTATTTTTGGTAATTAATTAAGCTAATTGCAAATAATTTATTTCACAACTAATAATTAATGTCAATTATTTCACTGTTAACATTTTGGCCCCAACATAAATGGAGTGACATGTAAGGAAATAAAGGCAAGATTCAATCATGTACTCATATCATATATATATATATATATGTGTGTGTGTGTGGTGTGGACTCCCATTCCATATATATGTGTGTGTATGAATATATACATAATACAATAAGATGTGATTAAAAATCGTTTAGTTAGATGCATGTCTTAAATATTAGACCCACAGAACCGGTGAGATCGTTAATGTTCACTGACATCCTTATTTATTGCACGATTTTCACATTTAACGAGGACGGAGCCATGAATTTTATTAAGAGGGCAAATTTTCTGAATATCAAAATTATAAAATTAGATATATTTTCTATACCAAGCTAATAGAAATAGAAACTTTATATAATTATTATCCACGTATTTCGATGATTTATTTGGAATCTATTGATAAGGACCCACAGTTAAATAAACACGTCTAATTTAATCTCTTTTACCAATCAGATAACTCCATACAGACATAAACAATCCAAGATCTCCTTCAATATGAAAATTATTAGAATTGAGATCAAGTTTTAGTAGCTCTTTTTTTAGAATGAGACTCAATAATATTTGTTGGTGGATTGATAATTTCAGAAGTAACATTATTATCCACGCTCATGGACCGTATCATCTCTTTTAAGTTTCAAAATCGGTGAACTAGAGTTTTCAGCAACATTCCGTGGGCGTTTCTTGTTATCATTGGAAAAAAATGAAGTGTTTTATACTTCATTGTGTTGATTTATGAACTTATATATAAAAAATATAAGATTACTTTCAAATAAAAAAGAACTATCTTTTTTTTAAAAATAAATATGAAGCATAAAAAAAACAATCATACGATGCAATGCATCAAGAGACAAATAGTTGAGATCGTGTATGGCCAATTTAATTGGCTATTAATTAATTTCAGACCCCTAAATATTATGTACTACTGTATAACATATTGCAATAAATTAATTATAGAGAAAATAGATAACAATAAATATATGCATATGAATTATTATATCTCACAAAATAATCGCGCCCAAACTTTTTTAACTGATGTTGGAATAAAAGAGATTAAGCACAAATCATATTAAATAACATATAAAAAATCGAAAATATATTTGGAAAATGATGCACTGTTGCAACTTGTGAAAAAAAAAACAAAAAATCTATCAATTACAAGTTATAATGTGTGACTAAAATCTATTATGTTAATCTAACAAACTTTAACATATTCATATATAATCATGCATATCTTAATGGGCCAAATTAATAGCCTTAAATATAATTTGATAAATTTTTTATTAAAAATAAAATATAAACTAAACAAATTATTTATTATATATATATATATATATATATATATAATTGAAATTTTGAGGGGCCAGCCACCCCCTAACACCATATCTGTATTTAATAGAATCCTTTTCCAATATGAATTAATTCCGGCCCATGCACTCATAATTTTTGTTAGTTGATTACTCGCTTTCCCAATTTCTGCCCATTAGTCTCATTATGATTGGTTGGTTTCTGGGAATAACAAAACAATTAATTAACTACGTTACGTTACGTAGGTAGTAACGCATTGCGACCAGTGTGTGAAAACTACAAAAATATGACCATTTTCTGGATATATAGTATCATTTCATGGGATCAAAATACTCCAATATTAAAAATTATAATGCATGTGTTTTCGATCTCTTGCTCGAATTCGGACCAGATTTGTGTCCAAGTTCGATTTTGTATATTTTTTTTATTTTAATAAATTAACTATTTTAGCATGAGGTCTTGCGAACATACTCAATAATTAGCATGTTCGTGAACAAACGAACTATGTTTAGCATAAGGTTCGATTGTTGGCTCAAGCTTGAAATCATGTTCGAATTTAGCTTGTTCCAAATCTAGTTTCAAACAAGAGTTTTTTGAGATGAATCTCGAATAATTCGCGAGTAGCTCTATTCGTTTATAATCCTAGATGTATGATGAAATACATCAAATATAAAAAATTTGAGTTACCTTGAAAAACATGAATTTCAATTATTTTTGCTAGTGCTTTTACCTAAAAACAAGAAGCTCTCTCCTTTCAAAGAGTAAGCAAGAACCATGATAATTGCTCAATGTGTGTTGGTAATCTTTAAGGAGTGATTTAGTTTGATTGATAAAATTATCATCTTTATATCTCTATCTTATTGTTCATATTCCTCCAATTTTTGCATCTCCTTATAAATCTAATTCATTTTTATACCTTCTTAGCTATTCAAATGAGTGATTATATAATATTTTTTTAATTTTTTATTAAAATTTATATTAACTTCCTTACAACACAATTTTCATATATAGAACAGAAGCAGTACTTATTAAATTCGACTCTAAACATATATGGAAATTAAGAAAGAAAAACATGAGTGATATTTTTATTTTACTTTTATAAGTAAAGTCACTACAATAAAAATACTATATTAACTTTTTTTAAGAGGCATATTTTATATAATGTCTAAAAATTTATTATTAGGGCATTTAATAAATAATATTATATTTGGTAAAGTTATTAGGACACTTTACAAAATTATACATAAAATAAAGTGTCGTTTATTTTCTTATTTTTTAAGAATGAAGAACTGCATTATAGAGGCATAAGAAATGTCTCAGCTGTCAAAACAGTAGAAAGCTACAAATCAGTCCACCATACACACAAAAACACGAATTATACATCAGGAAAATGATTACAGCACCACGATCTAAAGCTATTCCGGGAAATGCATGTGCTGACCTTTTTACCGACAACTTAACACCACAAGATCGACTTTATGTCACCAATCAATCAATCAACATTCCACACCCCATTATTAAATACTATATCATTCCTACTTTTCCAAATTATCCAAACAACGCATTCCCATATCGCAACCATAAAGTATCTAAATTTGGTACGAGTACCTTTTAACAAGCAGAAGAACTGGATGAAATGAGTCGGGACTGCTTTCGGTAGAGCATTCTAAACTCCTAACCACTTCAAACAACGACCCCACAACATCGACGACAATCGACACTCGACGAATACATTGTTGACTGACTCTTCTCTCCGTGACACAGGGGGCATAGAGTGGTCGTATTCGTCGGCAAAACTCCTCTTTTCTTCAACTCGTTTCCTTTCTTATACTTCTGCATCCTAGCAAAATCCCACCCAAAAGAAAACATTTTTCAGATCCATGAAGTTCGACTGCAAAGAATGGGAGAAACAATTTCTTGGTCGATGTAACCACTGTTCGAAAATCTAATAGGTTTAATTATTCTAAATGTTTCTCCAAAATTATTGATTTTCTCAGATCAAGGTATTATAAATTAATAATAACTATGCATTTTTGTTTGTGACTTTTGCAGAAGTACGATTTGGAGAAAAGATTTTTATTGCTCGGTACTCTGAAATTTTTGCAAAAGTATGGTTCGGGTTCAGAGAAGAAGGTATCTTTGTTGGATAAAATCGAGATACGATGAATACTATACTTGTAATATTTAATTAAACTCATTTCAGAATACAAGATACATCAGGATCCTGCGTATCGTTTCCAAAAATAAAATGATTTTGTCTTAGCAGTAACACCACATACTAAGGCCTTGACAGATTTGACGAAGTTTGAAAATCGAATAGATAATGATCATAACAATACTATTATGAAATACATACATGAAAAGAGAGAAAATAACACATATTGGTGTTGGTGTCAACAAATCACACCATTATATAACATTAGGTCAAAGACATCGTAGTCATAAAACTCTTCATCAATCATCAAAGTCATGTAGTTATGTGAAAATAGTCTTATTAATACAAATAATTATTGATCAGCAATGGAAAGCCAAAAGGCTTGACATTCTAATGACTTAGGGGATGGTTGATATGGTGAAATGGTTCACGATTGGAATGATCATTCATGTTTCTTTTTTTTTTTTATCTCATGGCTGATATATAATAATAAAAATCATGAATGATCATTCATGTCGAAATCAGTAGGATTAATCATTCCTTCCACCACTCTTGATATTAGCTATTTCCAATTATCAAGAATGAAGTTTATTTATATTTTTGAAAAAATAATTGTAATTTATTTTTTTAGAAATGACTTATTAAATGGATTTTTTAATTTCATGCGGACTAGGTCGAGTCGGGCTGATCGGACTGATTTTGGTCTATTGAGTTAAATGAAGAAAATCGACCAATATAAATTTTACGTAGTTTTTTATGCATAACCAACGAATAATGATAGTAACAATTTATTTTTTCTTGACTAATGATATTTAGTTTGAAAGGTTCACGAATATATTTTAATATAATTTTAAACCACCGAGCTTCGAATAGTTCATGAACTTATATACGAACTAGCTTACGAACTTGTCAAATTAATATAAATATATATTATAACAAAATTTTAATAAACAAATTTTTTAATGAGTCCAAACTCGAATATTTAACGAACTCGAGCCAATTTCAAGTTCACTATGAAATTGAATAATAAACAAACTAAACTTAAGTTCGATTTTTATTTATCAAACCCAATTCAAACTTGATTTTTAGAATTTTGATAAATTTAATTTTTTATTATAATAATACAATTTAATAAAAAAATCATTCATTCCCTTACAATATTAATCATAAAAATGAAATGAATTAATTGATTCTTTTCCATCTTCATTTCATTACAATGTTCTTTTTCATTCTCACTAAATATGATTTCTAAATACCCGTATTCCCTAAAGCTTTATCTCTAAAGTCACTCATGAATTCATCTCATTATTCACGTGAATGCTGAAAAAATATCCCTAGAAATCATTCCACATATCTTTTATTGGGCCTAAAGAAAAAAATAGCAACAATTAATGGGTCTTGGGTCATTAGGCTAAGTATTGTTAGTCTAAAGAACAACCCCAATTTTACTTTTACATAACATTTTTATATTATTTCCTACTTACCGATAATTGATTTTATAAAAATATAAATATTTGAATTATATACCTGTAGAATAATTTATAAACACTTAATTAAAAAAAATTAAATATACAATCACTAAAGTAATTAAGAACCTATAAATTTAAAATCAATTTTCTAACAATTTTGTCATTTTCGATTTAGTAGACCAAAAATTTCAAACTAAGTGAATTCATTATCACCCATGGTAGTTCTCCGCTCCGCATTCACATAGTGAAAATGAAACGGTGAGGTATGGGGAGAACAACTTTTTTGAAAGTTAATTTGTCTATTCGGTTCCAACATGATAATTTCTTTACTCTGACGATAAAAAAAAAAGGAAAAAATAGCAAATATTCCCTAAGGTACACACTTATATGGCAAATCACCCCTTGTGACAAGGTTTTGTTCAAATCACCCTCTAACATTTAAAAGTTGCTACAAGTAACCCCTCGTTCTTAATGTCCTTAAAATCTATCACATGTATTTTGTCAAACATCTTGCAAGCATTAACTAGCTACTCTGTAAAAGTTAGTCATAGACCAATATCATCTCCACGCGTTGCGATAGAGATTCAATCCCTCGTGTTGGTGTTGACGTTGTTGCGATATAGTTGCATGGAAGGTAACTAGTTAATGACAGAAATATGTCGCGAATTAAGGCTCTTATGAGTTCTTCATTGAGATTAAGATGCTATTCATGTTTTGATACATTGAGATAGTTTACATCATTGTCTATTGGTCTTAACGAGATTATTTTAGAGGCCCTACATATAATTTAGTGCAAGATAATATGAAATGCTCTTACATATAAACGCTCACAAGATGTTCGACAAAATAACTGTGAAAACTTTTAACGGTGTTAGACGGCGGAATGGAATATATCAAATATATCAAGCACCCTCCACTATTTCGGATAGTATAACGAAGGGGCTAGTTGCAACAACTTATAAATATTGATGATCAATTTAAACAAAATTTTGTCAAAAGGGGTTATCCGCCATAGGGGTGTCTACCTTAGAAGCATATTTGCTATTTTTCCCAAGTAAAATGAAAGATTCAAATTCGTCTTTGATCGTTTTCAATTCTTTTGTTGTTTCACAATTTCTATCAAAATCAAAAAAGTGAAAGTTCACTTCTTATGGTCGGGCAACATTAAAGGAAATTAATTCATTTGATATTGAACCTAGCATAGTTCGATTGACGATCTTCTTCGTCTCCATGCTTTCTCCCCTCTGCTCCTCTGATATGAATGTATTAATTCCAACCACCACCACTATAGACAGAAGAAGTGGCTAGAAAAAATAAGTGTGACTATTCAAGAATAATAAAAATAAATAGTGAAAATACGTATTCAAGAATTTCCAATATATTATACATCTAAATATTATAATGAAAATACATTATTTTGAATTTGGTGACTAAAATGTATATTTCCCTCTTCTTTTAGCTAATTCTAATTACTAACATGCATTATAATCTTCAATTATGTGTTCATATATATTTGGAAGTATTCGGGACTATGCTTTTTGTATTCTTGTTATTAAGGGTGTTGAAACATGTAAGATTTTGAGTTTTTCTTGAAATTATGAATAACCAATTGGGTACCGAATATCCGAATACTCAAACATTGGATTCCCAAGACGAGATCGGGCATTATATGTTTTGGTATATCAAATTCGAGTATTACTCTATATTCTATCACGATACCCATAAGATCATAAATCATTTACTATAATTATATATTTATTTAATTATTTATTAATTTTAATAAATTAAAAATATTATATAAGTTAAAAATTAGTATCCAAAAATTAAAATTAATCTGATAATTTTAGTACCCAAAATTATCCAACATAAATCGGAAAATTGCAAAATTTGAAATTAATTGAATAATTTTAAGTATTCAAAAATATTTTTAAGAAAAATACCCGACTCGGGTATCAAGTATCCATATCTTCTTATAGATTCATAACTGGGTACCGAAATTTTCAAGGCAGGCACCCAACCTGAGCCGACCCGTTTCAACACCTCTATTTGTTACTCCATCCATCCCACTAATTCTAGTCTACTTTAACTAAAATTGTGAAGATGTTTTTAACAAAGTAAGTCAGAAATAGCGGTACAGATAAAGGATGTGATAATAGAGATTCTGGTAGTAATTCCATATCTCTAGTCTAGTAGTATATTTCCTTAAAGTAGTGTACTGCATGAATAAAAAATATTCTAAATTGCGAAGATCCCCCAATTATATTTTTACCCATAATCCATCGTTACCTTCCAATTCCAACCATGGAGAAGTGGTATAGAAAGGGGTTTTTCATGGGTGAAGTTAAGTGGGTAACTGTCCATATGCATAAATACACATCAGAATCAGATCACTATTACCACAAATTCAGTATCTTAAATCCACAAAAGTTAAAAATCAGAACACATATCATAAATTTTTCTCTCCTTCCTTACCTCTCTCTCTAGCCCAGGAAAGAAATATTACATACAATAACCTGACACCAAAATCAGTCTCTTTTACACTGTTGTTTGAATCACTTGTGGTTTTCTTCTCCACATCAATCTGTAGTCATGGGTTGACTTATACAGCACCTGAAACGAGCTTTTCTCACGCTCGTCATGATCTCCGTCTCTGCAGCCTCCAGCATCCTGACCACCTCACTGAACGAGGGCCTAACATCAGGATTACCATCCCAGCAAAGTGTCATTATTTGACTCAATGCAGGAAGACAGTCGTTAGGGATGGTTGGGCGAACACCCTTGTTCACAACAGCAAATGCTGCCTGAACAGCAGTCATATTCTGGAATGGGAGCATGCCTGTGATCAGCTCCCACAGTACAATTCCAAAGCTATATACGTCCACTTTCTGGGTATAAGGCCGGTGTTGGATCATTTCTCTGCATTTTCACAAAACAATCAAGTAAGAATGATGCACTGCTATACTAAGAATGACTTTGTGAACTATTGTGGAAATGAAAGAATAATCATGTTGAGAATTTTAAATCAAATGTCCGACTATAAAAAAGTTCATATATATTTACTAATCTTCCAAAAGTCGAGGATGAGATTAGAGCAAAATCGAGACTATAAATTGTAGCATATGCATTTGCAACTTCAGAGGTGAAAAGCCGGCAGTATCATCAAAATACAACCACTAGTCCTGGTGACCTGGGCACCACTTGCTCATGATTGTTCACCAACAATCCGACTAAAAATATGCTTACAGAAAATCTCAGCTAATAGCCTAATACAGCAACATCTATTTAGTTTGAGGGCAGCAACTATGCTGGAAAAATAAAAGCAATTAGTAAGAACTTTGATCAGTTATTCCTAAATTGTTGCTACCAGCATAGCATTACTACGCAATCCAGAAGGTAATTATTTATTGAGAGATAAAGAGAGAACATGATTATAGCATAGAATTTCCCTTGATTCTGAAAGAGCATATTCAAAATATATCACTGAATTTATCATTAACTCGAGCCATATTTTAATTATTATTTTTTACAGAAAATCTCAGCTAATAGCCTAATACAACATCTATTAAGTTTGAGGGCAGCGACTATGCTAGAACAAGAAAAGTAAGAACATTGATCAGTTATTCTTAAATTATGGTTACCAGCATAGCATTACGACGCAATCCAGAAGGGAAATATTTATTAAGAGAGATAAAGAGAGAACATGATTAACTCGAGCAATATTTTAATTCTTATTTTATATTTAAAAAGGACAGAATAAGAATTAAAAAAGCATCTCTCTATCATGGACCAATTACCGTTTTACGTTACTCAAATATAGCTCCCATATACTCCCACCATCCCGCTAAAAGGCAGCATTTTGTTTTTGCACGTCACGTAAAATAAGTAGCGTAAAAGATGAAAAAGTGATGAGATCCACACAATTTAAATAATTGCTTTTTACCATTTTTAGGAAAAAGTCAATATTAACGGGAAAACCCGAAAAGAAAAACAAGCTGCCTTGTAGCAGGACACATGGAGTATGATTTATCATTTATCCCTAGTCTACAAGTGTATGAGTCAGTGAAGTGATAATAAGATGCTAAAAGTCATGACACAATTTTATCAATAATTCCAAGATCGGGTACAAAAGTCGGAGGGTATTGATGCCACCTAAAGAAACAGATTTTGGCTACAGCAAGATGCAGTTAAATAAACGAAACTCCTCCAACTACACGATAATAATACAGAATGGGACATTAACATACAAAAAGCATTCCGATTTCACAAAATAATATATAAAGGCATACCCAGAGACATATACAAACTGCTAAGGTCCTCTTCAAAAATGAGAAGTTCAAGCGCAACAAGATCAGCCCAAGAAAAAATAATTTAAATTCAAAGGGAAAAGTGAGAACTATAGATAGGGATGAAAATGGACTGCCTGAAACAGAAAAGAAAAGAATAAAACTTACGGAGCCATCCATCGGTATGTGCCTGTTTCCGGTGTCATTCCCTCTGTCTGTACTTCAATACGAGCTACACCAAAATCTGCGATCTTGATAGACTTGTCCGCAGAAATTAGCAGATTATCCGATTTCAAGTCCCGGTGTATCAAATTTAATCCGTGAACATATGCCATCCCTCTAGCCACATCTAAGGCCTGCTTGACAGCCAATCTCAAGGGCACTGAACGATTCTGTCGCTTTGTCAAGAACTGGCGCACTGACCCTCCCTTGGCGTATTCTGTCACAATACACCAGACCATAGGTTTCCGGCATGCACCAATAAAGCGAACAATATTTGGGTGTTTAAGCCTAGCCAACATCATTACTTCTTGTTGAAACTGTTGCTCCATCAAGTTTGCCCTCTCTACATCATTCTCTGGTTTCTCCAAAAGCTTAATTGCAACATCCTCGCCATTATATGTGCCTTTATAGAGCTTCCCAAAAGCACCCTGAGCAAAAGCAGGCCCCATGTTCAGCTTTCTCAAGTCAATGGTCCACTCATCATAATTACCGAGTCCCTCAGTAGGATAACGAGGATTTATCAAAGCTTGAGCTAGGGCGTCGTCGCTCAGACCATGAGAAATCCTACCATGATTTACACTGGCAGCTACAGAGTAGTCTTTGACATGCCTGAGGCCATTGTGTCCCAAGATACGAGTGTGGGAATCATTCGACCCAACACTGCTGTTGTCCACTGACATGGCAACGGAGCCTCCACCATTGCTCATCTGTAAACTTCCGAAACTTTCGGTTGACATATTTGATCCCTCATTGAGCTTGTGATAAAAATGCATGGCATAATTGTCATGATTATTGTTTAGGTCTATAATTCCAGGAAACTTTGGACCCTCCAACATTTTCTTCTAGTATTTTAGCAATGCAGTCGACAGCACAGAACCTCGCAACCTTTTTTTATAGCTTCTGCATTACAATTTCGAGCCTCAAACTCACAGACCAAAACCTGGAAGCAAATTAAAAAACAAAAGCTATCAATATTAAATATCTTAAAGCCAGCTCAATATCAAGAACCTTTCCCTATCAATCACAGAAGCATCCAGATAAAAATCCAAAATACAATTCTTGAAACAAATTGTCAAACAAAACCTATCAATATTAAAAATCTTAAAGCCAGCTCAATATCAAGAACCTCTCCCTATCAATCACAGAAGCATCCAAATAAAAATCCAAAACACAAAAGTAATTTGGAAGTAGAGTTGATCATTGATATAGAACTCCAGGACCTTTTCAAAGGACACCTCCAATCTACAAATGAGGCTAATTTTACCACAATATTCATTCAGATCTCGCCAAAAAAAATTAGTTACACACATAGCTCTAGATTAGATTGATGTAATACAATTAGAGGCTCACATGAATTGAAACGATCATACCTAGTCCCATCATGATCCTCATTATCCTTTTACTCATTAAGTCAACAGAGTTGACCATAGTTGCAACTTGCAGGTGATAAGAATCATTTGCGATAAAAATAAAGAAGCAAGAATCCGAAAATCAGCCCAAAAAAATAAAACCTTCCGCGGAAACAAAAACCTCCAAGCAAAAAAAGAAAAAATGAAACTATGTTTTCTCGTTTGTAAAACGAAATACAGTAACGAAAAATTTAATAAACCCTAAAATTCGTTCCGTTACGTGGTGATCCGAGTAAAGAATCGTGAAACTGAGAGAAAAATGCACCTTGATCGAGAGCCGAGAGCCGAGAGCGAAGCCTACAGGTAAACCCGATAACACTCAAACGGAGCTCCACGAATTTACAGCTCTGCCCCTCGTCCGGCCCAATCCTCACAAACCTGCTTGGGAGAACTTCGAAACACGCACCGAAGGAGATAAAACGACAACGTCGGAGAAAGACAGCTGTAGAGAGAGAAGGAAGTAGAAGAGGAAGAAGGGATTGAGAGAGAGAGAAAAAGAAAGATGAGACGAAAAGGAAGGGAAGGGAAGGGAATAATGAGCTGAGTTTCTAGTCTTCGTCTCCTTTTCTACTTTGCCTTGTTTTCGATTTTCTTTTGCATTCCAAAAATAACCTTAACGCAATTTTACGAACAAATAAACCATCGTCGATAAATAATTGAGAATCTTATATAATTAATATCTTTTTAAAAATATTTAAGTTTTGAAGTACTAGATGAAATAATAGATATGTGTGAATGTGAACAAGCAGTTCTATGGTAGTTATAAACATAAACAGTAGGCTCAACTCTTCTAATTAATTACCTTCTTAATTATTACAAGAATAGACCTTAATTTTGAAGAAAGTGGATTGTTCTCTACTGCAGCAATTTTAGATATTTGAGGAAAATAACGGCAAATTAATTATATAATGTATGCAAAATTTTAAAATCGGTTAAAATTAATGTTTCTCATACTAAAATTAGTTTATGTTAATGTGCTAACTAATTAGGTAGTTATCGGGTCTAAACCGCATGCATATAGTGTTTATATGTCCCACGTGGTGTCTTGATCTCTTCTGTACATGAATCTTTCGTGACGCGATTATATAATCTAATGTTAATGTAATTCAGTTTTTTCTAAAAGTACAACTACGAAAGCATATTAAATTATAGAATGAGAATGATTCCATTATTACTCCATCATTAAATAATGCATAATAATTCTAAACATTTATCAACTATATATATGGTATTTATAACAATCTTATTAATCATAATTTAGATTAAGCTATCACCTATCCATTGGATTCAAAAGAATACAAACAATACATGCTTAGAATAATGAAATCAACACCTTATTATAATATATATAATCAAATGGGAGGGATGTGCTGTTTGGATGGCCCATCTCATACTTTGAAGTGGGTTACTTAGAGTAAGTTCAAATGGAAGAACTCCAAATGAGGTTCTTAAATATGTTTTATAGATTATACTTCATTTAAAAAAAATCTAATAATATTATAGACCCCATTTTTATTTTGATAAAATGAGTAATAGAAAAAGGAAAGGTTGAAAAATATAAAATTAAAAGAGATAAATTTTAATCACATCCCCAAAAATATAACATACAAATACACAGAATTTAATCATGGCACCAATTTTAAATTATAATAAAAAATATAAATCTTAATCCTTCAAACTATGAATACTAGAACCTAATGCTGAATTTAACTGCCTTTTAAAAATGTGGGAGTTAATTTATAGAAAAGATCACAATTAATAATTTATTATAATAAACAATTTAGATATTTTCTCATTCCTCACTAATAATTATTTTTTTATATGATTCAAAATCTTATTTATATATATATATATATATATATATCCATGAGAAATATATTATAATTAATTTGTTACCAAAAGGATATCAGTAGTGAGTAGAAGAGAATGAATAGATTGTGTTTTGACAAGCGGGAGGGAGTTGGTTTGCAGAGGAATATAAACTAATTAAGTTTATTCTAATGGCAAAAAGGTAATTTCAGGCTTAATTGGATTGCATCCAAGTGTTGCTTAATTGACTACTTAAAAGTTTCACATTATTCCTTTTTTTTTAATAAATTCGAAGAAAAACATTCTTAAAGTTATACCATTTATTATTTCATAAGTAACGATAGACCATCATAACGACATCAAAAAAGATGAAAAATAAAGTCCGTACCGAGTATTTTTATTGCTTAAATTAAATGGTCTTGTTTTGAGCATAAAGATTTCACCGATCTCTAAAAAGTGGGCTCAATCTTTGGGAATACCGTAATATATCTAAGAAATTATCCATATAATGAATTCTTCTCTAGATCCAAGAATAACGGCATGTATTAAATGTCATGTCCAAGCCAAGGAACTAACGCCAACAAGTCCTAACAAATGATGATTCAGATAAGATTCGGCATTTGTACCGAGAAATGCTTGGTTTTCATTTTGGTTGTGTCTTCTTTTCTATTTAACTAGTGTTGCACTCGCGCGATGCACGGAAGTAAGTAACAACTATGTCTTAAACTAAATGTACACCTTTTATTTTCAATTGTGACACAAATTTAAAAAAGATATGTATTTCACTGAGACAAAACTAAACTAAATTTTTTAAATAAAAATAAATATAAAATAAATATTAGATAGAACAATAAGTTGCATAATTATACATATAATTTATCATTACAATAAATATATAAAAAACAGTAATAAGTACATATTTAAAATTTATCAATTTTGAAAAACTTCTTTATATACAACATTGCCATTGACTTTCGTATTATTACCAACATTTTATATATTAATATTTTCAAATTAACTATAACTACGCACTCTATACATATCAATATACAATTGATAATGAGTAAATACAAATTTATATAAAAACAAATCAGCATGTGAAAGATATTGATATTAACTTTTGTTTATAGTCATTACATGAGAAACAATAAGTGAAACTGAAGTCGTTGAAATATTAATAACAAACACGAATCTGTTGGTGTCAGTTACATTCAACTAATTAATGTATTATGTTATGCATTATGTCATACGAGTTTTTTTGCTTTCAAAATATGATTATCGAATCGTAATTTTACTTTATATAAAATTATCATAAAATTAAATTATATAATTTTAGTTATAAATTTCTATAAATGTAACCATTTCATAGAAAATAAGAAATTTATTAGGATGGCATAAAAAATATTAAAAATATAGAATTTTTAATGATTATATTATATACACAACTTAAATATATAAATGCACTTTAATGAAAATTCACAACGAATGTAAATATATAAAAATATGTTTCAATAATTAAAAGTTTATAATAAAACACCCATATGAACATAAAAAATATTAAAAATTAATTTAAATAAATTTTTAAAATCAAATATTATGCTATTTAAATTTAGTTTTTATACATGTGGTTAACAATTGATGATGTCTTTGAACTGATTTAATAGTTTAAATACATTATATTAAATGATGCATAAGAATTAACAATGTGTTTTTGTGTTAGGAGTAGTGGACAATGGTTTTTTACTATAATTTTTAGTTTATTTGAGCTAATTAAATAGATTTTAAACTTTTATATTATGCTTTATTATGTTGTATTTTTCTTAATTAGTTTTAAAAAAAATATTGTTGTATTATTTTAAATATATGATATATAGTATGTATTTTGTAAATGTAATCAAAATAACAATTTATTTGAAAACGTATATTGTTGAATTTTATTTTGTTAAACTATTTGTGTATAACTTTATATTGGTGTGGTTGAAAATAAAAATATTTTAGAAAATTATTAACGGTAGTTATTTGAATAATGAATTTAAATATTTAATAAATGTATTTCATTATTCGCTATGTGTGAACAACAGGGTGTCCATACTAACGAATTTGAATGTTAAATTACATATTTAATTTCTCATTTCTTATGCTATTGAAATTAAATGTAATTGCAAAATTGCCACTAAAATCAATTTGAAATTGAATGCTTCATGTTTTATAAATATAGATAGACATAGATTAATCATCACTCGTTAAGATTTGGTTGGTGTGTGCATGAAACCTATATTTATGTTACTCCACTTTTATCTTTTACTAAAACTTATTAACTGTCTTCAAACATCAACACTTATAACATTAATATATCCGACTTGGCGTCAACTCAGCCTCCATCTTTGAAAGTTCCACAACCTTTTATTTATTTATTTCTTTCTTTCTTTCTTTTATTTTCCTTGAGCCCACTAATCTTTTCAACGTCACCTCAATTCCATAATAATAAATCATAGAATAATAATATTGAAACTTACTTTAAAATGGTATGCAAACAAATTAACCCACCATGTAATCAAGTCGTGGTTGACAAATCATTCAAATTTACCTACATCTACGCTTGCGTAAACTTCAATCTTGAAACTATAAAATAATTGATAAAAAAAACCCATAAATTAATGGAATAATTTTCTTTTATGCAAATACAAGGTATCATTAGAGGAAAAAAGAGTAGCTAAAACATTTAGTGAAAAGCATATTCTACAAATTTAGCAAATGACAAATTTAGTCAATTATACGAATGTTATTCATATCAAATATGAATAACTTGAATTGATATTTTAGTAAACTTTTAGCTAGTTTTTGGATATTAACATGCATTATAATATTGAATTATGTTTCATATATGTTTAGAAGTATCATACTGGCTTTTTTTCTCCTAAAATATATCGCCTTTTTGGGGAATATGCTTTTATATTCTTGTCTGATAATAGAGATTCTGGTATTTATTCCACATATGTTCAGTCTATTTCCTTAAATAAGTAGAATACTATCTAAATATAAAAATAATCAAAATTAAGAAGATTCCCTATACTTGCCCCTAATCCCCCATCGAAATCCTCAAATTTCATTGCAATTCAAACCATGGAGAAGTGGGCATCATTTGATTGAATGATTATTGAGGGAGAAAAAGGAAGTTTCAAGGGTGAAATGAAGTAGGCAACTGTCCAAATGCATAAATACACATCAGAATCAGATCACTATTACCACAAATTCAGTATCTTAAATTCACAAAAGTTAAAAATCAGAACACAAACAGTAATTATCATAAACTTTTCTCTCCTTCCTTACCTCTCTCTCTAGCCCAGGAAAGAAATATTACATACAATAACCTGACACCAAAATCAGTCTCTTTTACACTGTTGTTTGAATCACTTGTGGTTTTCTTCTCCACATCAATCTGTAGTCATGGGTTGACTTATACAGCACCTGAAACGAGCTTTTCTCACGCTCGTCATGATCTCCGTCTCTGCAGCCTCCAGCATCCTGACCACCTCACTGAACGAGGGCCTAACATCAGGATTACCATCCCAGCAAAGTGTCATTATTTGACTCAATGCAGGAAGACAGTCGTTAGGGATGGTTGGGCGAACACCCTTGTTCACAACAGCAAATGCTGCCTGAACAGCAGTCATATTCTGGAATGGGAGCATGCCTGTGATCAGCTCCCACAGTACAATTCCAAAGCTATATACGTCCACTTTCTGAGTGTAAGGCCGGTGTTGGATCATTTCTCTGCATTTTCACAACACAATCTACTAAGAATGATGCAAATGCTATACATTGGTGACTGGGAGATGAAGTTGTGAACTATTAAGGAAATGAAAGAATAAGAATGATGTTGAGAATTTTAAATCAAATGTCTAACTATAAAAAAGCTCATATCTATCTACTAATCTTTCAAAAGTCGAGGCGGAGATTAGAGCAAAATAAGGGCATTATTTGAGATTCTGGTGACTAACTCACAAGTCACTTGTTGATAAAGAGAGAATATGATTATAGCAAAGAATTTCCCTTGGCTTTAACTGGAGTTGGTCAACTCCTGAAACTTGATGCCATGGGAAATTACAGGCAAGATGTTCCTATTCTGCTAGATTGTCTGCATAATTATATACCTAAAAAACATATTTAAAATATATCACCCAATCTATCTTTAACTCAAACCATATCTTAATTCCTATTTAGTTTTTATTTAAGAAAGAACAATACAATAAGAATCAAGAAAACATCTCTTTGCCATGGACCAATTACAGTTTGACCTCACTCAAACATAAGCTCTAAGTTATAATATATCCATAGTCTACAATTGTATGAGTAGGTGAAATGATAATAAGATGCTCGAAATCTGACAATTTTATCATTAATTCCAAGACTGGGTATAAATTTTCGAGGGTGTTGATGCCAAGTAAAGAAACAGACATTGGCTAGAGCAGATGTAGTTAAATAAACGAAAGTACTCCAACAACATGATAACAAAAAAAAAGAGACATTATCATGCAAAAAAACACTCCGATTCCACAAAATTATAGAATAATCATGTACCCCAAGGCATATACAAACTACTAAGAAAACATACTTTAAATTCACAGGGAAAGGGGAGTACTAATGGATGCTCGGAAATTTTTTAGATAGTGATGAAAATAGGCTGGCTAAAAGCCTAAAACAGAACAATAAAACTTACGGAGCCATCCATCGGTATGTGCCTGTTTCTGGTGTCATTCCTTCTGTCTGTACTTCAATACGAGCTACACCAAAATCTGCAATCTTGATAGACTTGTCCGCAGAAATTAACAGATTATCCGATTTCAAGTCCCGGTGAATCAAATTTAATCCGTGAACATATGCCATCCCTCTAGCCACATCTAAGGCCTGCTTGACAGCCAATCTCAAGGGCACTGAACGATTCTGTCGCTTTGTCAAGAACTGGCGCACTGACCCTCCCTTTGCGTATTCTGTCACAATACACCAGACCATGGGTTTCCGGCATGCACCAATAAAGCGAACAATATTTGGGTGTTTAAGCCTAGCCAACATCATTACTTCTTGTTGAAACTGTTGCTCCATCAAGTTTGCCCTCTCTACATCATTCTCCGGTTTCTCCAAAAGCTTAATTGCAACATCCTCGCCATTATATGTGCCTTTGTAGAGCTTTCCAAAAGCACCCTGAGCAAATGCAGGCCCCATGTTCAGCTTTCTCAAGTCAATGGTCCACTCATCATAATTACCAAGTCCCTCAGTAGGATATCGAGGATTCATCAAAGCTTGAGCTAGGGCGTCATCGCTCAGACCATGAGAAATCCTACCATGATTTACACTGGCAGCAACAGAGTAGTCTTTGACATGCCTGAGGCCATTGTGTCCCAAGATACGAGTGTGGGAATCATTCGACCCAACACTGCTGTTGTCCACTGACATGGCAACGGAGCCTCCACCATTGCTCATCTGTAAACTCCCAAAACTTTCAGTTGACATATTTGATCCCTCATTGAGCTTGTGATAAAAATGCATGACATAATTGTCATGATTATTGTTTAGGTCTATAATTCCAGGAAACTTAGGACCCTCCAACATTTTCTTTTATTACTTAGCAATGCAGTCCACAGCGCAGAACCTCAAAGCCCTTCTTTATACCTTCTGCATTACAATTTCGAACCTCAAACTCACAGACCAAAAGCTGGAAGCAAATTGACAAACAAAAGCTATCAATATTAAAAATCTTATAGCCAGCTCAATAACAAGAACCTTTCCCTATCAATCACAGAAGCATCCAAATAAAAATCCAAAACACAAAATTAATTTGGTAGTAGAGCTGATCATTGATATACAACTCCGGGACCTTTTCAAAGGGCTCCTCCAATCTACAAATGAAGCTCCCTATATCTGAACTACAGATGAAGTAATACATTTCAGGTTTACCACAATAACCACTCAGATCTCTCAAAAAAAATTAGTTACACTCGTGGCCATATAGATTGCGGTAATACAATTAGCAGCTCGCATGAATTGAAACGACCGTACCTAGTTCCATCATGAATATCATTATCTTTATAGTCAATAAGTCTACATAGTTGACCATAGCTGCAGGTTATAAGAATCATTTACAAGAAAAATAAAGGAGCAAGCATCCGATAATCAGCCAACAAAAAACAAAACTTTTCACGGAAAAAAAACCCTAGCAAAAAAGAAAACCATCCTCTCTCGTTTGTAAAACCAAACACAGCAACGAAAAACGAAAAACTTAATAAACCCTAAAATTCGTATGACTACGTGGTGATCCGAGTGAAGAATCGTGAAACGGAGAGAAAAATGCACCTTGATCGAGAGCCCAGAGCCGACAGGTAAACCCGATAACACTCAAACGGAGCTCCGCGAATTTACAGCTCTGCCCCTCGTCCGACCCAATCCTCACAAACCTGCTTGGCAGAACTTCGAAACACGCACCGAAGGAGATAAAACGACACCGTTGGAGAAAGACAGCTCTAGAGAGAGAAGGAGGGGTTGAGAGAGAGAGATGAAAATGAAGGCCAAAGGGAAGGGAAGTATGAGCTGAGTTTCTTTCTAGTCTTCGTCTCCTTTTTCTCTCTTCGCTTTTCTTTTCCATTCCAAAAATAACCTCACCTAATGAAATCCTCATGTCGCCATTATTATGTGAAAATATCCCAATAATCAATAATGAATTTACAAGCAACAAATTAATTACTATACACTCATAAACATAAATAGTAGTCATATTAATAACCATAAATCCAAACAATCAGTGCTTAAAAAGCCCCTCCTAAATATTCACTATCTTAACATTACATGAATAATACAAAACTTTTAGATTTTGTTTGGTGGCTAAGTTATAATATATCATCTATTAGTTATCTTAATATTGGATGAGGAATTCAACGAGAGACCTCGTCCGTGAAGTAAATCATCGCACCTCGGTCCAACCAGTTGGGAGAGAATCAATAGATTCATTTTCGGGAGCAATTCATCCTTCCCGACAACATACAACTCTTCGTGGTACTGTGCTCTCCACGTGTGCTTGTTCCCCCTTCTTTCTTAACATGACAAGTTTTTGTGAAATGCCTTAACCCTACCCTCAGGAGAAAGGAAAACTTATTCATCTATCAGCTCATCTCGTTATCCTTCTTTTTTTCCTTCTCTCGAGCCAACTAATCGGTAAGCAAAAATTCTGTAACGGAAAGTTCATCTCCTACTACCTAAATTGTCTGTGTTATCGCCTATGATACCAAATAAAACTTTAAGAAGACAAGGAATTCAGTTATCCACTATAATTTTAGATATAAGGATAATAAGAGCGAATAATTAAATAAATATTATAACTTTTATTTAATAATGATGTTCAAAAGTCTTGTGCTGATTTTTATCATTTTTACTTGCACATACTTTTTCTAAATGATGTGAATAGCATTATCCCATTAGATAGTATTTATTCACTTTGCAAGAATCTACATTAGTAATTAGTATGGGTAATTTAGCACGTGGTTACAAACCACGTTGTCAGAGGTTCGAATCTCTCATTGTCCATAATCGGTCCAGAGTTGTAAACATGAAAGCGTAGGAATTCAATGGAATTTCCTTTTATAGTTTGTCTCATTCGAGGGGAAAGGACCCGTTGGGTTCTTAAGAATCAAAGTCTTTTTTTTTGTCTAAATGACAAAGTGTATTTATTTTTCTGCTGGTTCAAAAAATTTCATTCTCTTTTTTTCTGATGATGCTTTTGAGAAATGAACTTCATTCGTTGATTCAGAACACTTCTTCCTTGATTTTGATAGTATTTATAGGTATTGATTGTCATGGTCTAACTTAACTATGTGAACAATTTTGATCAGTTGAAAAAGAATACATTGAAAAATGAAGATGTTCCTTAGTGAATAACATCATTTGTAACTCGATGTTTTTGTATAATACTTTGACAACATTTTAAGACGTAGATTGTTAAACCAAACTTGTAGGCGTTTCATGCATTTTTTTTTTCTATTATGTTTTTTCGTTATTCAACTTATTCTATTTAACAAAATGGTGGAACAACAAATGTAGAAATAAGATATACTATCACTATTTATGAAACTTTTTTACTTTATGTTATATCGATTCTTCCACAAAAGTTCTTAACACATAAAATCGTCATTTTAGAAAAATTTTATATTACTACATTTTTTTACACAATTCTTCGGCAAACACTTAAATTACATTCATTACACATTATTACATGCAAAATCAAAACATTATATTAAAACGAAGTGTATAGTCCAAAGGTAAAAATCTTTATTAGACACAATGATCAATACCAAAATTTCAATTACAATTGAAGTCACTGTTACAATAAGCTGATATGTTCCATCACTCACATTAGGGTTATTGCGTGTCGATATTTTATTGGAATTTGTCTAACACAAAATTCTATTGGTTAGTAGGGGAATCATATAATCCAGATAAATTAGAAATATTAATTAAAGTTGGCATATGAAAATTAGGAGGTCCACACACACAAATACCAAAGAAAAAGATGAGTATCAATATCATTGCATAGAAGCCCACATCTTCAGTAAGTAACTGTCCTTTTGTACTAAATGATTGTTTTTATATGAACATCACTATTTAAAAAAAAAAATTGAAATGTAATTAGTAGGGGAATCATATTATCCAGAATGATTGTTTTTATATCATTCTTCCACCTGCTGTTGTTCTGTTCTGTTCTTAGTAGCCACTGTTGTGTGCTTTAATTTATGAAATTAGGTTCCTTACTTTTAAAACTTTATATATCTATATTCAAGTTCTTGACTTAATTATTTAATTAATTGGACAAGATTTTCAGGAAAAGGAATGGAATATGACCTCTTTCGCCCTGGGTCGAGGATCGATCTCCTTTTCTTCTCTCTTTCCTACTCACTCTAAAATAAGGTGTAGTTAGATCTCCCATTGAACAGCTAACTGGCTTTCTAAGCCCTTATAAACATTAACCTATATAGATGTTAGAGAGCACACGTAATGAAATCACGCATAGAAGAATAAGAATTAAGCAGAAGCGTTAAAGCCCAATCAAAGCAGCCCTTGTTTAGTAGTAGGTCAGACTATATATGGAACTGAACTATCGGTTTAAAACTCCTTCCTTGTATGTAAAATTGTCATATCATTATATTATAATTATAATAAAAATAATATTATACATTTATTTATTTTGCCAATAATTATTGGTTATATTATTTAGTGAATATTTATTACCATAAAATGTTACACCTAGTTAACTTAATTACTTAGGTGAGCATTATTATTACAACAAGAGTAATGTCAAAGTTAACTAAATTGGATTCATTCCTGATACATATATATTTTATATTATATTGACGTGTACAAGACACTAAACAAATAAAATCATTATTATTTTTTTTAAAGGAAAAAGATGAGCATATCTATAAATCAGAATATTCTCTGGAACAGAAATGGATTGTAACGCTAAAAATAAAATCATCCATGTTCCACAGATTAATATTCCATACAACTCAACAACTCATTTGGTTTTATACGAAAATCAAGAAACATCCGATAACTAAACGTTTCAAAAGGAATATAGTTAGTCATTATCGTAACGGAAAGAATATATAAAGTAAAAATAATTTTTATTTTGTCTCCTCGTGCTTCACTCCAAAAGAAGTGAAAAACTAACTGATTTTTATTAGCGTATGCGCACAACACAAATACAATTATGTTCTGACACTGTCTTCTCAAACAGTTACATTTGCTAAGATGATTATCCGAGGTTGTCTACCGCAGCCCACTTTTAACTCCAAGAAACTGCTTCACCAACTTGTCTTTTGCTGGCAAATCTATATCACAAATGTAATTTCAGGAAAAGGGTTACAACACTGAAGCATGAATTGGATATGAATTGTATTAAAAATTTCACCACAGTGCTTGCTTCAGATTTGTTTGTGAGAGCATATATCCATGTAAACCTTGTAAAGCTTCACAGACATGCAACGTTGTAGAATCAAAAGGAACATACATTGGATTGCACACTTTAGCTAATGTGGCTGCACAGGGATGTCCTAAAGCCTGATGTAATACATTTATATTTGTCCTACACAACCCAGCAAAAGGAAAAGAAGTAGAAGAACTTGAAGAAGCAGGAACAGGAACAAGGGTAGGCTGAGAAGAAGTGCACATCAAATCTTTCGTAGCATTTTATAGGTACATGGCCAGGAAGACCACATCACTGACATGTGGTTGTCTTTAGCCATTCCACCATGAGACATACCTCCACGTCCACCTCGATAAGCCACATTTGCACTGGGTCAGAACACCTCCATACTTTGTTGTTGCAATCTAATTTCATACGATTGAAATACTAGCTGCATTTCTTGTAGATTAATAGGTTCGTCATATTGACCACCAACACTTCATATTGAAATGTATTATTGACGTAAAGATGAAAACTGATTACACGTGTAAAGATTGATGCTTATTTATACAATTGTAGCAACCGTGTTGCTTGTGTACTCGCTAACTGCTGTCTTTGCAAGCTTAGCAATGCTAGCTACACTACTAAACTTCTAACCTACACTAACAAGAAACTGAAACACAACTGTAGACTTGTTTCTAGCTAATTCTCTTGTTTATTAACACATGTGATTTTACTTTCTTGGCCATAGTTCTAATAGTTCTAATCTCATAGCATGTCTTGATATCAAGTTTTGCAGCTGAATGATGCAACAGCAGAAGGTTCAAGAACAAAATGACAGTATGATAATCTTGTATGGCCTTCTCCAAGTGATAAAGTTCCATTTTGGAAGAGAGAGTTTCCTTCTTGGGACATCAGCAACGCTGACCCTGTTGACATCCAGAAGGATTCTAATCTTTTGCATGTAATACATGTCACGGCTGAAATGGCACCCATAGCTAAGGTAGGAGGTGTAGGTGATGTTGTGACGGGGCTTGCCCGTGCGTGCGTGGCCATACAGTGGATGTCTTTCTACCCTACTATGAATGTATCAACAAACAGCAGGCCAAGGAACTGAGGTTGACTGGTAATATGGCTCGTCCGTCGTATATGACGGAGAACCTTTTTTAGGTGTATGCAACTCAGCCTGAGATTATGAATGGCAGACCAGACTGCTGGTTTGCCATTGCTCTACTGGGATATGCAGATTCCAATATAATTGCTGTTTTGTTTCATTAATTTCAGGTTCCTCTGGTCAGAAAGAATGGTGGTATTGCTGACACAGTTTTCAACATGGATGATCAGTCGCATTCTCACATCCACATAGCTAATAGGTAAAGATCAACTTCGATAAAAAATGAATATGAATATGCTGTCTCAAATATATCTGATTTATTGTATAGTTCAGTTGCTGGTTGAGTACTAGCTGATTTAATGGGTATTCCTATTTCCTAATACCCATAGTCTGAGAATGTATTAATATGTCTCCCCAACAAAATAGATGCTTCAAATCAAATACCTCACTTACTCACTCACTCAACCATATAATCATAATCAGTTTTCTGCTGAACTGCTGAGTGACTACACCATCACATAATTAACTTTCTGGGTGTCTTCCTTTTGCTATCTAGTTTCTCATCACCTCCTTGCACCTTTGTTTTTGAAGGAAATGATCAAGTTACGGATCCCATCCCTCTAACTGCGCTCTAGATCCTGCATTTTCTTACTACCAATAAAGTGCGTATTATCTTTTGGGAGTCTAAAACATGGTTACAACTTTATTTCTCACTAATTATTTATGTGTGTCAACACTATAGCTTCTTTCTTTAAAATAAAATAAAATTAGTATCTGAATTTACTAGATAGGTTAATATTTCGTATTTGACAGAGTGTGGGAGTTAAAGTAGGATTGTCAAGACCGGCTGACACAAACATGCACAAAATTAATAGGTCAGTATCAAATCATATCGAGTTCGAGTAGTTATCAGGCTGACCGGATAAGAATACAAAATTATCATGTCGGGTTCAAGTTAACCGATAATTTTTTTATAATATATTCATTCTTTTGTGATTTTTTAAATATTTTGTATTTCTTTAAATATATTGTATATATTCAAAATTATGTATTATTATTTTAATTATACTTTTATAATTTTTATGTTGTTTGCTCGTATAACTTTAAGTTTTTATCGTGTCGATATCATGTCGTTTCAACATGAAAGTTATCGTGTTTGAGTTTGAACTTAACAGATCAGGTTCGTGTGTGTTCAAATTCAGTAGAACCTTAATAAATCGTATTCGAATTTTATCCCATCACGTTGGGTTATCATCAGATCAGCCCGATAACGATCTGACCCGCACTATTTGACGGCCATGCAATTCAAGGACCTCTATTTGATTAGTAATACAACAATTATCACCATGCTATACACACTCCTCCATTTGAAGCTGAAATATTATGCGGCAATTACTTTCAAACCTTAGATTGAACTTATGAATTTAAGGTGAACATTATAGAGAGGCACAAACATGCAATGCAAGTAGACTGAGACGAGAACATTGTCGTACCATAGTAACAATGGTGGATTCTTTTGGTGCAGAACCTGATAAATGGAGGGAATGGTGATGGTTTTGAAGATGGACAATAGCTGGAAGAGTGCAGCATGTAAGTATATAGCAGTCTACAACAGTGTGAGAGTTAGAGATCATTGATCACATGTACAACTTTTGCACTCATCAACTCTTACCAACAACCTTCCTTTGTATTATAAATTCCCACATTCTCAGCCCAGGTATCCCACGCTGTCTTCAATCATTATTAACATATTTGAAAAATATGCAGAAGGGGTACACAAATGAGAGAATTACATTAAACTTCGAAAAATACATGAAACACTGAACTCAGAATCATTACAAACCATACAATAAGTCTTAGGGGACTAAAATTAACAATAACAGCTCACATTTTATATATTTATAACTATAACAATTCGAACAAGTGGGCGATACTTTTTCCTCAGCAAGGCATATAACATAAGAGTACACATAAATCTAAAGATGTGATTTAAATCTTGCTTATTTAACGGAGGACAGCTATTCATTTAATTGATGTAACAATCTAGCTGCAATCCTTTGATCAACTGCCACCTATTCTGAGGCTTATACAAATTGTTGCTGCCTAGCAGCTTAAAGTAATTGCCCTGCATTTGAACCCAAAAAAAAAAGGAAAAGAGGGAAAGTGAAGAAAAAAAAAAGAAAAGGGAAACACAGGTACCAGGCATGTGAGGCCTCTAATCCTCCAACGCCTAAAACTAGAATCTCGACAAGAAACAATTTAAATAACAACTCATCAAAGACCGACAGAAGGGAAATAGAGAAAAAGGGAACAGCCAAGAACTCTCACACGCAGAAAATGAGATATTATAAGGGGGCAATAATGCAGCGCGGGTGATGACGGCAAGCATGAGATGAAATGAAATGTCACCTCCACGATCCCAGTCAGCAACTTCCTATGCCAAAGCAATTGTGGTCTGCTATCTTCTTCAATATTAGAGCTACTCCACATCTTTGCTTGAGAGGTCTTTAACACCATCTAAATGGAGAGCGTCCGCCAAGTTATCTGATAATTCATTTATCGAATCAGTAGCATGAGTAGCAGGCGCATTTCCAGTCAAACTGGTTCGTTGTTTTGTCTTTCTCTCAAGCAAGTCTTTCTCTCGCTCATCATAAAAATTAAAATCATCTAGAAGGGAGGTATCAGCATCATGGCTCTTGAAGATCATTAACATTTCAATTCCTTGTTCTAATTTCACCTGCAACATAAAAAGTCTATCAAGTTAGTCATGCATCAATGCATGCCAAAACAAATGAAGTATATGGTTGATACATTTGCTATCATGAGCCTTCTCCAACAGATGAGCAGATTTACATGTATGGTAGACCAAACTAAACCCCTAATTGTTTCACAAACTTACAGTAATCCTAAATCCCCACCTTCCTGCACATGGGCGCTTGAGTTTTACTTTACAGTGTCAAAACAGTAGGATGAAAAAGTGGAGATAATTTAGAAAAGAGAAGGAAGAATGACAAAGAGGAGAAAAAGACTCAGTACTGTATTACTATCCCACTGTGTTTTTTCATTGGCTCCAAACTGCGATATTGGTCGGGATGGGTCCCAAGAGCATAAAAGGTCGTAGGGTACTAAACCAAAAAGAAAACCCCAAAATATAAAATAGATAAATAAATAATAAATAAGCAGCTCCTGAATGCCAAGGTGAAATGGACAAAGAAATCTGACACACTGCTACAATATTCCTGATTACATATCCCATTATTTCATAAACTAATGAATTGCTGTAACCTCAAACCAAAGTAGAACTACAGATTTAACTTAAGGCCAAATATACTGATTGACTTGATTCAAATGCAGACTATCTCATGTCTTTTGAAGAATAGAGTAGAAGATAACTTTGGCTACAGCAACCTTGAGTATTATAAATTAAAACACTAAAAATTGGAACAGCATGTTTCAGAAGATGCAAAACCTCTTGGGAATCTCTACTGTGGGTAACAGGCTTGTTGTCATTATTTTCTAGAAGTATGTGGCGGAAGCGACTGTTCGGCACATCTTTGATAATATGCCATTTAACAGGAAACTGGCCACTCCACCTATCCTGCTGCCAGTAGTCAGCATCAGTCTCAAAGTCAACAGATCCAGCCATCTCAGCTACCCCACAAAACTGTCCACTAGCATTCACCTGCATGTGATCACACTTGTTACAAGAGATCATATACAAAATGCACGCATGAACTGACGATTGACGTAATTCCACACAATCATTACTTTATGGAATAAACAACTGATGTAATTACTAAACATTATTTAAATTGTTGAAGATCACATGTCATATCCCACTATAATAATGAGAAATGGGACAGTGATATGGTTTTAGTGGTAGCCATTTATATATCAGAAATGCTGCAGAGAATCACAAGGGACCATAAACCTTGAATAATCAACATAAGAAAACGTGAAATTTTACCCCAAAAGATATGTATTATAAATAGATTAAATATCAATAATGTCAGTATATGTAAGAGCAGTGACAAGCATTTATGTATCAAAACATGTGGCTAGTAATTCTTCTGAATGTTCAAGTTCCCCTTTGAGTAGATTGCAGACAGCAAATCTCCCCTAAAGGTGTTAGCAATTCATAGTTTTAGAAGCTATAAATAGCAATCAGCTTCCAGTTGGCATAAATTAAAACAATAGTAAGCACAAGAATCTTACAGAGAAAAAGAGGAAAACTGGACAAATGCCCTCCATTTCCTTTGCTTCATGATATGCAGCATCCAATTTTCGGTTTCCAAGTGGTGTGCTGGCCCAGACATTGTATTTAATACTTTTATGGATATTGTCTTCACTGAATGACTTGATAACAAAGAATTTTGCACGTTCATAATCGGTTATGAAATCTGGGGAGTTAAAATGTTGAACATGAAACTTAGATGTAGATTCAACATCTTTAATGCTAGCAGATGATCCATCTTCGGGAGAATTCTTGCTTGTGGGCTTTGAAGCCCTAGGTCCTCGGTTCCGATCAGCAGACATACCTAGTGTATCTGTAGACATATTGACTGTGTCCCTATCCCTATCACGTCTTCCACCTTTTTCGCCAACAAATCGACCACGGTTGGAATTGAGCCCAAGAGTGTTCTGGTAAGAACCACTATGCATATAATGTCTAGCCGATGAGGGGACCGTTAAACCATAACCCTGATACGAACCCTGCATCACAATATCAGGCAGAGAGAAAAGGGTGAGCATTGAAATATATTGGATGCTTCAAACTGCTTCAAGGAAACTAAATTTTTTACATTTTGCGTAAGGGATACTAGCATTTAATTATGTAGCAAGCCATAAAAGGAAAAATAATGACAAATGCGTCCAGAAATAGAGTTTAACTAAGAGAATACAGCAGAAAATAAATAGCTTTTAGAAGTGTACTAAAATCATAGAGGAAAAGGCAACAGAAACAAAATGCTTATCAGCTTTTAATTAAACACCTTTACTAAAATTATTTCAGACATGATAATGAAGCCAGAGAATGCAATTTTTTTTTTATCCACTGCATATACTTAGAAAAAGTTCATGACTCTATTTTGCTCCATCAACCTCAAGAACGCATGCATCCATCTTATTAAGACCTATCAATTTTTTGAACTTCCTAGGAGATATGTTCTTTCAGTGCAAAAGAAGATAGAGCACAATGTGGAATAAAAGACAACCAGTTTTCTCAGGTCTCCCCAAGTATATGCGGGTGGATAATGGATATGCAAGAAATATCCTCTTTCTGCACATTGTGTATATTTTTTTCAAAAACGTTTAACAAACCTGTGCAACATTTTGCTCATACGATCCAAGTATGCCAATAGGTTGATGGTACACATTTCCAGAAGTTAATGGAGACGTGAACCTGCTAGTGTCTAAGGAACTTGAGCGGCTTGGCATTTGTTCATTGGACCCAAAATCGCCTGGGAAATTGTAAAGACCATGACCACTACTCCCAGAAATATCTCCACCACTGAAAGAACCAAATGGTAGATAATAACCTGATCCTGGCCCAAAAAATGCATTGTCAATAAGATTTTCTTGGCTGCTACTTCCTGGTGGCATTAATTCAGTCTGTGAAGCTGGAAGTCCTGATGTAACATGGTGTGGGCCAGGTGAAACTGCTGATGGATAGTAAGGAGGAGTCACAGGCATTTGGTGTGGGGAAAACAGCTGACCATCAATCATTATTGGAGATATAGGGCTAGCCAGTGGGGAAAACTGTCCATATGCCATCTGAGAGTCAAAACCATAGCTTGGTGGAAAGAAGATTGACGAATTATCATTGTACATTCCCTATAACAAGGTTAAAACATAGATTACTGTCAAATGATTGCAACACATAAGAAAAAGCATATATGACAAAGTGTTTATACTCACTGGAGGTATGACATGCAAGTTGTTGGCATTAACATAGTTAGCATGTTCATCCCAGTTACCACTGCCATTCTCGTAACCTAGAGGAAAGCAAGGTCAAAGTAAGTGAAATATGGTGGATATAACATATATATGCCTAAACAAAAATATAGTCAACATTCATAGGTAGCATTCAAGCAACATCCTGATTCCTTACATGTTTATTTTGGTTCAGGGGATTGGAGATACAATCAAGTGTGCTACATATAAAAAGGGCATGGTGAGTAATTCTAACAATTACAACACTGATAAGCACTTTTTCTAGTTTTTTTGGTATATGGTTATATATGTGCAAGCAGAAACCGTTTTACATAATAATAATATTTGGCATGATTATTCAAAGCCTAAAGTCATACATGTCTGCTATATTTGAAATATGAGTCGCTAAACTAGAATTTCCCATTTGCAAATTTAAAATGCGGAATTGATCAGCTAACTGCCAATTTAATTGCTCTTCATAGATTAATATATTCTATATAATTTCTGCCTAAAGGAAGCTCAAACAACTATCTTATTGTATTCGTGCAATCATATGCACGAGCATCAACAAAAATGAGATCCAGAGAGTCAGAGACGTTAAATTATATTTAAAGGAATGACTTGATTTTCTATGAAAATAATTAACCATATAACCGGTGTAATACACTAAAAAAGTTAATCAATAGGCTTGTCAAAATAACCACCTCCAAAATAGTAACCCTGTTCTTGAGGGGTATAAGCATTAAATGGATGCATTGCAGTAAGAGTTCCACTTGTTTCTGAAGCTGCAGGCTGATCTTTGGTAGTTCTTGAAGCAGCTGAAATAACAGTATCTGGAGAAGGATTTGTAGCAACAACTCTTTCGCCTTTTGGTGAGGGATGCTGATAACAGATTAAAAAAGAAGTAGAAATGGAGCACATCAGCATGCTGATTAAAATATACGGATTTACAGGCACAGAACCTAGTAAAGTAAAGGATCAGAATACTAAAGAGGGACCTGCTCGGGGAAGTTATGGATCTCAACAGCTCTGTCACCTGATCCATCAACAGTTGTCACATAAAACAAACGCTTACCATCAATACCAATATTAAGGAGCTTACTCATGAAACTAAACTAAAAATAGTGGACTTAAACAGCCAAATACTGATTATTATGGCCAATTTTATATCATAACCTGGTTATTAAGAGAATAAATTCCCTGAAGAGGTAGTCCTGACAATAAAAAATAAGAACTATTCATCACGTACTAAGGGGTTTCTGAAGAAACAGATTTCATTTCAGGAGTTATGAGTTATGCAGCAAAAGCAAGTCATAGTCATGGACCTCATGGTTTTCTTTCAAACATGTGGGTAACCATCTAAGGTCAAACCTATAGCAAGAAATTATGGTCTTTAGCATTAAGAAGAAGAAATACTCAACCAAGACAATTCATTTTCATCTGATTTAGCATCAAACTAGTTCCTGCAAAGTTACTGTGATTTTCTTTTTTATCAATAAATAGAGAACCTTTTGTTCTAGTTCAAATAGAACTGCCTCCTGAACCATTCTAACAGAAAACAAATCAGTACAAGATGGTATACTAGACAGCTGAAATCTCCTAAATCTAAACCCTATAATCTAAATCTGAGAAATGCAAATCAAAAGGAATTCCAAATTTTCAGCATAAAATACCATCCTTCACGACTAAATGCTTCGCAGAGAATGTAACTCACAATTTCAAGGGCATGACATAACAAATACAACAAAAAAATCGCAATCTCAAGTGAGCTCGTATAAAGAGCACAGTCAATACAAAGCTGAAAACGAACCAGGAGATTGAATGGGGGCGAATCGATCAAGGCTCGGTTTATTGCCGTCTTCCATTGAACTCGATCAAATAAACTCAAAGCCAATCAACTCAATAAACGCCACTAAAAATTCAGATCTGCCTTAAACTTATCAACCAATTAAACCAATCGGGTGACTTGAATCGAGCCTATAAGTCTAGACGCGATAAAAGCCCTCTCCTTCCACAAAAAATTGGAATCCACTCCCAATTTTGCAGAAAATGCAAAAGAATTGCTTCGCGGGAGGGTTTGAAACCAAGCAGACACGAGGGGTTTTAGAGAGCCACATATACATACAAAATATGCATGCATACACATTACACTTGTAAATAAATTCGTATTTATATTTTGCTTTTCATTTTCAACTGCACTAAAATATTGCTACTATTTCATACCTTTATTTTCCTTTATTGCCCCTCAAATCTGACCACAATTTGGAGTAAATAAATACTTTAAATAAATTTAACACTGTATTTATATACTTAAATTAGCATCTTCAATGCATCGTTAATCAATGAAAATAACTTTACATTTATACTATGTTTGATATCAATGACATGATACTCATCACGTGATAATTATCGTGATGAGTATCGTGTTATGAATAACAAACATAGCATTAATTTACTAGCTTTTAAAAAGTAGAGTTGACATCAATTATCTTTAAATTTTTAAAAAGTAGAGTTAACATCAATTATCTGTAAATTCTAAAATTATATCAAATTAAAAAATATATGTCCTATAGTATAGAAACTACTATTTAACATAAATATGGATTAATCTATCCTACAATATACAAATTAAAACTTTACTAAAATTGCACATAAAAAATCAAAGTCTACGTGGACGATTAAATGTAACGATATCAACACTGAATGTGCTACATAAATGACATTATTTTATTTAATATAAAAAGATTTTATTTTAGAGGACACTGACCCTCACACTTAAACGTTGAAGTTATAATATATTCAACAAGCATACAGTAAAGTAATCTTATTTTAAATAAAACAGTTTCGTATGAATAACACAACGGTAGGGGTGTATATTGGGTTTCAGGTATCGAATATTTCAGATAATATCCGATACTCTATCGAGTTCGATTAACCAAATACTTAATTTTCGAGTTTTCAAGTCAGGGTTGGGTTTTCATATTTTTATTCATATTTATTAATTATAAAACATTATATTTTATTTTTATAATTTAAAATATTATAATACCCGAAACATTTGAATTTTTCAAAAATACCCGATAATATTTGGTACATATAAAAAAATACAAATAATTTTAATTAAATCGAGTAATTTCGGGGACCCGAATACCCTATCCAAAATACCCAAATCGGATTCGAGTACCTGAATTATTTTTCGAGTTCAGATTCGGGTATTAAAAATTTAGAATATTTTCGAGTTCGGGTACCTAAAATTTTTGGATATGATATTCGACCCAATCCGAATAGACACCCCTACACACAACAATTTCGTAAAAATATTAAGTCATACATTACAGCCATAGGGCATATTCAATTAATTTGTATGTGATTGTGTAATTTGTAAATATAGTTCGTGAATTTAAGAGAATTAATTCAAAAAATGTTAGCCCGGGTTACCCCTTTGACGCCTACCTAATCTTGTTTAAGTATATTTAATTAATTGGACTGTGAGAGTTGGTAGCTCCAACAAACATTAGTTAATTTATTAGGTGAATTCATTCATTATAATTAATTTGAAAATTCTCGATCTTGATTCAAGAATTTAAATAGACTGACTAACATTAGCCTTCATGGGTGGGTGTGATGATATATATAAATGTGTTAATGATAAAACTACTCATTTTTCACACTGTACATGCACAAAATATCCAAAATATAATGTACATGTTAGAAATATCCACTTTTTGAAAAAAGTTTAAAGTTCTCTTACACATTGCATTTAAATCAACAAATGTTTGTTGTTATATATGAATAATTACTTCATTATTAATTCATGATTTGTCCAACAATTTAATTTCTCTCTAATTAAATAGTAAATGTGAAATAAAAAATTATTGGAAGTAAAAGAAAATTTTAGTATACAAATTAAATGTTATTCTATAAAGAAAATGGATAACAACGTGTAAATAAATGATCAAATGATCAACAAAATATATATTAATATAAATAAGTTCAACATGATATACAATAAATATAAAATTTACTTAACATAAAAAATATACAAAATATATTAAAATTTAAATAATAATATTAAAATATTATCTTGGTTCCCAAATTATACTAATTCAGTATTGAGTTATACTTATAAACGTTGTTCGAATATTATTTAATTAATTTATATTTATCTAAAAGTTATATAATTTTGCAGTATTTAGTCACCGGTTGTCAATTTGATATACTTCAAAAAATATATTATCATCACATACACAACAACAGGTGGCTATATCCCACCAGAACACATCCACCGGTGGTGGATATTCACGGCCGTGGATGCTTTCCGTAGGGATGTAGCAACCGGTTGTCACATATTTAGACTCTATATATAATAATACATGCATAAACACTACAACCGGTGGTCAAAGTATGCTATAATGCATTCACCGGCGGCTAGGCATCATCGCCAGTGGATCATATTTTGCCACTGGTTGTACAACATTCAACAATGCAATATGATTTCATACTAAATTATATAAATTACAGAGGAAAACAATCAACATATCACATTCAACATATATTGTGAAACAAAATCAATATATATACGTAGGATCAACATATACAATCAAACATATCACATTCGAAGTATGAATTGTTGTGAATTACTTGGGAATTTCGTCGTTGGAGTTGGCCATTTGAGCTTGGGGAGGTGCTCTGCAGAGGAATGGAGGCAGTGTGATGTTCTCCGACGGTTGGGTGGTTGTTCTTCGCAGTGTAGAGAGCAATGTGTGGAGAACAGAGGAATGGAGTCAGTGTGGAGAAACCGGCGGTAGAGAGAGGTGCAGAGGAGAGTGCATCGATGGTGATGGCGATGTGAGATGAAAAGAGGAAGATAATAGGAGAGTGCACCGGTGGTCCTGAATGGTGATGGGTAGGATTATAGTAATAATTAGGAAATAATTAAAATCCAACACAAAAGTTGTCCACTTTAAAAAAGTGGGTAGTTTTGTCATGTAGTTTAAGGTTTTGAGTATTTTTAGTATCTATATATTGCAAAGTGGATAGTATTAATTTTTACCCTATATAAATTAGAATTGATTTTAGGCCTCACTCACGTGATATTTAATTTTAAACAGTTGTCATTTTCTGATATAATCTGATCAGTTCAGATTGTAGTTTATTGGGCGATCTACAAAGTCGTATACTATTGGACTTAGTTTTTGTTAAGGAAGCTAGTGCTGAATAAAATTTGGTAAAAAAAATAGGAAATGAAATAAAAATAAATTAAATTTGTTATAATATGGTTCTTCGATATCCAATTAAAACAATAAAGAGAACAATATAAGAAGAAAGAGAGAAAAGGCTGAGAGGGAAAACTGTAGAAGCGGGGCAAAGAAAAGTTTGGAAACTGTGACATTATTCACGTTTGTATATTTTACAATGTAGGGTTATATATATATATATATATATATATAATAGAATAAAATAATAAAAATCCTAATAATATAATACTCCCTTCGTCCCACTTATCTTGACATATTTTATTATTATAATACACTCAGTTGAATAAAAAATGTATTAAGATAAATTGAACAAAGAGAGTAAGTGTTATAACATGGGTTGATTTGATCCTACTAATTGATTAAGCAAAATAATATAGAGACAAGAACAAAGAATGAAAATTGCACAAACGGTAAAAAAAGAGCGGAGAAAAGAAATAGGGTGGAAACTCTAGAATTGTATTTATTAAACGTCTATTCACTTTACAAGGGATATATATAAATAGAATAAATACATCAATATTCTAAATAGTAATATCCACATAAATAATAATATTTATAACACTCCCCCTTGGACATTACTGTGTGATGTGCATACCTCGTTAAAAACCTCGCTAAAAAACGTTATGGGATAAAAATAGTCGAGGAAAAGAGAATATGTCATACACGTACATGATACATTATTTGTAGCCTCATTAAAAACCTTCACCAAGAAAACACAATGGGAAAAACTTGGTAAGGGAAAAATAATACAACATGATATAGCCTTCAAGGCGTAGTAAGGTAGACATTCAGGTCTAACTTAACTAAGAAAACCTCTAATACTATGAATATATTTGATGGAGAAAAATGATACATAACATACAATTTATATTGTATTGCACAAGTTGTCTCGTTAAAAACCTTAACTAAGAAAACCTCATGGGAAAAACTTAGTAAAGAGAAAAATAGTGCAACCAATTAGTCTTTAGACATAATCTTCATGATTGTTTATTTATTTTTCATGACATAATCTTCAAGATTATGTATAAGTTATTGCCCCCTCAATAAAACAATTTATAAGTATGACAATTCAATATGATAAACATGTTCTGATATAGAAAATAGAGTATTGTCGCACAATATATATGTATTGCACTAGTTGCCTTATTAAAAACCTTAGCTAAGAAAACCTTGGGGAAAAACTTAGTAAGTAAAAAAAAGTACAACAAATTAGTTTTCAGGACAAATGGTCTTCGAGATTATATATGATATTCATTACATGATCTTCAAGATTATGTATAAATTATATCTCCCCTCAATAAAATATTCATATGAGCTAGTATAAGACTTCAATATTATCAATATGTGAATATAAACGTGGAGAGAAAATTAAGAAGTATACACATTGTCGTGCTCAACTAGAGCTCATTTTTGCAACACATTATATTATTCATTATAAAAATTAATGGGGATATATTATATGTCCTACCAATCAAATATCAAATTACATGAGGATCAAATAACTAATTATCATCCGAGTAGCACATAAATATCAATCTCAATCTTTGTAACAATATAGACACACATCTTGTGTATCTTGAAGATAACCAATTATATGTTCAGTATATTATTTAAATACCTCCTCCAAGGAGTAAATAATATATTTTGCTAGAAAATCAAATTTTCTTGAATCAAACCTAATATATTAATTAATGCTTCTAGCACTTCGAACAATGAACTTTTGGTCCAATAATATTTTGTTATCTTCTTTTGGTCTAATTGAGATCATTCACTTGAAGTGACGAGACAATCATTAGGGCAAAGTGGATGTTATTTATCAAAAGTATATTCTCTATAGAACCTTATTCGAATATGTTTTCTATATAACCTTATTCGAATAGATCGACTTGTCACGACCCCAAGACGGGGTTGAGACGAATATATTAACTTAAATAAATAAGGAAAATTATGAAGAAATAGGTCAAGCAAATAATATCAATAAGGATCGAGGACACTCTGAGTACCACATTTCCAATGTATGAGGACATTGGAAATGATCTATTTAAATAAGGTAACTCTTGAGAAAGACTAAGAGTTTACAAGATCAAAGCATTTTCAAAGTTCAAAATAAGGTAAGGTCCAAGCCATATAAGGCACAACAAAGTTTACTAAAAACAGCGGAACTTCAACTTAGCACAGTTTGAGGTTTGTTCATTTAAATAAAAAGAAATACTAGCTCTAAGAAGGGAACAACCTCGCCAACACCAACCTCCAACGCCAGCTCGCCTACGCCTGCCTCTCAACCTGTGAAAAACATTTGAAAGAAATTTTGGGCTGAGTACTAATGTACCCCGTGGGTTTCTTGCCCCTTTATCAGTGAAAAACTAGCATAAACATTTATAAAAGAATACTAAATGCCCAACCATATGTCGCAAGGCGTTTAAAACGAAATCCCACCCTACGCATATGAAAACATACATTATAACATTTTATCGAGTTCGTTACCTTTCTTGCTCATTCAATGTGTTTTCCTATTACGACTAGATGGGGAAAACCGAAATCTTCCGCGAATAATCCCCTTTCGCCAAGACCGAGGAACCTGGCCAAGTTCACCCGATCCGAACTTTCCGTGTACACTACCTTGGCCGGATCCGGCTCAAGGCACAATTGTTAACTTCATCATTGGCAAAGCCAATCAACGGGTACGGTAAAACCGATCCGTCACATTTAGGATACACATGAGCAATATAAAAACTTGGCATGTAAATTCACATTTAATAAAACATTTGGAGCTCACTAGCTCGAAAATACCGTACTGTAAATAGGAAACCCACCTCAATCTTGTGGATCAGTGAACGGAAAAATGCACGAGTCACTTATCGGCCTGGACGGGACCTACAATACAAGTCTCAACTTAGGAGGCTTATCGTACAAGTCGTCCCTATGTTCTATTCCTACTTTCGGGTTTTTGATAAGAAATATTTATAAGTATGCCATTAATTATATAACTATATTTTTCATAAATAATGCTCGTGATATGCATGATGCTCATGGACATATAAATCGTATAAACATATACAATCAAGTTTAAGATCATTAACAACTTAAGTACATATGAGCATATAACTTAATTTCAAATGCTTAAAGGGATAACTCCTAACAATTTCCATATATACAACCCATAAAATAAAATTATATCAAATAATTATACAAGGAATTTATGTCACATATATCATATACACCTAACATATCACAATACGATGCAAAATAAACACATAACATAGTTTAAAGTAAAGAAAGTTCCATACTCTCATGAACAAGTCTAGGGCAGATTGTGCATGTAAATCAGTAGATTTTGAAAAGTCATAACTATCAACTTATAAATAACTAGAAGCTCTAATTTATCAATCTAGAAATTTACTGAAGTAGTCTATCATTTAAAAAAAACAAGAGTCAAAAATATTAAGTGAGGCAAAAGTTATTTAAGGTATACTAAGATCTGCCAAAAATAGGTATCTTACGGGCTGTCATCTTGTAAAATCCTTTAAAAATACTTATACTTGTTTAAAAGTGTTGAAAACTTACAGATATTATAAATACATAGTAAATAACGTTCTGTAAAAATTTCAATCAAAGGCGATTAATAAAATCCTATTAACGGAGACAATTAGTTCAGCTATGTTAGAAAGCATTTCAGATTTGTGTACTATTTTTGGAGAATTTATTAAAAATATCAAAACAACATATTTTTCCCTAAAACTTGGTAGGATTACTCTACATATAACCTAATATTCCCAGAAAATTTTAAACATAAATTAAACCTTATAAAACCACATGAACCGAGGATACAAAGTGTCACAATTTACAATGATTTTTACTTCAAACAGTCAACTTCAAGTATTTTTCAAAAATCACAAACATTATAAAAATGGACGAAACTTTACAGTATTATAATTCACTTAGTAAGGTATCTACATATAAATTTTCATCATAAACGGAGAAGTAAATCATGTCGAAGCAAGCTCAGTAATTTATCTAAAAACAAGGGCACATGCAAAAATTTCAGGTTTTCACAGTTGCGAGGCCTACTTCACATATTTTTTTAAAATACCAAACGAACTTAGAATAAGCTAAAATTTTGTATACATATAGTTAACATAGCAAGGTTTATATATAAAACTTTTCAAAACAAATGGAGAATTAAAACAACACGAAACATGCAGAAACTTATATCGAAAATTCATCGGCAGATTCTAAAATTCTACTTCTTCTTTTTTCGTATTTCTCCTCATAGAACCTTAAAGATTTGAACTTTATCATATAAAAATGTTTAGGAAACATACAAAATCCATCCTAAGTCAATGGGGAAGAGGTTTAAGGGTTTTATAGCTCAAACTCAAGAATACAAGTTGGTAAATATGATATACCTCAAGTTCTATCACTCTCCTCCTCTAGCTTGGAATAATGGATGATGGAGTGCTCTTCCTCTTCCTATATCAGTAGCTTGGATGGGGGTGAAGCTTTTAGGTGTGGGTGGAGGATGGAAGCTTGACATTGGTGTGCATGCAACAATGGAGGAATGTGTTCTTAAGCTTGAGAGTGTCAATGTAGGTTGTGGGGAGAGAGAGATGTAGGGTGAGAGTTGTAGGAGTGAATGAGTGTCTTGGAGAATGAAGAAGATAGGAGAAGAGTGTGATTTTTGATTTTCTTGCATGGGGAAGATGAAGGTGACGATTTGGTGTTTGGAAGAAGAAAAATTTTTACTTTCCCAACAAATCTCTCCCTCAAATCCTAATTATGAAGTCTAGATGTATGATTTGTAGTATCTTTTATTTATCTTTTGTATAAGTGTATTATATGTTATTTATTGGATAATTTCACATATAATAGATACATTATAATTCCCCTACATATATACATATTATGTAATACTTCAATACATGCTCACTACACACATTCACACACATATATATACACCTATATATATATATATATATTACTTATACATGCAAGCCATCTATGTAAATATTTACACATATGATAGATTATTAAGATTCACATTTATAATCAAATTTTCTAAGCATTACAAGTTGGAATAAATTGACATGATAATTGCACATAAAAAAAATTATGAACACAATTATTTAATAAAATCATACAAATTATCAAAATTTATGGATGCTAATGCAATGCAATTAAATATTTCTTGTAATAACGTATAAAAATTTTAATCGTGAAGTTAAGCAATAATACGTAAAAAAAAAAATCTTCGGGAGAGGAATTTATAACTAAATATCTTAAGCTCGATAATTAGAGATTTATTTTATTCGGGGTTTTTACACGACTGGTAAAAACAAACTTCTTCATGGAGATTCTCGATCTGTGAGTCGAGATAATGCTTAGACTTACTCAAGTCTTTCAATTCAAAAACTCTGTCATTAGGCATGAATCTAACATTTTCAATCACTGGTGTTTCAATAATACAAAATCTCACACAAACAGAATTATTGGTAATTGCATAAGAATACACTTTATTATTATTATAAATTTTCTTTTAGAAGAATTCACATAGTTGAATTTTCAACTATAATAAAATATATAGAGATCTTATTTAAGAGAATATGTTGCAAATTTATTTTTCATAATTATAAGAACTATCATGTCCATCAGAGACTCTCATAAGATATTTGTCTAATGACCTTTTGCAAAATTATAGTCACGACTTATACTAAATAGATATTAATATCTATGATTACTGCCATAAATGTTTGATAACGGAACATTTTAATTTGATATGAGAGTGCATGTAATTAATTTAGGATTTCTGCTAAAATCCATGAGTTAATCTCGCTTTATTCATCACCAACTCATTTATTTCATTTACCATTTTTTTACAAGCACTCAATTATGTCCTACATGGACCACATTACATATTCTGATTATACAAACATTCATGTGTTCTGTTGGGACCACATTCCATTGTGCATGCACTACAAACGACTTTCGTCAATTTAGCAAGTTAACTCCACCTCAATTGTTATTTTCACTTTATTTAGTGCTTAATTTGAAAGCAATTCGAAAGCAATTCTTGAGGCATAATTTGTTGTCGACAACTATAATATATTTATTTTACTCTCCTTATATTGACAATTTTCAAGTCAATATCAATATAAATTTAAACCAAATTTATTTCATTTCTCATAATATTTGACAGTATTATAATTATTTAGTGCACGTGCAAATGTACTGTGCTTCACGTCTTCACGTTTCTAGTGTTATGCATCTAGCATAGATGAATTGTTGGATAAGGGCACGGGGGAACGGCCCATGGCATCCACGGCCAAGCACCCTGTGGTCGTGGCCAAGAAGAAGACCACTATTGTTGGGGTTGTTGCCAAGGAGGCATCGACCTCTGTTGTGATGTGGAGTTGCCACGTCCACCAGAGCCACGACCACCGCGACCGCCACGATTTTTGCCACCATTAGTATTATTGCGACTATTATTCTTGGCATTGCTATGTCAATCGGAAGAAGTAGAGTTGAGATATGAAGAATGTGTATTTGTGTCATGTGTGGATGTTGTTGTCATTGCCGCAACTACACCGGTGGCTGCTTTTTTTGCAAGCCCTAATTCTTTGAGAATGAGCATAGATCGGGCTTTATAAAATGGAGGCAGAGGGATGCTTTGTCGAATTATTGTTCTGACGCCGTTATAGGCATCTGCGAGTCCAGAAACTAATTGGAGTACCAGACGACGTTGGATACTGAGGCACCTACGTTTTTGAGCTGATAGGACATAATTTTGAGACGTTGGCAGTAAGCAGAGGCATTGGGAAAATCCTCCATGGAGGTATGAGAGAACTCTTGCTCCAGAGTGACGGCACGAGAGTTTTTATTGTCTTGAAAGATATACCGAAGTCGTGCCCACGCAGCGGCTGCAGTTGAATCAGGCTCGAGAATGGTGTGCAACAGATCAGTGAAGATGGTAGCATAGATTCATTGAAGAACCGTGGCATCGAGGGTAGACAAGAGATCTTTCTCATTGTCAGTCGTGGGAACCGGAGTAGTAGCGGAGAGAAGGAATGTGATCAATTACTCGATGGGATTGAGCATGAATCTTGAAGAGTTCCGCCCAAGTGGAGTAGTGGACGTTTTCCATCTCAAGAGTGATAGAGATGTGGTTCTTGATGTTGGAAACAACAAGGGCGGGATGGAAGGTGGTTTTCTGGTTCGCCATGTCGAGAAGATGGGTGAAGAAGAATAAAGTGAAGTGAGAGTTTGAGCAGCGGAAAAGAAAGAACCTTATTCTCGTGATACCATGAAAGAGTATGAATGACTGCTTTCTTCATTAACTTTAGAAGGTATATATATAAGAATCATGAAGCCATAATTATCTAAATTTGGTAACTAAATATGTCTAAGAAATATAAAAGATATTATAAAGATTACAAAGATATATATTCTATTAGTAAATATCAAATGCCTTTGAAACTAACACCTATTATAGTCAAGTACCAACGGATATGAGCTATCCACAGATAAATTATCTTCTCTAATCCATCCAAAGTGATACAATATAACCTTAAATTTTGAAGCGTATATATAATTAATAAAGTTATTATGAAATGTTGTTTAACACGTACTAGAGCTGGCAAAATGGGCCGGCCCGGGGTTTGGGCTAGGTTGGGCTCGGAAAAAAAAGGCCCAAAAGAAATCGGGCTTTTTTGGCCCGCCCAAATGGTCCGGTGGGCTAATCGGGCTCTGGGGCTTATAAGTCCGGAATTTCCAGGCCAAAAAGCTTGCCCGACAAAATATGTTATTATTGATTTTGAAAATACATAGAATGTTTTGGTGAATTGTATTTGTATATTTGATAATTAATATATAAATAATATATTTATATATTAATATTTATATTTATATAAATATATAAAAACACATTTACATATAATTGTTTAAATGTAAGTCTATTTTGTATATTAAAAAAAATTAAATTTTAACATAATCTTTAATTTTTGTTATAGTGAAATTTCGAATTGAATCGAATTTTAAATATAATATTTTTATTTAATATATTAAAAAAATTAAATATTCGAATATTCATATCTTTTTTATATATAATAATTGTTCATAAAAATATTAAAATTCATTAATCAATTTTTAGACTATTAATTTATTATATTTTTATAATATTAAATATTTATCTTAATTTTATATATATAAAAAAGAATGGACGGGCTTAGCCTGGTGGCCCGGTATCCCAAAAGGGGTTGGGTTGGGCTGCAATTCTAGAAGCATGATAAATTTTGGCCCGGCTCGTTCCGACCCGATAAATGTCATTTAGCCCCGTGGGTCAGGCCGGGCCAGCCCGGTCCGCTACTTTTGCCAGTTACAACACGTACAAGCTCTAGAAATTGATATTCATTGCCTAATTTTTCATTATTTCCGACATGCACACTCTCTTGAATCCATTTTAATACAAGCCGAAGCTTGTACCATTCCCAACTTGTTGCCTTGTACTACTCTATCCAAACCACCAACAATATTAATTAGTACTTCGGTTGCCTATTAATTAGTATCAACATAAAATAAATCAAGTATAATCATCACAAAAATTAATACTAGTACTTACTTTTGGATTGGCACATGTAGTTTTCTTTTCCCATTTAACTAATTTGAATTCTGAAGCCAACAAAGAGAAAGAAAAGAGTAGCGTACCCCCTAATTAAGTTGGATACAGACAGCTTCCACTAAAATCAAAATGGTTTCCACTTCACCTTCTTAATTTTTGTTGTTTTATTAGCCTTTTGCATCGCATTATCAAGTTAGGTTTTATCATTAATTCTACTTATCATCACTTAATTGTGTTATGCAAGTACTGCTCAAATATTTGTTTGCCACTAAAAATATTTTAAGACAATTAAATGTTAAATATATCAATTAGTTGAAATTGATTTCTCAATATTTTAGTGGTCTTAAAATGATTATTTCTTCTTATAATTTTAATTTTATACGATTCTTATCTGATGGATTTAATAGAACAATTATCATCATTTGTTATATAATATTTTAAATCGAACTTCCATTCATTCTTTATTCATATCCAAATATTTCACAAAATGCTGAAGTCACATCAGCATGTTATCAACCCAAACATGCATATACACGATTATGCGAATGTAGGTAACTGGCTCGGCTCCCATATCGCAATTTCCGGAGGAGTCGGTAGTTGGCCACTGGAGATTGGTGAACCAGCTGGTCGATTATCTAGTTGAAGTATCAGGTTCCTTTTACCTAGGTTAAACCTTCGGGATACTCCAGAAGGAAATTTTATCTACTCCCCCAATCTTAATCACTTTACGCCACGCGACTACTTTCGTCATAAGGCGTGGAATTAGAGCAAGGGGAATCTCCGTAAGAACTTCTCTTAGATTTCGCACATAGGATATCGAGACACATCCCCAGAACTATGGGGAAAGATGTGTGTAACGACGTTGTGGTGGACATCGCCACCTATTATCTCCTTCATTCGAAAGTACCTTGTTAGCTAACGCCACTTGTGCATCGCTTCTCTATATACCTCTATCATTAATACAGTCCCTACAATTCCCATATTGCAAGTTATTTTTATCCACTTCCTGGTCATCGCATCCCAATTTATCACACATGAAGCAAAAGACACAATTTTTCATAGGATATTAACATATTAATTCGTTCCTCTCTGTATCCTCTCCTTTCACATCAACATACATCACCAGTTGGTTAATCATCATTTCTTATTAAGTTATTCTAAACTTATATTATTTTCAATAATATGGAAAAAATGAATATCAGTTGATGAATGATGATGTATAACAACATAAAAAATATATCATTTAGTTGCTTTTATTTTTAATTCTCACTCCCATTCATGTGGATAATTAGCTCCTTCATAGTAAAATAACTAAAATTTTCTAAAAATTGGATTCGTTAATTATCTGAATCAAACCTACAGTACAGTATATATATTTCAGCTCTATTGTGTTGACTTTTTTAATAATATTCTTTTACCATAATCGAATGGAAGAAAAATTGAAAGTGTAGGTCAAGATATAAAACTTGTACTTAATTGGACGGTTCAAATAAGATTGTCGCATTTGTTTTTTTTTTTTTTAAATAGTTAACTTATTAAAGTAAATCAGCTAGCATACATTGGAGCGAGAGAATATTGGCTTACTGTTGTGGATGTAGGTGTTCCTATGAAACAAATCGATGCCACATTCCGCTCGGATACTGACTGGAATTGGTATCACTCTAATGTTTTACGAAAGTTCCAGCTCGATGAATCACCATTTAATAGTTTCAACTATCATTTTGTAAGCAGCCATAAAATTCAAGTATTAAAAAGATAATCATGATTGAAAAAAAATAAAAGTGCTTTCTAGAAGCTTAACTGAAACGAGTTAGTTTGTCTGATTAAAGTGAACTTACTTTTAACATGTGTATTAGATAGACATGCCCACGGTTCAAGGCCCGCCGGTTCCGGGCCGTGAACCGCCGGTTCACGGTTCACACAATGTTGAACCTGAACCGGCCCGCCAGGGCTCCTTCCCGGTTCCGGTCCGGGCCGGTTAACCGCCGGTTTGGGCCGGTTTTAACCGCCGGTTTTCATGTGTTTTCCTTTTTTTTTTTTTTTTTTTTGTAAAACATGTAATTTTTATTTTTTTGGGTTCATTTTATTGTAAATATATATAGTAATATACATGTATTAATGCAATATAAACACAAACAAATTAAGTATTCCTTGAAATTGCATTTATAATGTTGAAATTTACAAATTTACAATCTAAAAAAATAAAAATTCATTGATTGAAATTGAAAATTACAATTAACTTGAGAAATGAATACTTCATTCTTCATACTTGTAGTTTACAACTTTACATAGTAGAA
>JAPKLX010000002.1:3648871-3711291 GCA_026898415.1 Leonotis leonurus | reverse complement strand
CCACTATCTTCAACACCAAAAATATGTCGAGTACCCAAATACATATCCAATTCACTATTTCCTTGACCTATAGGTATACTATGTGATCTATCTTGATACATGTTACTTAATTGTTGAACTAAGGGATCTAATGAATTTAAATCAAGTGGTATGTATGAAGAGGTATTAGTACTATATGTAGGAGGTTCATTTATGTTAAGATTATGACCATGAATCAACCTATATTCGGCGAAAAGAGATCTTAATGTTCTTTCTAAACTATCTTTTACTTGGCTTACATTAGGAAGATCAAAGTGAACATACTCTCCATCAATTCGAATATTTAAAAAATCCATTTGTCTAAAAGCTCCATAATAAATATCTAACATTTGACAAACACCATCATATTTCCATTTAGGATCTAAGCACTTAGCTACTAAGAAAATATCGGGAATGTAGGTAAAATATTTAAGCCATTTTTGAACCATAAAATAAATCACACCTTGCAAGTTTGTTTGAGCAAAACAAGTTTTAAAACTAAGAGCAATATACATGCAATGTTCTAAAACACGAACGAAAGTACAATAATAGACACCCGATAATTGTTTAGTAGCAATGTTAAACACCTTCAATAAACCATATAAATCCATGCATTGGTCCCAATGAGAAGACAATAAAGTTAATTGAGTTGTTGCAAATTCTTTCCTAAAAAAATCACATAAATGTTCTTTATACTCTAAAGTACTATTAAGCATGTCATAAGTTGAATTCCATCTATGTGATACATCTTTAACAAAACCCCTATGTTGAATAGATTTTTGTCTACAATATTTTTGCCATTTCTTTGCTAAAGATATATTTTTGCCCAACATGTTCACGGCTTTTCTAATCGGTAAAATTGTATCATTAAAAATTTCAAGTGCATCTTGAACACATAAATTTAGAATATGACATATGCATCTACTATGAAAATATTTACCAGCAAAATTGGGTTCACATGCTTCTATAAGTTGAGGAATAGTAGCGATGTTAGCCGATGCATTATCAAAACCAACCGAAAACACTTTATTAATCAAATAAAACTCATTTAGAACGGTAACAATTATTAAAGCAATATTACTAGCCGTGTGTGGCTCATCAAACTCCCTAAATGCAATCAAACGTTTTTGTAACATCCATTTAGCATCAATCCAATGACAAGTAATTCTCATATAATTATTCTTATGATAAGCATCGGTCCAAATATCGGCACAAATGGAAACTTTGTGATCTAAATTACTAAAATATTTTACTAAGTGAACTTTTTTATCAAAAGCTTGTCTCCTAATTCGCCTAAGCATGTTAGTTCTACCAATTTTTTTAGCTTGAGGAGCAAAAGCGGATTGGACAGTTAATTCATACGTTTTTTTATCGGCAAAATTGAAAGGTCTTTTTTCCATAGCACAATACCTAGCCATAATATCTTCGGCATTGTTTTGATCATATTTAAATAAAGAAGGCGTACCCGTCGCCGAATGTGTTGTTGCTCCACGAATTTGAGTTTGAGTTGATGTCATCCCGTATTCTCCCGGATGATTGGTCTCCATGTGGCGCTTCAAAGTGCCGTAGCCTCCTCCGTGATTCCACTTGTAACTAGAAGTGCAATAGTTACAATACGTCGTGTATTTCGGTTTGCCATCATCCTTTTCGCCTTCGGTTAAGGCTCTACGGACCTTCTTGAAATGCAACGTGAAGATATCCGAGTGTAGAGTTCGTGTGCTTGGTGGTGGTGGTGGTGCTTGGACTTCTTCCTCCTCTTCTTCTTCGTCGTCGTCGTCGTCTCCGACGTTGGATGCTCGATTAACCTCCTCGGAGAACATTTGAGATTCTATTCTCCGAATTTCGGCCTCGTATGCTCGTTGCTCTTGTGCTTCGAGCTCCTCGGCATACTTTCTAGAGATTTCTTCCGCCGCCAAAGCTCGAGCTTGTTTCGATCCGACTCGTGCTCTTCTTGTGTTTTGAGTATGTGTATCGTCGTCTTGGCGTGAGGCGGTGGCCTTCCCCTTTCCCTAGTCGGCACGAGATGAAGACATGATGATAATGGAAAGTGAGTGTGGAGATTGAGATATTGAAATTGAGAGAGTGGAGTGTAGATGGAGAGATGGAGTGGAGATGGAGAGTGAAGAGATGGATTGTAGTGGAGATGGGGTGTATAATGTAGATTGAGAGCTTGAGAGCTTGAGAGATTGAGATAATGAGATGGAGATTGAGAGATTGTGTTGAGAATTGAGAGTGAAGATGGAGTGTGATAATGATGATGAATTTATAGGAGAAGAAGAATGGAGGAGGGAGAAGAAGGTGGGAAAAAATCAAAAAAAAGGGGGAGGAAACGGCTATATAGCCGTTGGAAACCGGCCCGAACCGGCGGTTTAGGCGGTTAACCGCCGGTCCCTAACGGCTCTCTTGAACCGGCGGGCCCGAACCGCCGGTTACGGTTACCCCATGCCTTGAACCGTAACCGGCCCGTTTCTACACGGTTCCGGGCCGGTTCTTGAACCGTTGACCACGGTTCTGGGCCCGAACCGTTGACTCCCGGTCCGGTTCCGGTTCGGAACCGCCGGTTCGGTTAAAATGGGCATGTCTAGTATTAGATTGTTGTGTCAACAAAAATGAGACTATATTATTTGGATGAAGAGAATATCATTTTCTGTTATTAGATCGGGCTGACTGGCCCGACTCTTATATTAGGCTTCATGAGCTTGGACCGGGTTGAATTGGGATGTCTAAGAGCTCCATTCTATCCCACCATAATTGGTTGGAATCCACTATGTTGGAAGATGAGATGAAATGCTAAAAACAAAAGGAAATGTTGTACGAAGAGAAGAGGAAGTCATTGATGTAAATAAACTTTATATTGCAAAATGACTTGTTCTTCCATCTCCACGTTACAAGACTATTTATACTAGTCTATGGAGAATTCTAGAGATCAAAATATTTAATACAAGTCCAGATACATGATTCATTAACTAGGTACATGAATATCTAAAGTCATGTATTATTACAAGTTTAGTTTTCAGCACACTACACTAGTACTTCACAGAATCACATAACTTATTATATCTCGAACCGGAATCGGAATCGTAACTAGTTAACTAGCTCTGTTATGTAAAAGAAGAAAAATAAAAGGAAGCGAAGCCGCGTGATGCAATTGTTACACCTACCGCTTCATGATTTAATAAATTCCCAGTCATTTCATACATAAAACGTTGTTTTTCACGTGGTGACAAAAAGTCCTGTCCAAAACACCATTGGCAGATGGAACTTACTTATTAAAAATCACTCTCTCAGGTGGTCCTATGATGAAAGAGAAGGACAGTTTCACTTCCAAACTACATGTGAGCATTCTTGGTGAATTTTTTTGTTTTCTTGCCTCTTTTGCAATATTACTAATACTAGTGTGTACGTATAATATACTAATCGATGCATGAAATGCGACTCCATAGGAGTATATACATATACATGCATGCATGGATTTTAATTTTCCGTGGATATCAAGTGTTGAAGGAGACATGTTTTTTGGGAGAAAATTAATATGTATATATATATATATAGCCAATTACATTGTGTGATGGAGGGAGGCTAGTTGGTGGGGACATGGCCTTTACGAAAGGGATGCCTTTAATTGGAGTATATCATCATCATCATCTATCAATACTCAATACACGTACGTCACTTTTGTTTTCAATTAAATATTATTATATTAACACGAATATTACTCCTATATACATATATAATGGATTAATGCTACTGTATATATAGTAGTATCATATGTACTATATTTTGAAAATGCATGCGCAGTGAAATAATCTGAGCTGATGATCTAGTCCAACAGAGTGAGACAAAGGTTGCTAACTTTACACAGACCACTCAGTTACAGTAATAAACTAGTAGTACTACATAATATACTGTGATGATATTGGGAATTATCTTGAATTGAATTTCGTTTCTGTTATCATACGAAGAATTTTCAAATTTCAATACAAGTACTAATAATGATCAGCTAAGTGATATAATCCCTTATCACTTGGAAAATTAGTAACAATGTCGACATAATATTTATTGGCAGAGAACAGCATATGTAAGTTCTACAACGAATTAATATATAGTGAACATTTGCAAATAAATTAAAGAAATTAAGACAAAAGTCATCTAATAAGATTAGGAGGAAGATGGAATCACAAAGTCCTTTGAGTGGAGTAGAAGTTTCCAGAAGGATAAGAAGGTTTAAATAGCTGATATTCTTGCATATTAGTGGAATGCAGTTGATCGAGGCCATTAACGTAGCTTCCCTGCACATTAATCCCCTCCATGGAAGTGGATTCAGCTTCGCTCAAGCTCCAAGAACTCGATGACAGAAGAGAGTGCGCACTCATCTCTGGACCCATCGAGGGATTAGTGCTACCTACATGTAGACCTGTGTGTGTGTGTGTGTGTTTGTGTTTGTATCAAGATTCATCAACAAATCAATTGAACTATACATATATATATGTATATGTATATGTACAGGTGTAGACGACTGACATTGATCAAAAATGCGAGGATTAATGGAGCGGTGATCCATGTGGAGAACGTCGTCGTTTAGGGATTTGGAAGGTTTAAAGGTCATGGTGCTGCAGGCATTCTCCCAGGATGAAGATGAAAGCGAGACGGGGAGCCCGTTGAGCAGCACGCCTTGTTGCCTCGGCTCTGCTCTCGTGTTCATATTTTGAATATAATAAAATGAGGTTGGAGATAAATAAATAGAAAAAAATGAATGAATTAATACCAGCGAACAAGGCAGGAGAGATTCCTGGTTGGATGGACTCCGGCTGCACCCGGCGCCGCCTCGCGTTGTGATCGGAGAGGCGCCGCCTGCAGCTTCTCTTCTTGTCGTCGAACTCCGACAAGTCATGGAACCTTCCAAAATATCTCTATAGCTATAAATATATATATATAAAAGAAAAAGGAGTCGCTAGCTAGCTATGAAGTAGTAGTAATTAGTAAAGTGTACCTGCTGCATTGCTGGCAGAACCTGCGTTCCATGCCGGCGACAATAACCTTGGGGCTCTTGGAATGAGATTCGCAGATTCTGTGGCGGCGGTGATAGTCCTTGGCCAGTTTGAGGTCGAGGTTGCAGCCCTCCACTTGGCAGCAAGGGTTCTGCATATTGTGATAGGAAGCCCTAGACCTTTTGGCTGGCGTTGGGGTTGGAGTTGGAGTCGTGATTGTGGACGACAATGGAATAGAAGAAGATGATGATGTCATCACGTTAGAGGGGCCAGAGAAGCAGACAGCGTCTCTTCCTCCTCCTCTGTAGTGGCCGATGGTGGGGTCAGGCTGCAGCATCCTCATCGTATCCTCATACACAAAGCTCCGGTTCGGCCCCGGCCCCAGCCCCAGCCCCAGCCCCCCGGAGGAAGAGGAGAAGCCTAAGTGCATAGGCTTGGAGGTGTAGAGGGCGAGATTCTCCCACTCCAAACCGGAGGAAGTGATGACGGAGTCGGCGCCGCCCTCCATTGATGTATATATATATGTATGGTAATGGTGGAGATGAGGAAAGGGAAGAAGGGGGGAAGTGTTCCCTCTAGGAAAACAGGCTAAGTTAGGGAGGTAGAGACTAGAGAGAGTCCCACAACAGAGACACACAACACAAATCGATATTCAATTATATAACTACTCTTCCTATTTCCGCCCAAACAAAACACGCCTCTACCCCTATCTACCTATATATACATACATGCCTACTACCTCCATCAACTATACATTATATATATACATGCCATAACATCATCTTTAGATACAATTGGAAACAACTTAATTAACATTTTCTATATGATTTTTTTCCCAATTTTCATTTGAGAAATTAATAGTCCAAGTTGAGATGATATATTAGTATTGAAACAACGTTGTTTTGATTGGCTATGGAGTGTGTTTCGATGGCGTGTTTGCTATCAAAATGACATCGTTTTGCTGTCACATCGATTCCAATTATATCACCTCAACTTTGATAGGAATCCAATTAATTTACAGGAAAAAATAAACAAATTAAACAACTTCAAAAAAAAAAAGTGTGGATTTTATAGTAAGTAATTAATTAATCCTTAATTATATAAAGACTTGACGAGTCATTAATGTCGTGAGGTTCAATATTCTAATTACCTTAATTAGGGTTTCTTAATTTCAATTACTACTATTTAATTTGATATTATTAGAAAAAGCCGAATTTCTTGATCAGAAAAGAAAGAATAATCATATTGAGCTCCATTAATTGTGTGTGTGTGGGGTGTGGATGGCCGGTGTCTTCATAGCTAGGTGTAGTTAATTTACTTTGGATTTTCTTCGAAAATTAATTAAACACTTGATGGTGGTGGTGTGTTGTTAAAAAATAATCACTCAACCATTACATTACATTACATCAGATGAACATACATACAGTACACGTGTAGATACTATAGTTAGAATAGATTTATGGGGGAGTGATAATTATGGGACAGTGATGATAATAAGTGGCCCTTAAAAGGGTTGTTGACGCAGCATTAAAGCAAGCAAGCAAGCATTGTGGGTTCTGTTTTTTCTTTTGTAATGAACTTGTGGGTGCAGATGCAGTGCAGTAGTTGATTTCATGAGAGAGAGACGACTGTCAACAGCTATGGGAACTCTGTTATTTAACGTTGACAGATCGGAGAAGTCGATGATTTGGATGCCACTATATATTACACACCACTCAATCTATCACTTAATTACTTTTCAATTTATTTTTTCTTCTTTTCTTTTGGAAATTGCTAGCTTCACCCCAATTATATATATATATATATCTGACTTTCTATAAACTCATTTCTTTTGTCCTTGAAACTCAATCACTGCCCAAAGTCTTTGCTAAATAAATTGTCACCTGTGTGCGCCCTTTCCCGCCTCCTGCTGCTTATCGGTTATCATTTGATTAGCGGTGATAATTTGGGATCGGGGACCAGAGTCCTGGCGGAATTCGGGACCCTGAATCCCAAAACTTTCAGGATCGGCAGGTGATCGGGATTAGGATTTTGGATATTTTTGGGATTTGGGAGTCTCGAATCCCGATCGAGACTCCTGATTTTCCAAATTAATTTTATATATTCAGGACATTTTGGTCTCGTTCAGGAATACAGGACTATATGGGACCATTCGAGACATTTTTATTTGGGACCGAGACCAGGTCTTAAATTTTTTTAATTTTGGGACTCGGGATTCTCGAAGTCCCGATTGGGACAGGAACCAAAAAATCGAAGAATTTTGGGATCTGGACTTCGGGACGGGTACTCGGTCCCGTCCCGATACTCAGCCGAGCATAGAACATACAAATTAATTAAATGAAGAATTTTTTTATTGAAAATATTATTGAAGGGGCTATATAAGTCAATAGATCAATAATTTAATTTGTTTATGGAAAATAGATAGATAAATAGGTAGATGGGAATACTTAAAACTAAGAAGAAGGCCCAATTAAATTTATTAATCATAAATTATGGTGACACTGACAAAACTTAAGAGGGGTTTAATGCAAGATAATAAGTAAGGTGGCGCAAGAATCAGACGTTATAGTTATGTTAAGACCCCATCATACCAATAATCTACATTACCTAATTATAGACAATTAATAATTTCTTACTTACTTTTAATCCCCCTACTCAGTTTTCAATCATTGGACTGAAGTACCCCTTCATTATTTATTTTTAAATAAATTCGAAATAAGTCGATTGCAAAGGCTTTATTATTGATCGTCACGTACCTATGTAATGAAATTTAATTAATGAAGAGGGCAAGAGAGTGTATTTAGCAACATCCTCAAACTGAATATTGAAGGCTGTGAGTGTCGAAATCTGGTACAGGTATCCACAATTGTATAAATAACATTATATACATATATATTTCCAAAGACTTGGGACCTATTCGTACAAAATAAATTGTGTATATATTGAGTGGGACAAAATATAATGTCACTGCACCTCTACTTATTATGGACTCTATCTACTATTAAAGCTTCATAACTCTCCTTGTTGAGTTTTGCTTTTTTTGCTTCATTTCTTTGGGGGTTTTATTTTAAAATGTTTTTACACGTAACCATTTGGTACTTATGATTTCGCATGTCATGTTATTTACATTATAATGAGGATGATTTTATATATTATAATAACATGATATAAGAAATCATAACTTATATATATACTATATCATAAACAGCATGTTAGTATATTGTTTCCCTAATCTTGACCATCACTCACATGTGACATGAGTAGATGTGCAAACTCAATTTATTGATGCAACATGAACCACTTTGTTATTAATTCAATATTTTACCCTTCAAAAATTAGTCAATTTGATTGAGTCCATCATTTTACATGGAAAAAGTCATTTTCTTTATAATATTTATGTCTAAAAGTAACGTGTCATAAATAATAAAACTGATGAATTACATTTTAAGTTTGTAATCTAGGCCGTAGGATTGTGGAATGATTGATGAGGAGATTAAGTGTCGGTTTTGGAGTTGGTGTTATGCTAGAGACAACGTTGTTCATCCTTTAACGTATTGTAATTGGACTAGGAATACGTCATCTAGTAATTAATTGATGTAATCTTGGGTAGATGATATTCTACTTGTATCTTATCTTCTTTCTCATCTATTTATGATTTTTTCTGTGAGAAAAAAAAGTTTGTAACCCTATATATATATATATATATATGTGATAACATATATTAATATGCAGCCTAGTTGCCTATATTGATAAAACAAATCAGTCCACTATTCAAGATCAGCCGTGATTAGTTTGTAATACTTCTCAAAAAAGGGAAAGAAAAAACATGCATCAGCTATAATGTAAACAGCCTAGCTACTATAACTATATAATTATTGAGTTTCAGAGCAGATTTGACAAATTAGGACATAATCAATTTTATATATATAAAATATAAAAAGAATGTACCTTGTCCCAATTAAAGCTAGCTACCACCAAGTCTTACCAAATTCCAGCTATAAGTATATATTGTTGTGGCCAGTCTATTTACCACATGTTAGTAAGAAAGGTACTTAATGGGGACTAATTACAATTCTCTAAATACAGCATCGATATGAGTCATTAACTCAAGCATTTTATCAGAGCAAGATTTTCCTTTATTAGAGTTTGAATTTTCAATTATTGAATTAAAGTAAAGTAAAACCCATACAAGATTTTATAATGAAGTACTCTTGTGAGGATTAATATATAGCTCTAGTTCTCCTTAATGATCTTATGTAAATTGGATACATATATAGAGGACGCTTCATCGTTTGCGATGGGCACAAATTAACGCGTACAACAGCTAATGTGTCAATGTCACATCAGCGGACGAGTCATCATAATTTTTATTTTCTTTATTATCTACAAAACATGTCACATTTGAAAGTGTATCTCAACTGATAAAATATGTGTTGTACTAACACTTAACGCAGCAACAGACTTAATGACTCACTAAAGATAATTATTTCCAGTTATGTTGTGAAAACACCAAGGAAACACACTCACGCGAAAGAAAGAGTCACACCAGATATTTCTGCGTGAGTTCAATAAGATAACCCACGCGAGTCTCACGACTAAAAATGTATTATGAAAAGAGTAAAAACAGTATTTACAGACAGTAGAATCCCTCTAGCTATCCTATCAACTACTCTTATGAAAAAACACAATCTCAAGAGCACAAGATGCCAATGAGATTATAAAACTTCTCTCCAAAGGTACAACCTATCTCCACGTGAATCCTCTGTATTTATAGAAGCCACCAGCTTCTTCTCCAAGGCAAAGCAGAACGTGGAAGACTTCATGGTAGTGGAGGTAGTTGGCAGTTATTTTGCCTGTGCTGTTGCGACATCCGCGGAACATGCGGGTTGACCAGGTCAGCTCCACCAAACTCCTTTGTCTCGCAGGTCAGTTTCAACTGACTTTCCTCAAAATGTGGCACTCTCCTTCTTTAGGCCACGTACCATACATGAAGAAAGACAAAAAAACTTTAATAGAGTTGGAATACTCTATCAACATTGTTTATGTGCGTATTAACTCCGTCCGTCGCGGGCGAGTGAGCGTTTTCGTACATGTATATTGACTGTGGACTAATATATATAGGAATGTAGGCATATATACCCGTATGGCCGTATCAAAATTTGCGAATGATGATGAATAATGCTCTATTTAATACTTGAGAAGTATAAAGTATTGTTATTTAATACAAACAATTATTTGTGTTGCAGTTATGGTTAGAAGTATAGCTATGAAGTGAAAATTGGAGCTAAAATTAGCGGGCAGCAAATGGGGCAGCACCACTATGCTATATAAAGTAGGATCTACACATATTAGTGTGGCGGGCACACAATTGGGCAGCATCTCATTGGTCGAAAAGTGACTTTCCTTTTTTCAACACCAAGACAACCTGGCATCTAACTAGGTTTTGTTATTTATGGCATATTTTAATGCTCAATAGTTTGATTCATTTTTTTAGTTTTGATGTGATTATCAAAATTTTACTCAATTAAATTTAAGATATTTAGTTTGATTGAAGACCTCATTGTTAGTGAGCTGTTTTATTTTACACATTGTTAGTTTAATTATTAAGGAGGCCTTTTATTGTTGCCAACCACATATTCAATCAGTCGAATCATCTTTTTAGATAAAGCACAACTTCATAGTACCAAAAAAACAACATAATTAAATTATGTGAGACAACAATAAGATTTTTTTTAATTCAAGACTTTCTTTTTCAAGTATTTGAGAATTAGATATTGTTTTCCCTCTGAAATTCTAAGTCTAATTCATTGATATATCCTTAAATTTAAACAGATTCAGAATCTCCAATTGTAAGTTTTATTTTCAGTTTATTAATTGAGACCACAACGAGTTGATTAATTACATTCCAAATTAATGATTCTGATTTAACTGTGAGAACTTGATTACTGTAAAAATTACATCATGTGTTAAAAATTGTGTGTTATTTATTTTAGTTGATTTATTTAATTCCCATTATGACTAGCACTCATATTTTTCAAGTTTATTGAATCAATCAACTAAGCTTTGCATCAATATATCCTAAAGAAATTTGAGTGTTTTAATTGAAATTTTTTAAAAAAAATAAGTAGATTAATCATTAATGATAAATTTAACCTACGAAAAATCAAACAAACCCACCTCCTCAGAAAGTAATTTTAATGTGGCCGATTTCTCCTCTTTTGCAATCAGTTTCGCTATAGCACCCGCTGCTCTAACTAATTGTCCACCATTTCCAAGTGTGATTTCTATGTTATGTATGGTCGTGCCAAAGGGCATATCGGTTGAAGTAGATTCCTATTTTTGATCAATCAAAACCTCTTCCCAAACTGTATAAGGGACAATTTTTTATAGGCAGTTAACCCATATGTGCTCAGCCATTTGATGGTTAATCTACATGGGATTCGTTTGGCTCATTCGATAAAAAATATGATTTTTTAGCTCTAAAATATGTTTCATCTCAAAATTTGAAACTTCGGAATTGGTGATCATAGTGTTTTTTTCCTTGGAGATGGAAAATCAGACCGCCGGAACTTATCAACTTGCAAATTCTATCGCAATTAGTTAAAAGAATGAAATTGATTGATATTATGACCATTTCAGGTAGTATAGATATCATTATGGAACAAGTTGGTCATTGAAATGATAATTGATATAATAATAGAAATAGAAGTTATCCATTTTTTTTCCATATTGGAATCGTTAAAAGAAGCTTATTGGGATCATATATTTTAATTCATGTATTAGGAATCACACAGGGTGTTCTAGTAATTGTTTGGTTATGAAGAGAAATATCAGCAGGGATTTATTACCAGACGTAATTGGAGAAGTTCATCTGAAACTAGAGCTAGAAACGCCTTATTTCGTTTCATTCTCGTTCTTCATTTCCTTCTTCTCAAATCCAACATATTAAAGTATTTTTTTTTATTTATGTAATAACAAAACTAATCTTGTACATATTATTTTCCAATTATAAATTCAATGAATTGCTAATTAAAATAGTTTTTTTTTTAAATAAATTTAGTTCTTTATTCCTATATGGTAAATTTTAATATGTCTTTTTAATGAAAATAAAAAATAGTTATCCGCATAAAAGATAAAATTGCTAGCTATTTACACAAACCATGATCCCCATTCCCATGAGTTTGCTAGAGTTATGTATTACCTATTTTATATAGATACCAAATTCCAGTGGGCTCAAGTTGATATAGATTACATGTTGCGTAATAAACGGCTTAAATTTGAGAATAAATCTTGAGTCAAGGAGAAAATTATTTCGGATATTAAAGTTAGAACATGAAGTTGGTGTAAGGTTTATGACCTCTCTACCCACTCGAATAATTTTAATTGTTGGTTTCAATCAGCTAAACTTGATGGATTTAGATAGATTTCTCATTTTAATGTTTTGTTGTCTGTTATGACTATTTGAAGTACCTCTAGTACCGTAATTATTTAATAATATTTATTTTTCTTTTAAAAAAGAACATGTTACGTAATTTTTACACACACAAACTCGGAGAGTTCGAGTTCGCTTAGATTGTGTACAGTAACACATGAACCCGACGAACAGACCTTGCAAGGCTCATGTGCTAGTTTTTTCTTTTTTTTTTAATTTCAAAATTTTGTTTTGATTATTTATTTTCTTTTACATAATAATAGTAGTTGTTAAACATGTTAAAAAAATAACAAACAAACAAACAGTATATGAATTATTAACTTATCGATATATTAATATATCATTAAAACATAATTCTAACAAATACTACTATTACTTTTGCTGTACATTATATAGTGCACCAACTAATATGATTCATGCTCCAACTAATATGTCGGTGATCGTATTTAGGAATTATGCTCTTTATATGAAATTTTCTTCCTTTTTATAAAAATTTAAGGGAAAACCAAAAAGAAACATAAACATAAAATTACAAACAAAAAGGGAATTTATGAAGCATAGAGGCCGTTTATTTCTAAATTCAGAAATGGTTCGGTTTATTTTTTGTTGACTTGACTTGTCACCGACACACTACAAAAATACATTATATAACAACGAAATAGTGACGGAAAAATTTTTCGTTTCTAAATTATAATGGATTAACAACAGAATTGTTGTAAAATTTTAGTAACTGAATTATCCGTTATTAAAATTTAGTAATGAATTTTTCGTTACAATTCCGTTACTAAAATTGAAGAAATCATTCTAGAAACGAAAATTCCGTTACAATTCCGTTGTTAAATTTTTTAGCAACCATCGATATTATTACGAATAAATCTGTTACAAATCCATTATTAAAAGTTTTAATAACGAAATTTCTTATTTTAGTAACGAAAAAATTTCGTTGTCAAATATATATTTTTTTTTTGCAGTGACAACCAAATAGAAGCTAATTTATAATTAATAATAGTGTATTTGTGACATTGAGATCAACGAAATTTCTTTATGTAGCCGTACTATTTTAAAAGAAATTAGTACGTGCACTTGTGCGATGGGAACAAAAAATATTATAATTTATTATATTTATGAGATTATCATTTGGTTTGAGAAGTTCTTTATTAGTATATTGGAAGTGTATTGCCGTAATTATTGCTGTCAAAATTGTGAGATCGTACTTTCAAAAAAATTTAAGTGTCCAAACTCGCTCGGAAATTTTCAGGCATATAAATATAAGGGGAAATAGTTTGATTTAGCCAAATTAATATAGCAAATACAAATTTTAACCATCTCTAATTTTATAATGAAATAGTAACCATTCTGTATTTATTTTTCCTTTATTGCCCTTTTATTAATTAATTAAAAAACTATTCTTCCATAATTATTGTTTCTCCTTTAATTATTTTTCATCGGTGTATTGTATTAATAAATTATTATTATAGATTCATGCCTAGGGTTCATATGGTAGGGTATAGTATTTAATTATAAACCAAATTTTATTTTTAAATTCTGTAGTATTTTGAAGGAATTAATTAGATGGAGAGTATTATAGACATAGAAGGCTAGATTTATGGTTTCTTATACGTGTGGCTATTATTTGAGTTTACTATAACAAAATGGTTATTATAGAAGTTACCCCTAAATATAATACTAATTCAGCCATGGTGGAGGGATGGGTTTTACCTATCCATGTAATGTACCATTTTTTTGAATTTAATAACTCTGTTTATAATAAATATTTTTACTTATTAAAAAATATTAAAAATAAATAATTTAATTTTAATAATTCAATATTACATTTTTAATAATTTATATATATATATATATATATATTGTTTATAATGAGCTAACTTATTTAAACACGAAATTTGATTGGCCTGAATTTTTTGAACTCGATTATTTTTGGACCTTAATTTTTGAACCCAACCCGGCCTATATCTCAATTACCCTGAATGGGCGGGTCGGGTCTGGTCGGGTCTATTATGACAGTTCTATCCAAAATGCATATGTTGATGGAAAAATTATATAAAGTCATTAATTATATATTTAAATTATAGACAATTAATTATTGATAATATGAAGAGAAAATAAAGAAATATAAATATAAATCCTAACTATATTTGCATATAATTTTTTATTCATTTAGTGTCCGACTATTAAATTAAAATTCTTATGTTAACCTTTAATTCAAAATACATATTACATATATTTTTACTAATTAAATATAATTTATTTTTTTAATTATTAAAAATTTGAATATGATTAAATTAATAATTAATATATAATACTACAATAGTTTAAAATAGTTACAAAATTTTAATTGAAATTAGATTCGAATATTCATGTTTTTCTATATATACTAGGTATTGCACCCGTGCTATGCACGGGTTTATAATCTATTTATAAATAATTTATAATATAGATACTTAAAGAAATCAAAAATATTGTAATCCAATTTTATTTGGTGGTTTTAAAACCGTAATCGATAGTACTCTTCTCAATTGTGACTATATCGGGGACAATTCGGTTACAGTTTCAAAATTTGAGAACAGAATCAACAATTTGATACAATAACTTCGATTTATTTTACCTCATTCAATTTCTTATTTTATAAAGAGTCATTTTTTATTAATTTATAACAACACATTAAAATTAAAAAATAAGATAACATTACATAACTATTTAAACATATGTGTATATTGATAAAAATTCATAATAAATATATTTGAACTTATTATTATTTGTCGTTATATTTAGTTGTGAAATTCTAATTTTTTTATATAATAATAAATATTTGACGTAATTTTATGTAACATCGAATTAATAGAGCTGGTAAATTAATAGAGCTCCTAAATGGAATGACCATTTGTATTCCATTCTATGTTTCACTATTAAATTTAGTATTTATTTAATATTTATAATAATACATTAAAATTAATAATTTTTTAAAAACTATACTTCTTTCGTCCCACTTATTTAAATTCATTTAATTTTCACATTGATATTAATATTTAGTTGTAATATTTTTTGAAGAACGTGGTTTGTGCTTTATAATTTGCTAAATAAAGAAATGTGTCTAAATAAGTGAGACAGCTCAAAAGGAAAAATGTGTTTAAATAAGTGGGACAAAATCAATATATGTTAGTGTTGAATTTATCAACAATACAAATTGATTATAATTATTAGTATTAAATATTAAAAACAATTATATACATTGATCAAATATGACAAGTTTTTAGTACTAAATAAAAGATTAAACTTAGATGTAAGAAAATAAATTTAGGAAAACATATTAGATGACATTGAAATTTTATAGTAAAAATAGATCGAGACACTATGTCTAATTTATCTTCATGCATAATATTAAAACATATTATAAAGAGTATTCAACTTTATAATTAGAAACATTATAATTTAGTAAAATATATTATATGTATAAGAATATGTATACATATAATTATTTTCAATTTACTAATGTGTTATAATTTTTTATATTAAATTTATATTTTATATAACATATATCAAATTAAATGTATTGTCGAGATCTTTAATTTAATATGCATAATATTGCAAATATTTTTACGAAGAAAATAAATAATTTTAGGAGAAATGTGTTATAGGAGAGAGAAAATAATTTATAAAGTTTTAAAAATTAATTGTTAGTACGTAAATGGATAATTTATAAATGTTTATTGGAACATGTGATTATGAAATATGAATTGTTATTTCATTTAAAAGAATAATAAAAACATGTGATTATGAAATATGAATAGTTAATTTATAAATGTTTATTAGAACATGTGAATTATGCAGTTATCGGAGACGTGCTTAACCGCATTTTCAAACGTTTTATAATTCATAATACCATATTTAATATTATAATGACAATTGTCATTAAAATTAAAATGCTTCATGTTTTATATATATATAGATTGTATTTTCATGATAGGTAGAAATTTGATTGTACATGTCATATCATTAATCAAATTAAGTAACCAAACTATATATGATATTATATCCTATAAATCATATATGCATGCCTATATATATATATATATATATATATAGTTGATCATAGTCACCCACTAGGAGAGTCGCTTAGATAGTATATATGCCTCGATCAGAAGACAGTCTGTCTTTCTCACAGTCCATTAGTAGGTAGGGTGGTAAACTTAGAGGGCAAATCAATCCTTTCTTCAACCGTAGAAACACATTTTTCGATCTTTTCCACACAACAGCTAAATCGCGATGTTTGAGATCCTTTCCTAAAGAAAAGAATGGGAAATCACACTTTAATTTATCTCACTCTCATGTTATGTGGGAGAAATGCCCCAATGGGCAATGCTGCAACCTATCCCATATTGTATACTCGATTTTTCTTTGTAATAGTTGAGACAACACACGTGTGATATTGCAGGAACCTTTTCCTCCGAATTAAGAATGAAACCACTCCAAAATTCTACAATCTACTTACTCCCAATAAATATAGTGCTCTCTCCGTTCCACTAAAAATAACCTAATTTGATTAAATTTATGGAAAGTTTTTTATCAAACTAGATCATTTTTAGTGGGATGAAAGAAGTATCATTTTTTTTTCATTTTTTCAATATCCTTTATATTAAAAAAAAATCTGGTATGAAATCATCTAGATAAGTAGATACCACTGCAACCAATTAAAATACTTTATTTGGTCTCTTTGTAGTGTTCTTATTTTATTCAACTGAATGTATTATAATAATAAAGTAAATCAATACAAAAAGATTAAATAAAATATATAATTTCAATTTTTTGATCAGGGACTAATTATTTTGACTACAATTCAGGATTCTTCAGAACTTCAATATCTCGTAATAAACGTATATTGAAGCACCCCTAGCATTAGAAGGGCTCATTGTTCCGACTTGAGTTGGGTTCGGAGCTCGAGCTTGGGATCTCATTCAAAAATCTTTACGCTTAGAGTGAGATGAAGGAGAAAAACAATGATAAATTTATAATTTAGATACGAGTTATGGATAAAAAAGAAAGGATTTAAAGACTAATTATACTTTTATCTCACATTTTCATTTGATAAATTTATCCCCCAAAGTGAACACAATCTTAAAGTTAATAATTTTTAAATACATGAACTTTGAACATATATTTTATTTTAATATGAATTTAAAAATATTGTGTAAAATACATAAACTTTGACTATTACTCAAATTTTGAGAGTTCGATTTTATTTAATATCGAAGTTGACATGACAATACTTATCTCACATGGATACAAGTTAATGATTTTTAAATATATGAACTATTTACATAATTTTTAATTTTAACATTAATTTTAAAAAATTGTGTAAAATAAATAAGCTTTGACAATACTCGATTTTTTAAATGAGTTTAGTTTTATCAAAAAAATCGAAGTTGATATGACAATACTTATCTAAAGTGACCATAAGTTAATGATTTTTATGTACACGACTTTTGACATATTTTCAATTTTGGGACTCGATATGATGTCGTTTCAATGACGTCTAATCTCTAAATTTAAAAAAGAAAATTTTGTAGCCCAAAAACCATCAGAATATCGTTAACATCGAGAGACGGAACTACCAGAGAAGACACGTGACACAACTTAGTCACCGCCGAATAAAAAACAGCACCAACTTAAAAATATTGACAATAATTATCGCCGCATTGACAGTCAAATATAAAATAATCAAAATTGTGAATATACAAAACATTCTAAATAAAGCACCTACAAATTTAATGGCGGCAACGACAAAATACACACTGCTCTAACAACTTATCAACGCCTAGAAAGATTTCCAATTAAATCACCAAATGCAACTATTTCAAAACCCATTAAGCAAAAAAACATTTATCATCATGGCATCACATTTGTTGATAAAAGCAAAACATGAACACAATTAATTAGTTAACAAGTTGTGTAGACTTATTTAGATCATGACCGTCCTATTTGCTTGTGATTGTTTAAGATTCAATTTGTAGCCGAGAACACGAGGTCTTGTAAATATCAATTTAAGATTCAATTTGTAGCCGAGAACACGAGGTCTTGTAAATATCAATTTAAGATTCAATTTGTGAGAAGTCTTGTAATTTAAATTTGATGGTAATATAAAATAAAAAATTCAAAAAGTGTGGGAAAGTTCTTCCATCATTCAAAAGTGTGGCCATTCGAACACATGCCTGGAAGTAGCAAATATCACACTCTAACTATGTTTTCTTGACTATAAGTCTATAACCATCATAAAATTTATTTTGCAGAAAATTGACGTTGGTTTATCTCTTTTCTTCTTTTATGTCAGAACTCAGAAATAATGCTCCACATACACAAACACAAACACACACTAACATATGCATAAGGAATGGTGGGGGCCCTAACCCTACATACAGATCAGAAGAGACCTTTTTCCCACAGACTGACTGCAAAGAATTGCTTGCCTGATTACAAGTCACATGTAAACCATGCATCGACGGAGTCGAGAACGCTGTTACCAGCTCCGTCATGGCTGTCACACGCTAAACTTAACCTGTTCTTGATGAAACTCAGTAAAGGATGGAGTATTAAATGTGGATTCTGAATCCAAACCAACAGGACATGTGTTCCACTGCATCACCAGCTTTAATGCTACAAGGCTGAAGGCCCTACAAGCCCCTTGTGTCAAAGTAAAGAAGAGAGAGTAATACAAGTAAGTAACAGCAGAAGATGGGATAGTAGTCTAAAGTGATCCACAGCATGCTCGAGAACTAAAAGACGACAAACCAGAACTGTAGAATTGATCATTCCTCAATTTTACAGCTAGTAGTTCCCTAATGCCAGCTAGCTAGAGAAAGTAGAAGAGTTCGATGTAAATTTTGACATTGAAGAAGACGAGGGATAAGTATAACGAACACATAGTTTGTTCAGTAGTGTTCTAAGAAGTTGATCCAGGAATATTTCCTATAGTCACGAGTGTATGAATTATGGACATAAATTCAACAGATATCCTAACCTAGTACAACAGAATGTGTAGCAACTAAGGAAGCAGCTACACTTTAATACGGCTCCTCTTTCGTGTAATGGATAGATACTGTGGAGAACGAGCTCTCTGTGACGAGAAAGTAAATGAAAAGAAAAAATTGTTTGTATATGAAAAGAATATGAAATCCCCGAGTGGAGAGAGAATCTGCATACAGTAAAATCTTTCTAATGTCTCTTCATTTCCTGGAAAATATTCGCCACCTTCGGGGATAATCTTGGAAGGAATTTAAACAACTGAAAAGGAAAGGAAAAAATGAGTTAGAAAAATATCTTGAAGTGGAAATAAAATGACTAGCACATTGATCTGTCTGGCTTCAAATTTTTTATGTGGAAAAAGTAAGGCATATGAGAAAATATTATTTGTCCAATTCCTACTCTCATCTCGTTTTCTAAGCATGACTTGCAATAAGAAATCTCATGTACGGAAATTCAATAATAAGAGAAAAAAGTAGAATGTCTAAAAAAAATAAACATATCATAATACATTAACACGAAAACATACCCAAAGCTTTACGCAGGCATCAATGATAACTGGAATTAGGCATACAAAAATTGTTATTGCAGCCTGATCAATGTCAAACCCATAATGCTCGACCAGGACCTCTAACAATGTTTGCCATCCCGATTCAGAGTGATATCTGAAATTTGAAGCATTATGGGCTTTAATTAGAAAGGAACAAACATCAACGTATACGCAAAGTATACTTTTATAAGGAACATAATACTTTCAAGATGAAAAGAACTAGTACAGTCACTATAATAACAGCTCGCAACTGCTTACAGCATAAAAGTAGGGTAAGGTCGACTTTTTTATAGCTGAGTCAACAATGTACCCATACTATAAATGGATACATAAACTTTGCTGAGATTTATGGATATCAAATATGATGATTGAGTTGAGAATAGCAGAGAATTTACCCCAAAAAAATATCGGTGATAAGTATAATAAGGAACGCCTTTCCAGTGTCTGATATGTTATTCAGTAACTTATAACCAGTAAATTTCAGCAATGCTACCTGCAGGAGTACAAGTTGGAGAAACACAGACCCTATCAGATAGAATTAAATAATAATCATTGGAGATGTAATAATAATGTACTTTTAGAAGGCGAGAAAATGATGCACGAGATGTCAATATTATTTTGACCTTCAGAAGTTTGCCATTTTCTGCTATGTTCTCAAGTGGCAAAAGTTTCACAATTATAGTAAATTAGTAATCAGTATACGCTTCTGGTACCAAAGCATTGAACATTACTAGTTTTTAGTCAATTATGTTTACCAGATCCCAGGTAACTTTTTATGATTTATAAAATGAGAAACACAAAATCCACCATCATGTATAGAGAAAAAGCCAAAAAAAGAAGAACAAAATAAAAGAAAAGAAAAAAAATGCTTATTATAGAAATGAAAAGAAGAGAGCAGATTGTTTGATTATAACTCACTTGATTCTGATTGAAGTACAGTATAAGGAATAATGAGACCCCGAAAATCATATCTGACCAGATGTTAGCAAATGCTTTACGGTTCTCCAATCTCCATTCATCTCGCAGCTCTAACCTATCAGGTAACAAAGAAGACAGACAATCATATAAGTTGCATATTAAAGCAATGGCAGGACTTTTCTCAAAGAGCAGTGCACATTACAAAAACAAAATCCACAAAAAATAATCATGAAGTGTATTGGGGCTACAAGTTTCTGACTCGAAGTGAAGGGCCGCAACCTGATGTTACAAATTATCACATAGGGCAGAAAAGAATCATATAAAAGTTCACAAGAAACATCTATTCATTAAATTAGCCAACTAAAAATATTGAAAGCACTAAAATACTTACGCTTTATGTCGTAACTCCATGTAAAGCTCTTGATCGGAAAGTGGGGGAGATTTTCCAATCTCTACTTCAAGTTGATATCGTGCTTTCTCAAGTTTTAGAGCCTTGACCATTTCAAGCTTTTGATTCCTCCTAACATCAAGCAATTGTGCCGCAAGTGGTACTTTTTCAACATATCTGCTTAGGAAATTGTAGAACACATCATGTCCCCATTCACAAAATTATGCAACAATAACATGCCAGGAGATGCAGCCACTTACTTTTGAAAATTAACTAAGAGTTTAGGAAGCAGAGAACTTTTTCCAAATTTCAGAGATATATATCAAGTATCATCTGATATTTCAAATGTGTGTAGTTTGTTTCATGTCAAATTTGAGCTTAGGTAAATATTTTCCTGTACTCGTGAATCATAGACAAGTCCATACAATCTGTTGTATGTTTGAAAAACAAGAACGAGTAAATGGAGTAAAATCCATTAGATGGAAATGCTGTCAAAGGGCAAAGGCCACTAGCCTACATGTAAGTTGCTAGTGTGGGAAATAAATGCAAAATATTCTCAATAGTTCAGAAAGCTTGTGGTAACCAAACTAGGAATGGCTTAAAATATGTGAGTTAAAAACTTAGAGATCAAACATGATAAACATCACTTCGATTTACTTGGCAGCATGACATAAAGTAGTACTAGTACTATCAGGTTACTGATGCATAACTCGGTTAAAATTCACAGATCTTATTACGATGAAAGCTAATAATTTCTTTGATACAGACATTAATCTTAATGCGGAAAATTATGATATTTCATTTCTCAGACTCTTAGTAACATTTTTATAAGATTGTTTATGCTAATGAGTGGGTGAGAATAAACTATTCGTAGATTGTTCTTGGTGAATATGATCTCTCTGTTCATCCTAATAAGAGTTCAAACAAAGAAGAATGTTTTACTATCTACAAAACAAGAAATGCTAGTCTGTATTGTTAACGCAAGTGTGAAAAACATTGTATTATAAGATGTACCTCTCCAAGAAAGGCATAAGAACATAACCATGAACCAAGAAATCTAGAGCCCATGGAACAATAACCAGGACTGCCAAAAATTTAGCCTGAAATAGGAAAGACTGTCAGGATTGAAACATATGACTACTAACAAGATGACAAATTATGTCGCTAACTCCTCAAAAAAATTCACAAAATCCTACTAATTTCAAACCAATATTACATTAACTATAGTATATATCAACATTCACACATATACAACTGAATTAGGCAAGACACAGCGCTTTTGATTGTTTTTTTTTCTATCGAAAGGTACAGGCGCCAATCACTGGAATATAATATTTTCAGGTATATTATCTCACTTTTTTCATTCTCCGTGACACTACACTTTAAGGATTCTTTCTTAAAAAAGAATTCCAGATTGATATTACTTCAATATAATATGATTTAGCTAATTTGTCATACTTTATCTATTTAATAAGTACCGGTAGATTCTCCCTAGCTACTGCAGGTGTTTAAGCTCTATTTAAGAGGATGAATCTAATTAGTTACATCGAATACTAGCCAAACATCCAAATACTTCTCAAGCAGAAATCCGCAACTAGATGGATGATATTACATAATTTTACAAGACTATTATAGCATGTTAATGTTACATGTAATCAAAGCTGAGGCATACAATTTATCCTCAAGAACTAATAGGAAAAAACACAAATCTAAATTTAGAGGCTTCCAACTTTACGACAAAAAAGAGCTTGGTTAAAAGAGGTTGATAACTTCACAAAATCACACATCCATCGTTCTCGGAATTTCTGATGATCCACTAGTAGTGGTGCAAATAGACATTATTCAACAGGTGTGTACTATAAAACCAGTTCGAGAAAGTGCATCAAGAACATTCAGCTCACAACTTTTTTATGCGACTATACTCCTGTACTTGGAATTTGTTTATCTATTAAAGTTAAAACTTCCATAAAAATAGCTGTGTATACAACACAACATGTTCGAATATTAAGGAAATGTTACTGCGGAACAATACATAAATTTCAAAGTTTACCTCATGAAACTTAAACCCCACAACAACAATGAACACATTAAGGTACATTTCAAAAGTTCTTATGAACCAAGTGGATTTATCACTATGAAAATAAACCAACTCTCACTCACCGAATTCAACGAGGCATAACGGAAAACTCGATCTTCATACAGAATATCATCTTCTTCTCTACCTAGAACTATATCCCTCACAGACTTGACCAATCCTCTACCGGAAAAAACATCCCTAAAATTTTCCCCTACATCATCTCCTGGTTTTCGAATCACCCCATTTGAATCTTCAAACCAAGAAGCACCATCACTAACATCATCATAAGTTCCATCAACAATCCAATCCTCCCACCTCCTATTCTCCTCATTCTTCACATCTTCTTGTGCTTCCCTCAACTCCACTATAGCCTCCGCTCTCCTTTTCCACGCCTCGAACTTCTCATTTGCGGATAATTCCTCCTCAATCGATCCCTCATCCTCCTCTGATTCCAGCACTTCGAATGCTTCCTCGTCCCTCAAACCAAGCCAATTCCCATCCTCATCAAAGAAGAACCTCTGCCACCAAGTCCTCTTCTTTGCATGCTTTTTCTTGGCGTTCGGCACAAGCCTGCAATATTTTCTCCTCCTAGAACTAAATTGAACCCCACTACACAAAGCCTTGCACCATAGAAACGAATTATTGGAGACACAACTCTTAGACAAGACTAGATTTTGACATAAGACAACTGAAGTGCTCATGAAGAACATGAAAAAAACTCCACATTTTTCAGTCCCGTGAAGCCGTAAAGACGTAATCTTGCTCGACCAAACTCACCAAGCACCCGAAATTAACCATCGAATAAATCAATCACGCAACCCACATATGTATTATCATCATATCCCAATTCCCAACACAAAATTCAAAGATAAAAAGGCAGTGATATAGCCAAAGAAACTGCACTACGAAATAGAGTAATGTAGAAACCAAAACCCGATCGACTGCGACAGATAGTAGTGTACTTTGAGAAAATGAAAAGAAAAACAAAAGCAAGAAAATATTATGTGGGTTTATCTATAGGATAGTAAGAGCCAAGCGGGAGAGGTTTGGCTCGATTCTCTGCAGATAAACCTCTCTTTGCCAGTTGCCCCGTTTACCCGTCTTTAACAGCCTTCAAGCTTATGGTATTTGTTGTAATTTATGGCAAAATTTGGGTACTCAATTGGAAACAGAGTCTTCCATTTTCTGTAGTAGATGACACCTCCTTGTTAATCCACGTAGGAAGGATGAGAGCCTTGGGTGCTGTAAGGGATATTTCTAAATAGGGATAAGGGGCATATAGGCCCTTAACCTTTCTAACTAAAAGCAAAAACATCCTCAATGTTTGTTTTGGTGCAAATAGCACCCTCCTTAATCTTTTGTAGTGCAAATTAGTCTAACTTTTGATATTTATAATAAATTATAATTATAACATTTTTTTTGATTTATTTGAAATGAATTCGAGTATTAATTTTTCAAACGAGTACGAATATTTAATGTAAAATTTGTAACTAAAAAATATATTCTATATAAAATTTATCATTTGGCGGGTTCAGTCCGACTTGACTATAAATATACAAACACATACTCGTTCACAACTCCTTTATGTTCTTCTTTGATATTGTATAGATAGTAAATTTTGATCATATAAACATTGTAAATATCACATTCTAATAAATATGTATTAGAATATCGGTGGAATAATATCATGGTCGGAAACGGGTATGGATTTATACATTTGTACCCGAATCGAGTGTGATGTTATATATATATATATATATGTGCCTTGAACACGTCACGATAAATTTTATATAATATAATTTTTTATATGATTTTTCAAAAATTTATAAAATTAAAATATTGGATATTGATAAGCGTTTTCAATTTTTGATATTTTTTTATAAATAATAATTTTATTATAGTAATTTGTAATTATTTATATTTTTTAATTAAAAAATATATTATATATAAAATTTATCGTGATGAGTTCAGATTGGTGATATATAGCTAGGGTGAGAGTTTGGGATCAGAATTTGAGACTTTTTCGGTTCTGATTCGAGTTCCGATTTTTTCGGGATCGAAATGAAAATCGGGATTGAAATTTGAGAAACTTTCAGGTCGGGTACGTGTTTGTACATTTATAATCAAAGTTGGTTGAACCCGTCACGATAAATTTTACGTTATTTAAATATAGTTTTTACATTAAATCTTCATACTCGTTTAAAAAGTTAATCCTTGTACTCATTTCAAATAATATCAAAATAAATATTAGAATCATAATTTAATTAAAAATATCAAAAGTTGGACTAATCTGCACTATAAAAGTTTAAGGAAGGTGCAAATTGCACCAAAACAAACCTTAAGGGTGTTTTTGCTTTTAGTTACAAAGGTTAGGGGGTTATATGCCCCTTATCCCTTCTAAATATCATATTCGGACATGTAAATGCTTTTTATCATATAATTTCTAGAAAATAACTTTTTTCTTTTCTACACACTACCTACAAAGGAAAGAGACACAAATTTTTATTTTTTTCTTTTTGAGGAAAAGAAGACGCAAATTTTCGTTTCATAATTTGCTACTCCATTTGTGAATGTATGTAGAGCTACAACTAGGGCCGTAAAAGTTTACGGAAAAAACGGTATATCATACGTACCGTGTCGAAAAATATCATAAAATGTCGAATATAAGGTATACTGAAATTTTTGGTAAGGTATGATACCATACCGAACTTTCCGGTAAGATAAAAGTATTAATTTTTCAAATACAGAGGTATACCGTCATATACCGTACCAAAATATATATTGAAAAAATTGGTATATACCGTTGTTTTCGTATATATCAATGATATATATAACTATATGTATATATATTAAATTTTTTATTATAACAAAATAGTTTATTTATAAATTATTAATTATAGTTAATGAATATTTGTGACAAATATTTTGTGATTTTATTGTTAATTGAAAAGATTGAATAAGACATATTTTTTGTTATATAACTAAATAATTATGATATAGTTTTACTAAATTATTTTTTAAAACTAGCATATCAATCTAAATAATTATATAACTAATTATAATAAAATAAATATAATTATAATTCAAAAGTATGTCTTAAAATATACGTGTTTTGCATGATCTTATCTCTACGTCTACTTATTTTAAATATAACATAAAGAGTAATATATAATTAATTCAAATATACTTAATTCGTTATAATACATCATGTATATATGACCAAATTAGTAAGATTATGATTTATATATTTGTATATAGTAGATATATATAATAATATAATTAATTATCTGACATCAATGATTAATCTCAAAATTATAAAAATAAAACCAATATTTTTTATATGTTGGATGTTAGCTAAGATGTCATTTATTATGTTTTATGTATGCATATATTTTAAATAAAAAAAAATTTAGTATACCGTGAAAGAAAGGTATATCGAAATAAGGTAAGGTAAGTTGCATGATTGGAACTTAGAATCTACTATTGTTCAACTCTACTATTAGGTCACCATCTGTAGTTGTAGTTCCATATGAAAGAGGCTTTGATTTCAAACCAGCTCGGGATAAACTAGTTTCATGTCATTGTTTTATATTTAAGACTATCTATCTTGATTGTTGGGATAAAGTAGTAGTCCGTTTCTATTTTACTATTTGTGAAGATAAATAATTCAATCTTCACTCTCAGATTAAATTACACAAAAATCCTATACTTTTATATTTTGATGCAAACAGACATATAAATGACTATCATATTTAGTCTTATCACATTAACCAAATACAACCTTATAAGGCAAGACTAATCCATCCAACGGGGTAGCCGTAAGATTATACTGTAGCTTAATCTCTATTGTTTACTCATGCAACTTATTACAAAATCCCAAACAAAAAAATACCAGCAAACATAAGAAATAATAGAATGTACACCACATTTGAAGGAAATTCAAGAAAGCCTCAAATTCTCACTTTGTGTTGAACTTTACATCAGGATTTCTGATAGGTTTGAGCCACATATCAGCCATTATACGTGAAGAAATGCTCCAAAGAACATCGGATCCCATTGAAAGGACCCGTTTCCCTTTCTTACCGGCCTTCCCTATTCCATATGCCACCAGCCATTGCAATGCAGTTAGCCTTTGCTTCTCTGTATCCCATCCAGTTGTTGTTCCTGCAGTTGTCAATTTTAAGCCTCCTACTTGTAGACTCGATACTTTATACCTCTCCTCATATTTGTCGTCGCATGCTGCAGCGTGCATCAATGCAACCATAGGGCCTCCCACTGCCTCAAATTGCCTAACGGGATCTCTCAGTTGCAGTAAAACAGCTACTGTTATGATCTCTGAACCTAAATTCATGGCCTTGTTAATATCTTTCATCCAATCCTCGATTGCCACTGCAGAACTGAGAATGTGATTGTAGACTTTACCATCAGGTGCATTTGTTTTAGGATCAAGTGGTGAAACATCAAAAGGAGCATCTTCATCTGAGATGTCTGCTTGAATCTTGAGAGCTTCAACTGCCATACTCTCAATCTTCTGCATTGAGAAGGCAAGAATCTCCTCAACCGTAACGGGATCTTCGCTCACATTCCAAATCCCACTCGAAACTCTGTCTTTCCTCCCACTACTCATCATGGTGGCCATGGATTTCACAGCTTCAATGGTGCGTGCTGCGCTTGAAGTGGCGCTAGCTTTCTTATTCCTACCCTTAATGATAGCATTCGCGATGCCTTCAAATGCTATCTGCTCAGCTGTCTTGCCTGAGAGATCGTCCATCACCATCGAGGAGAGCAGCTCCGATGCCAGCTCCTCTACGCCTAGTGCAGCCATCTTTTGGAAAACCTCAAACCCCACCTTGTTTGATTGGATCACCATTGGCTTAGAAATCTGAATTGCAAGTTTGGGTGTCTCTTTCCTTCCTACAGCCTTGTTGAGTGGATTTGCTGATGCTAGATAGCCCCCGTTTCGTGTCTGAACCACGCAGCCTAATCCCTTGCCAAAATCAGACAGGAAAACCTCTGCCTCCACGTCCTCGGCCTTCTCTTCCTCGTGCATATTCAAAGGCCGAATTTGAGCATCCACAAAAGCCTTGAATTGATAATCATCATCTCCCTCTTCAAGTTGTTGAAGAAACTCTCGAGTCACCTTATCTTCGTCCGCATCCAGTGCCTGCGATCCTGTCTCCTCATCCACTTTGAGATCAGCTTTCTCATCTCCCATCATTGATTCAAGAGCCTTAATTTGCTGAGCAATCGAATCAAGCTCAGTCAATCTTGTCAAATGGGACTGATCTTGGACAACCTCCTTAACAACCTCACCTTTGTTTGAACTCTCTTCACTCAGGTCATCTTCATCACCATTCTGTAGTTGTAATATTTCTACTCCTTTATCCTCCACATCAAAGTCAGGCAGGTCACTATCATCCACCTTTGCCTCCACCTCTGCCTCCTTCTGCACGGGAGGAGGAGGAGGAGCTGGCTCATCAAGATTCAAGTCATCCATGGCTAGATCATCCGAATCAGCACCTCCTCTTTGCGAAGGTGTCCAAACCTCACCTCGACTACTCATCCTAGGACTAGGCACGCTGAAGGATGATTTCGATTGCTTCCGCGCTATAGAAGGCGAGTCGGTTCGCGACTTGCCGGATTTAAGCCCTTCTGATTGGCTATATATCCCAACACCTCCATCCTTCTCCATGATTTGGAATCCAAGCTTCAGAACTAACTCACCCCCTTTAGCCTTCCCCGAGAGGCTAAAAGATGTGTCCCATTGCCTAATCCTCTCTCCTTGGAAACTCTTCTCAACAGATTCTTGAATCATCCTACTCAAATCCACAACCTTCTTACCAAAATCTAACTCCTCTGCATCCACTGCAGCTAAGTAGATGAGAAAGGGGCGTGACTCGAATTTCTTCTGAGTTTGAGTTCCGGTTGCCGGGGTGAAGTATACATGTGTTCTGATGAAGAGTGTTTCTTCGAAATCTGCAGCTCCTTGGGAGACTCTTGATAGCATAGTTTGGACTCCACCATCTCTGGTTTCCTTTTTGCGGACGCAGACAGCAAGGCGGAGGCCGTTCATGGAGTTGGGGAGGCCTTGGGCAGCCACGACCTCGACGGAGAAGAGGCAACTTAGCTTCTGCATGCCTATGTGAGTTAGGGCTCTAATAGGCTTCCACTTCCAAATACCCTTTTTCTCGGGTGCTGTAGTAGTTGAAGAAGCATTAGTAGCCGTCTCATCACTAAATATGGCTTTGTTGTGGTTTTTGAGGTGAATTTCCTCTTTCTCAGTGTCCATCTTCGGGCGAGATCTCCATGGGGACAGGGACATTCGCCTCGACCGGGGTTTTGGATTGAGGTCATTCTTCTCAGGTACTTGGATTTCATCTGTGGACAGGATTGGAGGGATGGATGTTCGTGGGAGGACTAGTGACGCGGTTCTTCGAGTTGTTGTTGTTGATGATGATTTGATGTGGTTCTGGTACAGGGATTCGCTGAGGTCTTCGAGTTCTTGGAGGATTTGAGTGTTGGATTTTCTTGAGGTCGGATAGTCTGCTGCTGCCATGGTTCAAAACAGATTTTTAATTTTGGAAAGAATATGATTGCGTTGCGTTGCGTTGCGTTTGATGGGAATCATTGTTTTTTTCCTTTGTTTAGGATAAGAATTAAAATGTGTGAAGAAGTATGATGAGGCGTTGGTTGTTTGTGAGCCATGAATTGGGTTTGGTTGTATGTGTGAAGGATATGTAGTATGGGTACAAACAACATCATTCATATCCACGTCTTGTCTTGTATTTCTCCTTCTTCTTTTGTGCTTCACACAAGATAAATTGGATTGGAGTGGCGAATTTATTGCACTTTGATACACATTGGAGTATGTACTACTCCCTCCACCACATTTTACTTGACACGTTTCATTATTATAATACACTCATATGAATATAAAACGTGTCAAGTAAAGTGGGCCGAAGGGAGTATCACACATATAATCGAAGAAGAGATTATGAGAGTAACATTTGGTTTGATGGTTTGGTGGTTCGGTTGCCATTGGAATTTGGATAGTGGCGGAAATCCTTAAGAAGGCGAGGATAGGATATACGTGGCGTCGCCATATTCACTCATCTCATAATTATGCACTACATTGTATATATATTTCAATTAATCAAGTCTTTCCAGAAACAAGAGTTGATAGACATTAAATAGTAAATAAATATTTATACATATACAACTAAATAGTTAATTTAAATTATTTAAATGATATATGAAGTGATTAGGGAAAAATGTTTTACAAAACTAAATAATAGCCTAAGTTAAACTTATACATAAATGATCATCTGCTTGCGGTGGGCGAGAATTAATACACTCACGAATAATGTGGTATGTTCCGTAATTAAATATTACATTTTTAACCATAATCAAACTGTTTTCTACACGGTTACAGTTTGAAATTGAATCGTCAGGTATGAATACCGTCGGTTACAATTTGGTTCTTGCGGTTCCAAATCCTTTGAACACCTCTACATTACCACAATCCACCATCCATATTTATCTTAAATCTCAATTTTTCATTCCTGATTTAAATAGTTACTATTCTTTTTTATCCAACATCAATTTTAGATAAAACTTCATCAATTATTGAACATAAATAAACAATAATACTCTATATATTCCACATCACAATTTAATTTATCTAATTAATTAATTGGTCAAATAATATATATTTTATTCAAAAATTATTTGATTAACATTAGATTGCTCAATGATTAAAATTTTAAATACACAAAAAAATATTGAAAATTTTAATTTAGTCCATTATTAAATTTATTAAATAAATCGTTTATTAATTGAAATGTTCAACTACTATTTATAAGAAGTATATAATTTAAATAATAACTAATACAAGTACATTTTAAAGTCATCTTCTCAATTCATGCTTATTTGTGGCACCACCAAAATCCACCATTTATATTTAGGGGCATACCCATATATAGTCACTTTTCAAAAAGAAAAGTAAATAATAATCTGAAAAAAAAAAAAAGTAAAAATTGGGCACAATTACAAAATTACCCTTCATTTATTTAAGTTTAATCACGTGATTACACAAAAATTGGTCTTGTGATTACACGAGCAAAACTTGTCGTGCTTGTGTAATTTCTTTAGTATGCTATCTTTGTCGTGCGATTACACGAACATAATAAAGACTCGTCGTGGTCGTGTAATTACCTTATTATGCTAGAATTTTGGTTGTGTGATTACATGAACACAACCAAAACTTGTCATACTCGTGTAATTTCTTTAGTATGTTATCATGTTGGTCGTTATTACACGAACATAACCAAAACTTATTGTGTTCGTCTAATTTTTTTTTAGTAGGTTATCATCTTGGGCGTGTAATTACACGAATATAACCAAAACCCGTCGTGCTCGTGTAATTCGTGCAATTACGGACAATAATGGTCACAACAATGGTGATGATTGCGGCGGCGGCGACGGCGATTGATTATGGTGACAACAAGGAGCATGAAGAACATGTAACCTAATTTTTCAAACTTAATTAAAAGTAACGGTATTAAAGGATTTTTGCACAAAAAATGGTTACATTTTACTATTTTTTATAAGTGGTTATAATTTACTCCCTCCGTCCCGCTAAAAGTGACCACGTTTCCTTTTTGAGTTGTCCCATTAAAAGTGGTCACTTTCCTAAAAAGGAAACAATTTTACCTTTAAAATATCTCTCTCCTACTTTTTAACACACAAAACTTTACTTTCTTAATCTCCGTGTCCACTCACTTGTGGCCGCTTTTAGCGGGACGAAGGGAGTACTTTTTTATACAAAAAATGACTATTTTGGTATATTAAACCCTTATATTTTTGTCTAAAATCTCAATCTTATTTACTCCCTCCGTCCCACCAGAGGCATTTTATATTCAAATGGGTGGAGTATTTTAATTAAATGCCTCTAATCTGGTGGGACAGAGGGAGTATTATTAATTATAATATTTACTAAAAGAAATGACTAATATTGAATTGACTAAGAGTTAACAAAAGTTAACATAGACTTATTTTCATGTGAAAGTTTAATTCACTCGATTATTAAGTTATCAATTAAATAGTTAGATTAATTGAAAATTTTAATTAACATTAAAATTGTAATTTAATTTAAATAATTGGTTGTCAAACTATATGTAGTAGAATTTTGCATGTTAAAGTTATACATAATTTTCAAGACTCATATTATGTCAGTGATATTGATTATAATAAATAATTATAAAAATATTAAATTATTTCATGAGTAAATATAATCTATAATAATTACTTGAACATCGTTTTATTACATAGTTTATTAGTTTTATATTTATTTTGTAGTTATTAAAATAATAGAATAACATAAATATAACAAAACAAACAAATTAGCTTATCTATGACTGAAAATTACGAGAACTCTATAAAAATAATAGATATTGAGATAAGTCAACTAAATTAAGTCAATTTTAATTTTTTTTTATAATTTTATAAAATTTGGTTCGTTGATTTTTTTTCCTATCAATTTTAGATGATTTTATCTTATTTTATAATTTTTTATTTAAAAAATAGATTACATTAAATTTAAATTATAATGTTGTGTCATAGAGGACGTGAACCGGAAACATTTTATCTCAAATATTAAACTCCTACCATTAGACTAAGAAACACGAATTTTTAATTTTTGTATAATGATTAATTTGGTATATTATTTATTGAGTGAAAATAAAAAGTGTCCAATTCAATAAGTGGACAATGAAAATTGCTCATATTGTAAAAATTCTATAAAAGTTGAAAACTACCCAAAAAATGTGTGAATGGACAAAAATATCCTTATCTTTTATTTGATTGTATAAAATATTGTGCATTTCTTAAGCAAAAAGTACGATGTGTAAGAAAATTTCATTGAACTCATCATCACCTGATGATTTAAGTTTGAATTTTTTTTATTCATACACGACCAAATTTTGTTTATTCTTAGCCATAATTACATGATAATTCATAAAATTAACTTAACTTCTAATTCACAAATTTTTTGGACATCTACGACCACATTTTTTCATAATTCAACTAACTTCAATTATCATAATTTAATCTAAAGATGAAATTATATATAATTTAATCTAAAGATGAAATTATATATAATTTAACATATAATTAATTTCAGGAAACATATCATATATACAACATCAAAATCTGGTCGACAACTATTAAAATCTGGCCGTGTATCAAAAACGTATATGATATACACGACCAAATTTTGTATATCTACGACCAGATTTATTTTTAAAACACTATATGTTACAGAAAAAATTTATAACATGTTCAAACATATATTAATCAATTTCCTCATGCTTAATACAAAATATTTAACATAAATTTAATCAATCAACACAAATATTAACTTTCAATGCTATTAATACATAATTAAATTATATAAATTATAAAATTAAATAAATTATATAAAGATAAGCAATCGCACTATAATAAAACGTAAATCTGGTCGTCAGTAAGAAAAATCTGATCGGTCATGAACAAAAAATAATACATTGTCAATCATAATTTATTATTAACGACCATAATTTTAAAATGTACAAAACAAAGTTGTTCCTTTCCCGCCCACAGTCTCCTTCGCCTCACCTTGCTCCAAATCTGGTCGATTTTTTCCAAAGTAACGTTAATTTCCAAAAATCTGGTCTCTCGCACCCTCAGTCAATTTTTTTTACTTGATATAAATCTGGTCCCCAAATTCAAAGCAATAAATGAGTTAAAAAGTACCCAATATTTAGTGCCACGTCTCACCTTTAATTTTTCAAGAGAATCCCTAGTCTTTTCTTTGCTTTATTTGTAAAATGTGAGAGGTAATTTTGTAATATTGGATAGTTTTCGTATCATTTTTAGACACTTTTCGTAAAAGGGCACGTTTCACGATTAGCACTTATTTATTTCATATATATTACTTGTGTAATAATTTATAGATAAAATAATTAAATATAAATTGTGAAGTGAAAGGATTATTATGTAACATCTGCATTTAATAACAATAAATTATTTAGTTTTGGGCCGAAGCGGAAATGAAAGCCCATCAGGCCCAGACAAGTTGGGTGCGAAAGAAGGGTTTAGGCACTTGGATTTAGAGCAGAACCGCAGAAGCTTTGGAAGAGAAGAAGCGCGGTCGGAAATTAATCAATCAGGGATGAAGTCGGTGGTGGGGACGGTGGTGTCCAACAAAATGCAGAAATCCGTTGTGGTGGCGGTGGACCGCCTCTTCCACCAAAAGCTCTACAACCGCTACGTCAAGCGCACCTCCAAGTTCATGGCGCACGACGAGCAAAATCACTGCAACATCGGCGATCGAGTCTGTACTCTTACACAAGCACGCATATAATCGAAGAGATGATGAGCGTAACATTTGGTTTGGTGGTTCGATTGCAGGTGAGGTTGGATCCTTCGCGCCCGCTCAGCAAGCGTAAGCATTGGATAGTGGCGGAAATCCTTAAGAAGGCGAGGATATACGTGGCGCCACCTCTAAACGAGGATGTTTCCACTGCAAATGATTCAAGCAAGCAGACATCTTGAGGTATAATTATTGATGCCTCGCAGCGTATTCTCTATATGTGTTTGTGTGGGTGATTAGTGTATTGCTTAAGGAGGTTAGAGAACTTGCCAAGTTAGAATTTTGTGCTCCTTCGTTAAATAATTCATGAATGCGTGAAGTGGTGCATATTCAATGATTGAAATATCAAATCTACTATAGTTACCCGTTATTGGCTTTAAGAGAATAAGATCACGGTTGTATGATCACCGTTATATCAAACCTAGCGTGTGGTAGGCTCTTTTAGAAAGGTACACAATTGTATCATTTGTCTCCTCGCTTTAATAACTCAGATTTTCTGCATACAGATTTCATGGTTCTATTTTGCTTGTGTGATGGCTGTAATGCTTGTATATAGCCTTTATAGGAAGGTAACTGAAATGTGTGAGCTTATTGTTATGTTGATAAAATGCCCTTGCTTATTGACAGTGTGATCAGGATATTTGGTTGTGTAGTTGCATGATTGGAACTCATAATTTACTAGAGTTCAACTCTACTATTAGGTCACCATCTGCAGTTGTAGTTCCATATGAAAGAGGCTTTGAATTCAAGCCAGCTCTGTCTTTCCCATTAGGGTTCCTAATTAAGCATATTCTCCTTCACATGGGATCAAAATCAAAATATTTGAAAAGAAGGGTTGAGGGTTCATCCATTTCTTTAACTATTGCTTCTCATCGCTTTGTAATGTGTTCATCAGATTGGGAGAAGCAGGCTTTCAAATTTACCAGATCCTAATATAAAAACTATTGGTGTTCCAGGAGTATTGTGTGTGGAGATGCTCTCAGTCCAATGCAAACATAGAAAATGTCGGCAGCGTAGAATGCATGCAGACAATACTAGTTTTATTGTTTTGGTGCAGAGCCAGATTCTAATGATATATTTTCCTCAAGTCATGCAGGACATCTATCCATCCTTATAATTTTTTAGTAGTTTTAGCTTGAGGTTATGCATCTGGTGGGATATTTTTATGTTACTTGAATGGAGCTATGGATATACTTTTATGTACTAATTTCTACTAAGTATGCGGATTGAAGATTAATGTTTGCATGCATCACAAATTCTGTGGGGGAAAATCGTACTCCTGCATTTTCGATTGCATACGGTGGTGTTCATATCTCATCATATAAAATACAAATTTTTGGTCATTAAGCATACAGTATCTTAGGTTTAAGTTACATTTTGTCTAACTTAAAACTGATACAATATGAGAACCACTTTGTAGATCTGAAGGAAACAAATCCGAATGGTAATAATAGAAATATAAATTTATCCAATCATCATTAAAAGAGCTAGCCTTTTGTAAACGTTCTGCAGTTTTATTCACTTGAGGCATAGTGCATCATAATAATTACAAGAGCCAGCCTTCTATAGAATCATTAATAATCTTAGTATCTGATTCTTCATTCTTCAATCCAGAACGTCGGTCAAGCTCTTCCCGCTGGTTTCCAACGGGGACAGCACGACGCTGAGAGCACAACCAAGAATCACAACCTGAAAAAGAATCACAGCATATGTCTGCTGACAATTATCGACAAGCGCTACTGCTACAAGAGGGCATATCATGCCTCCAATTCTCCCGATAGCAGACGTCAATCCAACTGCGGTCCCCCTTATGCTAGTTGGGTATACCTGTTCAACGACGAACCAAGATACAAAAAACAATAACCAGATATACAAAAGTATAAGAGCTTATCCTATAATGGTAAACCAGATTGCATAACATTACTTATAAGGAGACGCTGTAAAAAAATTATATAGAAAAATGTACCTCTGGGGCATAAATGCAGGCAACTATGAAGGTTGCTGAAACTAATGCACGAGCTCCAAACAACATAGCAGTGGTGGTAGCCTCATTCTGTTGAGTCAATAGCGGAATAAGTAGGATTGAAGCTAACACGAACATGATTATCATGCAAAGTTTGCGACCAACTCTGTCCACGATGAAGGCTGCTACAATCAGGCCAGGGACCTCTGAAACAAAACTTGTCGTCAGCCTAATTTATCCTCAAAATGCCAGTAAATGGACTGTGACAAGTTCTACGATCAGATGCAAATCAGTTTTACCTGCCAAACTGGTAATAAAAACATCGAGATAAAGGTTTGTGTTTTGGCTCTGCTCTGAATGCAATATGGTTTTGGTACACATATTTCCACCACTGCTCAGTTCAGATGTCAACAGTATAACACCATAGTATGAGAAAGTATTCCCAAAATATAGAACCCATAGCGCAAGGGTGGTTCTAAGTAATATTGGAGAAAAAAGTACAAAAAACGACGAGGAACTGCTTTTACAGTTGTCTGTCTCGTCCAGTCGCAGGGGCAGCAAACTGATAATTTCTGATGATGCAAAATCCTTATCATCCTTAATGTGCTCAAGAACAAGTGTTCCCTTTTGGAGTGTTGTACCATTAAAATTTGCTGCTTTTTCCAGAATATAATGAGCCTCTTTGAATTTTCCTTTCATGCATAGAAACCTTGGAGATTCCGGTATGAAACTGTACAAGAGAAGTATGATGAAGCAAGGTCCAGAAGAAATAGCAAGTAACCATCTCCAACCAAGAATAGGCATGACAATCTGTAAAAAGATAGCAGTCATGTTTTCAGGTTTCAACTCACTCTCCTGTTAGCAGCAGAACAACCCAAAAGAGTTTGACGTTCATCGCCTCTCCTGTGCCACCCTTTTTCGTTTTATTATACACAACAAATTCTGGAAAAAAAAATCCTAATATCTGTATGTCTATGTTGAGATGCAGTAAGAATTTCAGCAAAGCAATCATAGTCCTCACTCCTCAGATGTGCTAGCAGAAATGCAATGCTTAAATATTCATAAATTGTTAAGCTGTCATAGGATCATCAGTACAAGGCGACCGAAACAAGATGCTACTAGCCTCTGCAGCCACGCCTAGCGGTTAAGGGACAAGATGCTACTAAGTCACCTAACATACAAAGGCCAATGATAGTTATTTTTGCTTGAAGAGAGAGAGAGAGAGAAGCATGATAATAACATACCCATGCAAGAGTAGCCTCAAATATGGTTCCAATTGTCCAGAAACTTGAAAAGACAATCATCCAGACACCTCTGTTTGGTACCGGAATGAATTCCAAAAACCATGTTGTGAAGGTATGCATGCCCCCAAGACCAGCTCCAGCTATGCAACGAAATACGAGTAACGAGATGTAATTTGGTGAGAAAGCACTTAATATCCCAGCAACAGATGTAATGGCAGCAAGACCTAGGATTCCCTTCCTGGAAAGGAAAAGGAGAACAGAATACACATTTCAATCAATAAGAAGGCAGTCATGAACTTAAATGAAGCTCAAAAAAGATAAAGAATAGGTTAACTGAGACTCGAGTAGACAAGTCTGAGCATCTCACTTTCGTCCATAAGTATCGGATATGACACCCCAAAGAAATGAACCAACCAACATGCCTGCAAAGACCACAGTTGATATCAAGCTCTTCTCACCAGGGGAAAGTTGCCACTCGGATTCAACTGCTGTTCCGATAAATGACAGAATCATAATCTCCATCGCGTCAGCAATATAGCCAAGTCCTCCATAAGCTAGCAATAGACCTTGGTATTTACCAAACCCAACCATAGCAAGTGCTTCATCTAGAGAGTACACGGGCCCGGAATCTTCCATCTGCACAATTAAAAATCGGAAGATGGGAAAGAAAGACTCATGTATGATTGGAGTTTTGCATCACAAATTGGAAAAGAGCTACATCTGATATGGAGAAAAAGACTTGCAATTCAAACCTATACAAGTGATGCTATATATATATATATAATTATATTATCAATCATACAGTAACATATATAGAGAAGCAAACAAGTAAAACGAACAAAGTGAACACCACCACAACAGAACTCACAGCAGCCAATCTGAAAGAAATAATAAATTTCACATAAACTGTAATAAAATCAGAACGTTCAGGATGCAATAAAATCATACAAAATCAAATCTCACTCTCATTCTTCATTCTTCACAGTACCTTTTAGAAATAATAGAGAATCGTTTCTTTCTTAAGGAAATCTCTCCAACACAGTAAGTTTCCAAATTCCGCTTTATATTTTCAGAATTATTTTCAATTATCTGTAATTTTTATTTAGTCACATAAGCATGAAATCAACCACAAAAAAACTAAATCTATTTTTCCTCAAAAGACTTATAGTAACCAGTTTCATCTCTAAACATCAATGTCATTGAATATGTATAAATCTGAAATTTTCATTATAAAAACTTGAATAATTAGAATTAAAAACAGAACAACAATTTCTGCTTGAAGCTCAAAAATGGAGTCTTTATTATGTTGGCCAAGTGGAGAACTAGTTGTACCGACTCACAGAGTTGATGGGCTGACTCAATTGAGTCAGGAACAAAGTAGGGTTGAGTTGATTGGGTTATAGGGAGGCAAAGACGACCGTCCCGGATGCTATCCTCAAACGGAGAAGCATCAAAGGCGAAGACGGCGGTCTTCAATGGCCGGCGGAGAGAGGAAGGAGGGGAGAGAGAGAGGGTCACCGATGAGGCGGTTGTGGTTAATGCCGAAAGTCGTAGGAAGCTGTTAGAAGAGAGAATGAAGGAAAATGTTGGGATCGAATGAAGAAGAGAAGTTAAAGAATCGAATGTTACCGGCCGGTGACGAGGAAGAGAATGAGAGATAGATTAACTGAGTCAACTCAACCACGTTTCATTTCATGTGGTTAACTACCTACCATTTCTTGTGGTCCCCTTCCTCATGCTCATATATCAATCTTTCTCAACACTCATTTATAAATGGACCATCCACCACCCTAATTAATTTCAATTCGTATGTATAATTTTTCCAGAAAACGTTGCGAGATTCTAATTATAATAATGCATATCTGTAGTTTGATTATTGAGAAAAATATGAAAGATCCAATTTTGAAGATGAGAATGTGCTGCTTACATATACATAAGAAAACTATAAATTACTCAACTCTCCACCAATATTTTTAACATATTTTCTTTTTATCCGTTCATTAATATTTTTAATTATAAATTTTTTTATTTATAGTAATTATCGTATACACACAATCCAATTAAAAATTATAAATAATATGGAACTTAAATTTCACTCACTACACTTTTCTACACATAAAAAAATAAGAATAAGTGGTAGACAAACTCCACTTACTACACTTTTGTACATAAAGTTAAAATACTATATTAAGATACGTGTCAAGTTAAAGTGTTAAAAACATTAACGAAGAGTGTGTCAAGTTAAAGTGTTAAAAACATTAATGAAGAGTATCAACTAGAAGAGGGGGCCTTCTTAAAAAGTTGGGTGTTTTCGTTGTTGAAGAGGAGTGAAGGGGTTAATGGAACCACAAGTATTGATTTTTAATTTCTTACTTTTATAACTTAGTAATCTTTAGTAATTGGTGAAAATAAAGTGCGAATTTCAATTTCAAGTTCTGAGTTTAGAAATTAAAAAAAAGGGTCAAATTTTGAAAAGGAAATGATTAATTGAATTAAAGTGAACAGAAAACAGAAATTGATGTGTCGCAACTGAAGGAGTTAGTCTTGTCTTAGTGGGCCCACATCAAGAATTTCCGTTTCAATGATCATGAAAATTGAGAAACAAGATTGCATAGAGTCCACCTAATTAGTCTCTCCTAATAATCATAACACATCTTTTCGGCATAGTTATTAGAGAGTGTATAAAATAGTATAAAAATAACAAAGGTGATAGAGTCCACATCTTTTTAAAAAAATAACTTTTACTATTTTAAAAATGTATCAAGTTTAATAGAACGTTCAAATAAATGATTTGTGTCAAGTTTAGTGGGACGAAAAAAATATCAAGTCACATAATTTTATATGGATTTTAAGAATTATTAATTGTAATAACCCGGTTTTATAAAAGCATAGTATCTTTTGTCAGTATATTTTATATAAACATACACTTTCTATTTTTAGAGATTAATATGGATTCTAATTTTTACTATTATTCAAATTAACAATTATATTTTACTCTCTCCGTCCACCAAGTATTTTCACACTTAAGCTCGACACGAATTTTAACAAATGTTATGAATATATTGTGAGTGGAGTAAAGGTCCCACAATATTTATTAATTAAATATGCGTATGTGAGTGAAAGAAAATTTAGTAAGTGGAATGAGGGTCCCACATTATTTATTTAAATATATAATGTGAGTGATTGAAAATGTAATGGTGGGTCCAATAATATTAGTATAATTAATAAAAATAAAAATGTGCAAATTTTTCGTGGACGGGGAGAGTAACATTTAAGAACATATTTTTGTAAGTCTCAATTCTCATTGTTGATTCAAATCAATTATATTTTAACACTTAATAACATTTTTACTACTCAAGTCAACTATATTTTATTAAAATATGCGTCGGTGAAATAATGCATGTTTTTATGAAACAAAGAAAGTAGATTTTATTTTTTTGTTTTTAATTAAACTAGATTTACCCGCACGCGTTGCGCTGCGTATTGCAACAATAATATCTTATTTTTAAACATTATTTAAATAATATGAAATAATATATATAATGAAGAAATTAATTATAATTAATATCAGGTATTAACTAAAATTAAACATTAACACATTTATATTGTTAAATTAATTTTTAAATTAATTATTTTGTATATTTAATATATTAATGATATATAAGTTTTTAAATGAAAATAATATATTTAACCGTCTCCATATTTGTAATATAATAAATTTTATATATTTATAATTTATCTATAATGCAAATTAACATATAGAATTAATTGTATTATAATCATCCTCTATATAAATATTATATGATATTAATATTGGATATTAAGAATTAACCTCTTAAATTCAAAATCAAAATTAACACATATGTAGTAAAAAATAAAATACATATTCTCCAAAAAAATAACATAAAAATTTTATTTTCCAACAAAACGTAGTGCTTAAAAAATATGGACAAATCAATAAAAAAAATTATCAATCTACATTTAGTTATTATTATTATTATTATTATTATAAGAGCATAATTAGGAAGACAGAAGATTAGTTGAAATAGCGCCTAAAATTATACTTTGAATTAATATAAAGATCACTTCATTTAAATTACATTTGAAAAAAATATTAAACACACAATATTACAAATAAATAAAAGAAAAAAAATAAAGCAATTCCAACCGACTAAATTTATAGGTGAAAATGAAATGAATAAACAATATATCAACTTAACATGATTATTATATTATCAATTTTAATTTATTTATTTTTTTAGATTTATGAGTACAAAATTTGTCTTCCATGTGTTAATTATTTTTATATTGTTAGTCATTAAAAAATATATAATGAATTATTAGGTTAAATTCAATATTTAAATTAAAGTAATAGTACCATACAATCAAATAATTATTCTTTCATAAAACATTTCAAATGATATGATTATTGTTACAATTAAAAACATTATGTAAATATGTGGGTGGGTATTTAAAAAATCATTTTTAAGTTAGTTTAAATACAAAAATTGAAGTGACAGTAACATTTTGAATGGTATCTTCATTCCATTGAAATTAATATAAATATTATTGCATTTATAATAAAAATAAATTGAAATAATAATACTCTTGGAAATAGTAAAAAGGAAGAATCATTGAGAGATGTAGTTAAAGAAGTAAAATAGTGTAATAATTGTGTATTCTTAAAATAGTAAAAGTATTGATATACAATGACATAAAAGTAAAAGACTTTTGCACTTGACATGCAAAATGAGAGGGAAAAGCATTATTTAGAAAGGAAAAAGTAGGGAAGTAATTTTGCTTTTATATATTACATTAAATTTAAACTATATAACCGTGTCATATGTTACTCAAAGTCAAAGCCGAAACTTATTGTTTTGGGGATCAACCCCACTACCTAACACACGCACATTTAGGGTGCCTTCAATGATGAACCAGTTTTTACAAGTTTTAAAATGTAAAGTCAGCTTTTGAAATCAATCAATTTTTTTTCTCTCATCTCTACAACCATAAACCAGTTTCTAAAACAAAAAATAATTGAAAAAAAGTAAAAAAGTGTGCACAAGAGCCCACAAAAAACTGGTTTCTAGTTGTAAACTAGTTTCTTGTTTTTTTTTATCTAGAAACTAGTTTGTTTTTTATTAACTTTTGAGTCCATATAATAATAGTTAGTTTTTCTTTTAATGGTCAATTACGTGATTAAATATTCGTTACTTGAAAATATTAGAGGTTCAAAAAATAATATATCTATTGTTAAATTTGAGAATGTAAACTTTTTGCTATATCTCTATTATTCAATTGGAGAATATGAGTTTTTCGCTAAATAATTCATTATTTTTTAAGACTTCTTGAAAAAGTAGTTTTATTTTATGTTTATGGAAATAATAGGTAAGGTATATAAGAATATACAATGTTATATAAATTATGTTTCCGAAAGAAAATCAAATGCTTTGATCTTTTGATCTTAGTACGTGCAAAATCAAAAGGGAACATGAACAAGTATTATCAACATGAAATATATTTGAAAATTCACATATTTAGTTTGCCTTTTTGTTATATGAAATTATTTGTTAAAATAACATTTTGTTCCGCTATATATCCACAACTCGCGCACACAACTTAATATGTCTACAACAATTGATATTTCTAATCCCGACAATCACGAAACATAAAAACTAATTGAACGTGATCATACACAAATCACACCACAAAGAAAATCAAGTGAGCGTCATGATTCATCAAAAAATTAATTGATTAGTCACGTTGATTTATTAAACTTTTTAAAGCACAAATCATATTCTAATAAGTTATTATAACTCAATATTAATATACATGCAAAAAAAATGTATCTAAATAAATAGACGATGAAAGTAAAATAAAATTAATATCAATGTTATATATATACACACATGAAAACAATTCACTATAGGTACATGCAGAAGAGGCGTATGATATAATCAGTTATTACGTGCTAACTAGAATTAAATAAGCAGGTGATTTTGAAATTTTGTACCGTGATAATTATACTAAAATTATGGGGTGATTTAAATAAAATCAAGTAATTTGGAAATCACGTATGATTCATTCTACTATTATACACGTAAGTTGGATAAAATTAAAACTAAGATACAAATTTTGTTTAAAAAAAGAAAAAAATTCAAAATTTTAAAATAAGAGAAATTATTAAATTACCTTATATGAACTAAAAACAAAAATTGAGATGTGGCGTGATCGGATGAGGTAGTCTAATTTTAGTGGGTCCATGTCAAGAATTCTCAATTCAATAATCATGAAAATTGAAAGAAACAACAAGATGGGGAAAAGTCGATGATATTGAAATGTATTTAAGAATTACAGTCAATCACGTAATATGTTAGAGGTTCGAAAAAGATAATATATTTATTATTCAATTTGATAATATAAACTTCTTATCCAACAATTCGTTATTTTTTAAGATGTCTCAAAAAAGTAGTTTTATTTTATGTTTTTGAAAATAATGTGTAAGGAAATATTTAAGCTAAGATAATACAAGGTATAGAAATTATGTTTTGGAAGGAAAATCAAATGCTTTGATCTTAGCCGTGCAAAAGTAAAAAGAGAATTTGAAGAAGTATTATCAACATGAAATTTAATTGAAAATCCACATATTTAGTCCGTCTCATTATTATATAAATTATTTGTAAAACAATAATCTTATTAAATACTAATAGAATATTTCACTCCTCACATGACATAATTTAACGTGCATGTGTGAATACATCTAATGCCCACAATCACAAAAAAAACAAAAAAAAAACAAAAATGAATTGAACATCATGATTGATTAAGCCAAGAATCACAAAACAAGAAAAATAAAATAAGTATGATGATTAATTCATTAAATGGAGATTGAGAACAACTGAGAATACAAATGTTTTTCTATTACATAGAAAATAAAATTTTATTTAATATACAATAAAATTAAGAGGCAAAATATAAAATAGTCAAAAAAGATTATAAAAGATAAATAATAGCCACCAACATAATAATAGTTAAATTCTAGCCATTTATAAATTTCTTGTACTAAAATATCCTTGTAATTATATTTTACATTTTTGAGTATAAATAGTATGAATTGTATCGAATCGTACCATTCATACGTGATACTTAATTTTATTAAACTGTATGTACGTATGAATCGTATGAATTGTATCGAATCGTACCACTCATACGTGATACTTAATTTTATTAAACCGTATGTACGTATGAATCGTATGAATGAATATTATTTATACCTTTTATACCATTCGTACGTACCATTCATACAATTAAGTAGAAGGGTATTTATGATAATTCATATTCAAAATAGCTAGAATTTAAATAGTATTATGTTTGTGGCTATTATTTATCTTTTACTATCTTCTTTGGCTAGTTTGTATAATTAACTCTAAAATCAACGTATACACGAAGATATGTGTATATTAGAATTAGTTTTCTACATGTTATTTACAATTAAAGATAAATTGTTGGTTACTCTCTCATTTAAACATATTTTATTTCATGTTAATAATTTTTTTCTTCTTTAATTTATAGATTATTATTGTAAACAGCAAATTAGAAAAATTAAAGCGATAAAAGAGTAACAATTAAACATTGATCAATATTTTACATTTACGCACGTGCAATATTTTAAGAAAAAAAAAACAAATAAATAAAAATAACTATATAAAATTATATTTATGTCATTTTGTAATTAGAAATACGCTAAAAAAAATAAGAAAATCTCATCAATAAGAAATAAATCACGTATAGATCTTTGATAAATATTAATATGTCATTAATATTTTAATTTGTAAAACAGTTAATCTAAACCATCAATTAAATATGTATAGTGATAATTTTTAAATTTTAATTAAACATAATTTAAAATTAATTTTTTAATTTTAATTAACGTTTAGTATAATGATGCAAACAATAAAAATATAACATTTAAGAATTGATTATGCATCATGCAATCTTAAATAAATAAAGAAATATATATAATATAATACTCCAACAGGATTTTTAATTTCATTTTTTATGATTAATATCATTTTTTAATTTCAAAAGAAAAGGTATATATGATTAATATATTTTTTTTTTTTAATTCCAAACCAAAAAATATACCAGCAAACATAAGAAACAATAGAATGTACACCACATTTGAAGGAAATTCAAGAAAGCCTCAAATTCTCACTTTGTGTTGAACTTTACATGAGGATTTCTGATAGGCTTGAGCCACAAATCAGCCATTATACGTGACGAGATGCTCCAAAGAACATCGGATCCCAACCACCCATTGCAATGCAGTTAGCCTCTGGTTCTCTGTATCCCATCCACTTGTTGTTCCCGCACTTGTCAATTTTAAGCCTCCTACTTGCAGACTCGATACTTTATACCTCTTCTCATGTTTGTCGTCGCATGCTGCAGCGTGCATCAATGCAACCATAGGGCCTCCCACTGCCTCAAATTGTCTGATGGGATCTCTCAGTTGCAGCAAAACAGCTACTGTTATGATCTCTGAGCTTAAATTCTTGGCCTTGTTGATATCTTTCATCCAATCCTCGATGGCCATTGAAGAATTGAGAATGTGATTGTAGACTTTGCCATTAGGTGCATTTGTTTTAGGATCGAGTGGTGAAATATCAAAAGGAGCATCTTCCTCTGAGATGTCTGCTTGAATCTTGAGAGCTTCAACTGCCATACTCTCAATCTTCTGCATTGAAAAGGCGAGAATCGATTCAACCGTAACGGGATCTTCGCTCACATTCCAAATCCCACTTGAAACTCTGTCTTTCCTCCCACTACTCATCATGGTGGCCATGGATTTTACAGCTGCAATGGTGCGACCTGCGCTTGAAGTGGCGCTAGCTTCCTTGTTCCTACCCTTAATGATAGCTTTCGCGATGCCTTCGAATGCTATCTGCTCTGCTGTCTTGCCTGAGTGATCGTCCATCACCATCGAGGAGAGCACCTCCGATGCCAGCTCCTCTACGCCTAATGCAGCCATCTTTTGGAAAACCTCGAACCCCACCTTGTTTGATTGGATCACCATTGGCTTAGAAATCTGAATTGCAAGTTTGGGTGTCTCTTTCCTTCCTACAGCCTTGTTGAGTGGATTTGCTGATGCTAGATAGCCCCCGTTTCGTGTCTGAACCACGCAGCCTAATCCCTTGCCAAAATCAGACAGGAAAACCTCTGCCTCCACGTCCTCGGCCTTATCTTCCTCGTGCATATTCAAAGGCCGAATTTGAGCATCCACAAAAGCCTTGAATTGATAATCATCATCTCCCTCTTCAAGTTGTTGAAGAAACTCTCTGAGTCACCTTATCTTCGTCCGCATCCAGTGCCTGCGATCCCTGTCTCCTCATCCACTTTGAGATCAGCTTTCTCATCTCCCATCATTGATTCAAGAGCCTTAATTTGCTGAGCAATCGAATCAAGCTCAGTCAATCTTGTCAAATGGGACTGATCTTGGACAACCTCCTTAACAACCTCACCTTTGTTTGAACTCTCTTCACTCTGGTCATCTTCATCACCATTCTGTAGTTGTAATATTTCTACTCCTTTATCCTCCACATCAAAGTCAGGCAGGTCACTATCATCCACCTTTGCCTCCACCTCTGCCTCCTTCTGCACGGGAGGAGGAGGAGGAGCTGGCTCATCAAGATTCAAGTCATCCATGGCTAGATCATCCGAATCAGCACCTCCTCTTTGCGAAGGTGTCCAAACCTCACCTCGACTACTCATCCTAGGACTAGGCACGCTGAAGGATGATTTCGATTGCTTCCGCGCTATAGAAGGCGAGTCGGTTCGCGACTTGCCGGATTTAAGCCCTTCTGATTGGCTATATATCCCAACACCTCCATCCTTCTCCATGATTTGGAACCCAAGCTTCAGAACTAACTCACCCCCTTTAGCCTTCCCCGAGAGGCTAAAAGATGTGTCCCATTGCTTAATCCTCTCTCCTTGGAAACTCTTCTCAACAGATTCTTGAATCATCCTACTCAAATCCACAACCTTCTTACCAAAATCTAACTCCTCTGCATCCACTGCAGCTAAGTAGATGAGAAAGGGGCGTGACTCGAATTTCATCTGAGTTTGAGTTCCGGTTTCGGGGTGAAGTATACATGCGTTCTGATGAAGAGTGGTTGTTTGTCAGCCATGAATTGTGTTTGGTCGTAGCATGTATGTGTGAATGGTAAGGGTACAAACAACATCAAATCCACGTCTTGTATTTTTCTTTCTGTTGTGCTTCACAGAAGATAAATAAATTGGAGTGGCGAATTTATTACAGTTTGATATAAAGACAGTTAAGCTCAGAAAAGACCAGTAAGTACATTTGACAAGTACAGTAAGTATCCAATTCTAAATAGTATCACTAAGCTTTCTTCCCTTAGTTTCAATTGGGAAAAGAAGCACACAAATTCCAGAAAGAATTATCCCAACCTCAAATAAACTTATTGCTGCCATTTGATGGCAACCGGAAACTAGCTCCACCGCTACAAGAGGACATATCATGCCTGCAATTCTCCCCACCGCACTCGCAACACCTGCTCCCGTTGTCCTCACAGACGTCGGATATAACTGAAAACACGAAAGGTGCAAAAACCCGGTACCCATCAAAACATAATCACCTAATGGGGAAAACGTAGACCGAGAAAAATGAGTTGCAAGTGGAACGCGAATAGGGAAATAGAGTGAGTGACTAACCTCTGGACAGTAGATACCAGCCACTGTATAGTTTCCGGTGATGAACATGCGAGCTCCAAACAGTAGAGCTATTGATATAACTTCTTGCTGCTGGAACATCAGTGGTAAAAGGCATATGAATCCGCCCGAGTACATAACGATCATTGACATTCTGCGGCCAATTCTATCCACGAGTAATGCTGATAGACCGAGCCCGGGAAGCTCTAGAAACATATCCGTTTTACTCAGTCAGATGATGTGTGTAATTCAGAAGAAAAATGAAAGATTACATCACGATACCTGCAAGGCTAGTGATGAATACATTTATATAGAGGCTAGAATCTGCCAAGCCCAAGAAGTTTGAATGTGAACGTCTGCGGCATTTGCTTTCTCCACTGCTTAGTTCCGAGGTCATCAATACAACACCATAGTAAGAAAATGAATTCCCAAAATAAACCACCCACAAGAGAAGGGTTGTCTTGACTAAACTGCGAGAGAAAAGTGTGAGGATTGATGAGTGTCCTGATTTAGTGGTATTAGTCTCTTGTTCCCTGGTCGGAAGTATTTGGTTGCCTGGTAAAGGAGTATAACCTTCGTTCACGTTACCCGTTCTCTCAGAAACAAGCTTGCCAGAAGGAAGCTCTGTTTTGTTGATTGTTGCCATTTTCCTCAAAATATCATGTGCATCATTGATCTTTCCATTTAAGCACAGATATCTTGGAGTCTCTATTGTAAGGAAATATAAAATAAATGCTGCAAAACAGGGTACGGATGATACTGCAAGCAGCCATCTCCATCCCAATCTTGGAATTATGATCTGTACAAAATGCATACTTCAGAAGTGGAAACAAAAGGAGACGAGAAAGAACGGAAAATTGCAACACATTGTATGAATATATGAATTTTAAAAGTAAGACAAATTATGACTGTGCTGAGAACCTTTGCGAACACGGTTTGCATATAGATCTTGAAGATATAATTTAGATCTAGGGAGGTATTCACATATCTTAATCTGGTATGATTTTCTTGCTATCAAATGCACAAGAATTATTATCTCTTGGTGATGCATGAAAAGTATTTCTTGTTAGTTAACTAGCCAATGTAACAAAAGAAAACTAGATAAAGGATGATGATCTCCATCACATTTGATAGATTAAACTAGGCAGTTAGTAGAATCATCGTGTTTCAAGAGCTACGTGGTCTAAGTATCAAAGAAGAACAGTACCGGGAGGTTTGGGCCTGATGTTGCAAAAGGAAAGAAGAAAATGCTATTTAAGGTCCAACCCTTCACTTCGTTACAGGAATGCAATAACGCGATATAGATAATTCGGTCTCAAAATACTAGTCTTACTTAAAATAGAGTATCACTTGTAGAAGCTATAGTGATTGAGCAAAATCAGGAGAGAAGACTCATGTAGGCTGTTGCAAGAGAATCAAGACATACCCATGCCAATGAAGCCTCGAGTATTGTTCCAATTGTCCAGGAAGTGGAGAAGATAACCATCCAAATGCCCCTACTTTTTACAGGTACAAACTCGAGAAACCAGGTTGAGTACACAGGTCCACCACCCAAACCAAAGCCGACAACCATTCGAAAGAGGATCATGGAAACATAATTTGGGGAGATGGCACTGAGGAAAGCAAATATGCTAGTTACCACAGCAACACTCAGAAGGCCTAACCTGGTAATAAAAAATATCACCTCAGAGTTGGTAACAAACACATGCACTTTGACAGGTAGCAACGTCTGAAAACATAGTACTTTAGTATTAATTTTTCACAGGTGAGAACAATTATCAGATAGTCCATATAAAGATCTAGGGAATCATGGATTCTTGGGAACTAAAATTAAGATGATTTACAGCTTGAACATTGGCAACCACTCTACTTGAAGAATCACAATATAAAAGACTTGCCTTCTACCATAATTATCAGATATGATGCCCCAGAAATAAGCTCCAATGAGCATCCCAGCAAAGACCATAGTGGTGATCAAGCTTTCTTGCGCCGACGAAAGTCCCCATTCTGCTCTAACAGAAGGTCCAATAAAAGACAGTATCATCACCTCCATTGCTTCAGCCATGGCTCCAAGTCCAGCATAAGCCAGTACCAGAGCTTGAAATTTCCCAAACCCCACCGAGGTAAGAGCTTCATCCAGAGTGTAAACTGCCTCACTCCCATCATTACCCACCACCTCCTAAAGAAAACCCAAATCAAAAAAGTCAAGATCAACACAGAAAACTACATACTTGCACCATGAACACACAATAAATTCAACCCAAAGTTAATATTTTTCGGTTGCAGAAACTGAAATCAACTAAAACAACAAGAATCCCCTCCACACAACTCTGCAAGATTTTCTTGCAGGTAGACAGTAGCAATGAAAAAAATGCCCAAAAATCAAGAAAACAAGAAACACCCTTTTTGAGTTCTTCCTACTCCTATATTTTTCGTTGAACATGAAACAAGACAATCTAAAACAAAAACGTGATAGGTGGCGCCACTTAAAATCAGAACGACTTGAAGCTGAAATTGTGATAGAACGAAGAATTACCTGAGTGTTCATGATGGGCTGTGTTTCATCAGCTTGATTCATCTAAATTTTGGCATCTGTTCTTAGACGGATGTGGTTGCTGACACGCTCACGTTATTTTCCAGTTGGGTTTGCTGCGCAATAACTAAATACCGGCAGAACCATTGAAGTTGGGCCTATCATGTATCATCAATGCTTAAAATAAACATACAAATTGAAAGGTAACAAAACATCAAAAAGGTTGTTTCCTTTTCGCTGAGAAGAATATCAAATTCAATTTCATATACTTATTTCAAGTAATAATAGGCGAAATTTGTCACCTTGCTTACATTACACACAAAGAGAAAAAACTAGTCTCTCATAAAAAGAAATAAAAAGTATTCATTATTATTTATATGTAATGTAATATTCCCTTAATAAATTTCACGACAAACCCACAATTCAGATTGCTAACAACACAATAACAAGGACCACAGTGAGGACTCACGAATTATGACTCATAAATTCTTTGAAAAAGATGCAAGTGTACTTGGTACGAAAAAAGGTATTGGGGTATTTATTATATGAACAACGACTTACTTTTACCATTTTCAGAAAAGAATGACTACTTTTTTTGTTTAATTTTTATTTGAGATAGATCTTATTTATTGAAGAAAAATAATAATCCTAATTTTGCCGATTATTTCAAACCTTGATAAATAGCAATAAGATTTTGCTTCAATGGCTATAGCAAGGTTAACGCATATCAATTCTTAAGCCTCTATCACAACTTTAATACTCATCCCGTTAAGTTAAAATCGGTTTATTTCTTTCTACTAAAATAAAAAGAAGTATAATTCATAAAAAAAATTGTAATTTTTATAATCAAGAGTGAATTAAATAAAAGAAAAATCAAATTTGAAACTGAACGAGAAATATAATGTAAATGCATTTCATAAAATGTTTAATGTAAGAAAAGTCAACATAAGTTAGAGAGAGAAACATTTTGAGTGTACATGTCACGCATAAGATTTGAACCATTTATAGTAAAACCCAATAATAATTCTTTCCAAAGCCCATATAGTTGAGCCCAGACAAGTGCAGAGAATTCGAGAAAACCCTCTAGTTGAAATTTTCACTTGCAAAAAGACACGATGAACATTAAATAATAAAAATAATAAGGGTGAAAATTAGTTTGAGATATCTCACGATGCCTACTCTGGATAAGATTTAATCCAAATAATTGAGAATAAGTCCATCACATTGTCAATCTCTCACTATTCAACCTAAGACTTTGATCGTCTCTAAAGGCTACTTTATTCTTGATTTGAATGTTGATTTATACCAATATAGGAATCTCATTATATCCGGAAAAATTGTAGTTGTCATCTTCTTGAAAAGGAACTCGATGAACTGATTTCCTAAATATAACTCTGTATGATTTGAGTTAGACGTACGCAATAGGTAATGAAATAATACACATTTCCTTCTTTCAATAACTCTTTGCGTTTAAAATCTTCATATAGCGTGAGAATCTTACTGAAATTCAAATCATTGAGATTGTAGACAATCTTTGGTTAGATTATCCCAATAACTTATCCAGCGAAGATTTCGCTCAATTATTTCCATTACAGAATAAGATTTCTCACTTTTTTTTATCGAAGATTGCGATATCAATTGGCGAGTCAACTCCCGAGAACATCATGGATTTGAGCACAAGTAGGAGGACTCCTATATGAATCCAATTCAGTTGTTGCGCAAGTTTTGGCTTCATTTTGTTAGATCTTATCAAATATCACTTGCTCGAATTAATTACAACTCCACTTAATTTATAATTAGCTCGATTGGTAGAGACATCTCTCGTCTACTAATGTCATAGATAATGTGAGGTATTCTACTTCTTAGACTCAAGTTCTTTATGATTTTGTCAATCAATTTTTGTGAGATGACAGTTCAACTAGAAAATCCACTTATATTTATATGGTTCTTTTGGGTCTATAAAAATGAATGAATGACGATGAATAGAAATAAACAAATCTATATATATATATATAAAAGCAAAATCATTTTGCCCCTCAATTTCTATTCTATTTACTTTATTGTATTTTCATTTCTTATTTTTATTTTTCTTCTTTATATTATTAATAATTACTTTTCTTTAATTTTATTATAAAATTATATTGATTATTTTTTAATTTGTATATTTTATAAAATATATATACTTAATGAATTATATATATTTTTAATAATATTTACCTCATTATATTTTCACTTGAGAATAATAAAATAATTAATACGAAAAAAATAAAAAATGAAAAAATACAAATATAACTAAATTTGTATTTATAAATATAAATTTATTTATTTATTTATTAATAAATTAAAAATATATTAAAGAGGGACTAATAAATTAATTAAAGATATAATAATTAGTTAGTGGAGAGTGGGGAAATGAATAATATAAAATTAATTTAGATATATTTTTTATTTGATTATTTTGTTATTACAGCTAAAATTTTGTATTAAATAAATCATATTAGCAACTTAGTAAAATGTAAATAAGAAACATATTTGACAATATGAGCTTATATCATATATCTGAATTTGAGTACCTTTAATTATGCATCATAAAATTATATTGATTATTTTTTAATTTGTATATTTTATAAAATTATATTACTTTCATCCATCAAAATGGTTTACGTTTTATCATTTTGGGTGTCCACGAAAATGGTTTACATTTGAAACTTTCCTTTCATAGCAAGTGGACCCACCACACCCACTACACACAACTCAATTTAAAACAATACTTTAAGGAGGTGATTGGTACATAGGAATGGATGATGAAATGGAATGGTGATTCTTACCTCTCATTCATTCATATGCTTGTTTAGACATATAATTAAGAATCACCATTCCATTTGAAATCACCATTCAACTCTATAAAGGAATGGTCATTCATCTCATAATCTATGATATTAGCCATTTCTACCTCTCATATTTTTATTATTTTGACAATATTACATTTATATATATATATATATATATATCTATACACATATTAATTATTAATTTGACAAATTTATTCATTAATAAATATAACTTTTAATTTTTAATTTTTATTATCTCTATTTTTTATCTCTCTATTTCTTCACTTTTTCTTATTTATATTTATTTTTAATCGATTTTTTGCAACATTATATAATCCTACTATTATATCGTGAACACGCATACTCTATTACAAACAGTGTAACATACACACACTCATAAAAAATATACAAAAAATGTTGGGAAAATGATATTGTGTGTGTTAGTGGTCCAATGAAGGACGATGATGATAGTGAACGACATGTGCGTATTTGACATAAGTGTAGTATTTGACATAAGTCGATCGTAGTGTGGATATGTGTATATATTGTATGTGAGTGTGTAAATTGTGTTATATATGCTTACATACGTCTTATGTTTGTGCATATAAAGTGAAATTTTTTAAAATATTTTTTTGTTTTTATATTTAAAATTAAATCTGTAAAAAAAAGTAAATTTTATTATAAATATTATTGTAATAAAAATATGAAATTTTTTTGACGATTCCATTCCATCTATATTCCTTGCACGTACCAATCATATGAATCAAACATATTTTGTCATTTCATTCCACACATCATTCCATTCCACCATACCAATCACCTCCTAAGTCTGACTCAAACTCTACTAACTACTCACAACCAATTTAAAACAATACATAAGGTGAGATCCTAACTTCACTCACTACACATCCCCATTAAGTTAAAATACAATATTAAAACCCGTACCGGATCAAACCGTAAACCATTTTCATGGACGGACGGAGTATATAATTAATGAATTACATATATTTTTAATAATACTTACCTTATTATATTTTCAATTTTTATTGAGAATAATAAAATAATTAATACGAAAAAATGAAAAATATAGATAACTATATTTGTATTTATAAATACAAATTTATTTATTTATTGATTGATAAATTAAAAACATATTAAAGAGAGACTAATAAATTAATTAAAGAGATAATAATTAGTTAGTGGGGAATGAGGGAATGAATAGTCTTAAATTATTTTAGATATATCTTTTTTTTTATATATTTTTTTGGGTATAACAATTAAAAAAATTGTATTAAATAAATCAAATTAGCAACTTAGTAAAATGTAAATAAGAAACATATTTGACAATATGAGTTTATATATATCTGAATTTGAGTACCTTTAATTATGCAGTTTTTACATTATTTTAGCATAATATTAGTTAATTCTTAATGTTAATCCTATCATATGTATAAAGAGTATGAATCATACCTAGCAAGCGAATTCATACTCAAAATCTTAAAAATCGTAAACTATGTTGGTTAAATTTATAAGGGTATTTACGATAATTTACAATAAAAATGGCTATAATTTATATAGTGTTATTTTGGTGGCTATTATTTATCTTTCACTATCTTATTTGGTTACTTTGTATTTTGCCTCAATATAGTATTTTATAGTTTATTACTATAAAATACTATAAATAAATGTAAATTATTATAGTAAATTATAAATAATACACATTAATAAATTAAATAAAGAGATAATAATTAGTTAGTGAAGGGTGAGGAAATGAATAATCTCAATTTAATTTAGATATATTTTTCTTTGATTTTTTTGTTATCGCAATTTTGCATTAAATAAATCAAATTAGCAACTTAATAAAATGTAAATAAGAAACATATTTGATAATAATAAACATATTTCCCGTCATCTTAATTAAAAATGTGTATTAAATGAATCGAATTATCCATTTAATATGATGTAAATAAGGAATATATTTCACAAATGTGTTAAAAAAATTAATTAAATAATTTCAAGTCGAGTTGACCTATTTTAATTTCATTTTTCATGTCATCTCAATTAAAAATGTGTATTAAATAAATCGAATTATCAATTTAATATGATGTAAATAAGGGATATATTTCACAAATATGCTAAGAAAAATTAAATAAATAATTTCAAGTCAAGTTGCAGTTTAAAAATTAGAAAATACGCAACCTATATTAATTAAATAATTTTCAAATAAAATAATAAGCATTAAGTAATTCTTTTATGTCTTTGATACGTTAAAAATATAAACTAATATATTACAATATATTTACAATCTTTAAAAATATAATATGTATGTTTGACATTTATCACATTTGATGACACTATTTTTATTTGAATTACTTAATTTCATTAAACATTATTAACTCTATTTATTTTAAAACAATAAAAGATATATTATAATAAAAAAAAATTCCGTGCAACTACTCGGGTAAAAACACTAGTGGAACAAAAAGAAGAGTGAATTATGAGCATGAAGTTGCTTATCAATATCAACAGTTCAACACCAACTAAGCCAACACAAAAAGATTGTGTACATGCATCTCAATTCTCAGGCAAAGGCACCTGGATTAGATTGGGCCACGTGCGCTTCACGTGTAATTTAAATTGGGCTTAGCCCAAATTGCTTAAGAAAAAAGTCACGGGCCTGGCCCGTCTTCCAAACAAAAGTCCTTTTTAAAAAACTCTCATTTTATGTATGTATTTTCGGCAATCACAAGTTAAAGATCACTTGGGATTGTTTTATATATATTTTTTTATTTCAAGAAATGCAAAAAAATATCCTAATGAGACAAAATAAAATTAGACTAATCTCTGATAATTGAATGATGTGATTGAAATTTAGGGGGAATATGAACAAAAAGTCAAACAAGTAAAGACAAGTCTGAAAATTTGGGCTTTAATTTAGGGATTTGAATGGCCCGCCAATCTCTGCTATGTTACTCATTCTATCCAAACCAATGAATTATAATGTCGATTGTGTAAATTTAGCGAAACTAGCTTGGAAGTTAGAACACCAAAGTATGACAATTGATAAAAAAGAAAAAAGAATTGTATAATTCAAGCAAGAAAACAATCATTCATCTTTACCAAAACCATCCATCCTGAAAATAAAGAATTGGATCATAACTTAATCATAATCGTTTAATTTGACTATTGGGTTATAAATCGAAATTAACCTTGGCCTTATATGAAATGGTTTGGTTTCGGTTCCAATTGTTCAGATCGTAAATCGATGGTTGTGAACTGTCGGTTCTTCAACAATTTATAAAATAGGTTTGTATATCCTCAATTTAATTTTGTCTTATGGAGTATGATATATAGAAGCATTTTTAACTTGTAATTCATTTAAAAGTGCATGCGGTACGAAATTGGGAACGACAAAATCATAAACGATAATAATCATAATTAAATTACGGTTTAAAAATAATAAAATAATGAGCACCTGCAAATATATGGAGATTGAGTTCTCTTCCAAGAAATAAATCTAACTAATGTTGTTTGAATTTTCTCTTATAGTGTTTCAATGACCAATAAAATTATAATATCTATATTTATGCTTTTATTTAATTTCAATAGTATCGTTGATCGTTTGTGGTGGACATAACTTAACGTGTCGGCTTATATAACATTGACATATTAGCGTACGAGTCATTATAATTTTTATTTTCTTATAATTTATATCGAATAATATTAAATTATACCATAATCAATAAATCATAATTAAAAATAAAAATTAATAATTTTTATTAAAAATTTAATATTTATTTTTTTTATTTACCAAATTATTCACCAAGGAGAACAGATGCGCACTTTCGTTAATTTCAATCAATCATAGGCAGTATGTATAGTTTAGTTATTTTCTTTATATGGAAATAAAAGTAAAAGGTAGGAATGGCTAAATAAAAGGTTGGAAAATAATTAACCAACAAAAAAGGAGAGAAAAAATAGCTGAAGAAATGTTTGGGTTGGGTTGGATTAGGTGTACAGGCTAGGCTGGCTGTGAGCAATAATACATAATGGAAAAAGTAAGAGCGGTGATTAGTTTAACATATTATTATTATTATTCTCAACGTCGCCTTCTCCTCTCCTACCTATAAACCAAAATTCTCTCTTTTTGCCTTTTGCCTTTGGCCTTTTCTTTCTTCTCTCCATTCTAAATTCAATTAAATGTTTCTATTCCTAATCCATCACGCGTCAACTATCATCCTCACAATCTAAATTTCAATTACAATTCTATTTTATGCAACTCACATTTATTCTTTTTTGCTTACCTTTTGTATTATAATATACTATTTATTTTTTAAATATAATTTTTGACCAAATATTTCAATTTATAAACATAACATGTAGAACACAATTAATTGCGTGTAGGGCCTCACAATGGATGTGGTGTCCACTAATAGGCAATATGAAAACTTTATTTTAATACAACTGTAAGGGTGATTGAAGAAAATTCTGGTGACAAGGATTGATTTTTCTTTTCTTTTCTTTTGTAAATATATAAGTATATAAAATAAGATACTACTAATACATTAGATAAAAAGCAAGAAACACCAATTAAAATTTAAAATGTAGAGTGACTCTGATTCTTGCTTGTATATTAAGCTATCACTAGCATATTCTGTTAAGTGGCTGGAATTTGCATAATTGTGCCCATAAAAAGAAGCCAAAAATAGGGAAAAAGGAGTGTTTTTTAGCATTTAATTTTGAATAATATGAATGATTATTAAGGAGTAATATTAATTGACCTAAGCAACGCGGCTTGAGTTTGAATTTAGAGGTAGAACAGTGTAATGAGAGAGAGAGAGAGGGGGCCCCATTTCTCCTCTGGCAAAACAATCTTTACAAATTACTAGTACAACAAAACTCTCTTTCTTTCTCTTTCTCTCTCACACACAGACACCCACACGCAGTCACTTTTTTGTCTGAAAATAATTGCTTGGCTTTTAAACACTTGCAGAAAAGTTTAATTTACTTTCAATCTCCCGTGATTAGTTAGTTAGCTATGTTAATGATGCTGAGCTTATCAAAATAATAAATTAATAATGTTCACTGTTGCAATTACTCATTAATATTTAACTTTGTTATTTCTTTTTTTCTCTTTAAATAACATGATAATTAGTTTTCTTTGGTTTGAGAGAAGTGTATCATGTAGTTAAATAGGCCACTGCATGTTCATAAGAGGGACATACACGTTTTGATATCCATATTCACAATAAATAAATACAAATATAAGGGAAAAAGTAGAATAATTGAGAGTGGGGTAAAGTAAAGATAGTACCCTATCATTCATAGCTCACTCAACCATTACTATTTCCTCAATGATAGTAATAATATTAGGTGTGAGTGAGTAGTAGTAAGACCGATTCTCTTTCACCACAATATTTATTCAAAGAGTCAAGACTACTCTCTCTCTTTCCAAATATCTGCAACGTGCTGCCCTGTCAAAAATGATTCTCTCTTCCACTCGAGTATTTCCTTTCCCTTTATTTTTTCCATTTCTTTTTTTTATATACAATTCAAACAATAAAGTCATAATGTTACATAACTATTATCTAGGGTTGTAAGATAAAACCGAATAATTGGACGGTTATTACCGTAGTATTATTACTTTGCTTAATATATATTTCACGAAATTCAAGTTCATATTTAAAAAAAACAGACACATATGTTGTTGATTATCATTTAAATCACAACGGTCGACAAGATCCAATTAATGACACAAATAAATAAATAATACAACGTGCGAATTAATCTGAAAATGCTAATTAGAAACACACAATTAGGAGCATAGGACGGACGGTGCTGTAAATTGATTCTACACTATTTTATCATACATACATATCTTATAAAATAGGCTAATCCTAACTGTCACTTTCGCTATCTCTGTCTCCACTTTCTTAAATTAAATTTATTGGACTATTAAATATAGACAGTATTTGTATTGAATTAGATGAACGTGGTCGCCAATCAACTTGTTGGTGTCCCATTACACAATTTTGACTCCTTAAAAAAAGAACCCAAATGGGCCAGAACAAAATCATACTTATTCATAATTGTCTGTAAATCTTAAAATTAGTGAGAATAAATATTAAAAATAAATTAAGGGTAGCAACTAACAATATAAATTAAGAGGAGAATAAATTGAGGTGGTAGATAGCTATTCATTTAATAATACATTATTATTACTATTTTATTAATATTTTGTCAGCACAAACCACTCCCCTCTGTTCCCTTTTAATGTGCGCAAACAATCCCTCTCTTTCCTCATTGTATTCTTTTTCTTCTTCTTCCCTCTCATGAATCCCTCCTCTGCTTCGTCGCGGCCTTCACGGCGGCGCCTCTTCCTCCTCACAGTTCTCATTACCGCACTTGTCGCCTCACAGATCCCCAATGCCGCTGCCGGAGAGAACGACGTCGACTTCAAGGACATCGTTCGCGACGCAAGGAACTTGACCTTCGAGAACCCTAGCCTCCGCCGCGCCTACTACGCCTTACAAGCGTGGAAGCACGCCATTTTCTCCGATCCGTTTAACTTCACCGCGAACTGGACCGGCGCGAACGTGTGCTCCTACGGCGGCGTTTTCTGTGCCCCCTCGCCGTCCAACGCCTCCTTCAGGGTGGTTGCCGGCATCGATCTTAACCATGGCGACATCGCCGGCTACCTTCCTAATGAGCTAGGTCTACTCACTGATCTGGCGCTCTTTCACATCAACTCCAACAGATTCTGCGGCGTCGTTCCTGATAGCTTCAGAAAATTGAAGCTGCTGTTCGAGCTGGATTTGAGCAACAACCGGTTTGTCGGCGGTTTTCCGAAGGTGGTGCTGTCGCTGCCGTCGTTGAAGTTTCTGGACCTCAGGTTCAACGACTTCGAAGGTGGTGTTCCGTCGCAGGTCTTCGATAAGAATTTGGACGCTTTGTTCCTGAACGATAACCGGTTCCGGTTCGGTATCCCGGAGAATCTGGGGAACTCGCCGGTTTCAGTATTGGTTTTGGCGAATAATAATCTCGGAGGCTGCATTCCGGCCAGCATTGGGAAGATGGGGAAGACGTTGAACGAGCTGATTTTGATGAACGACAATTTGACGGGGTGCTTGCCACCTCAGATTGGGATGCTTAAGGAGCTCACGGTGTTTGACGTGAGTTTCAACAACTTGCAGGGGCCATTGCCGTCTGAGATCAGCCGCATGCGGAGCTTGGAGCAGCTCGATGTGGCTCACAACCGGCTCACTGGGGAAGTTCCGACAACCGTGTGTCAGCTGCCGCGCCTCCAGAACTTCACTTACACCTTCAATTACTTCACTAGGGAGGCTCCGCAATGCAGTAGATTCGGTGGCGGTACCGTGTTTGATGGCCGGGAGAATTGTATTCCGACCAAGAGTAACCAGAGATCTGCTACGGAATGCGCTTCTGATGCTGCTAAGCCTTATGATTGTAGCAAGTCTAAATGCTTCGTCCGTGGCGGCGGTGGCGGTGTCCCGACAAGGCCGAGGCCCACTCCCACTCCCACTCCAACTCCGACTCCGCCGTCGCCTAATCCGTCTCAAGCTCCTCCGCCTACCTCGAAGTCATCGCCGACTGGTAGGTCCCGCCCTCCTCCCCCTCCACTACCACCTACCTCTGTCCTTCCACCGCCGCCGCCTACTCACAAAATCTCTCCTGGAACTCATGTTCATCCTCCACCGCCACCTACCGAGCATCACCATTCTTCACCACCACCACCTCAGCACAAGTCTTCGCCCAATAATCACTACAGATCACCTCCACCTCCACTAGCTTCTCCACCGCCACCAGTTTATGCACCCATGAGTCCGCCTCCGCCGCCACCCTACGTCTACATAGCCCCTCCACCACCTTCACCATCCCCTCCTCCTCCGTACGTCTACTCGTCACCTCCTCCACCTCCACCGTCTCCATCCCCGCCTCCACCGTACGTATATTCATCTCCTCCACCACCACCACCACCACCTTCACCATCGCCTCCACCACCATACATCTACTCCTCACCTCCCCCACCTTCACCATCTCCTCCGCCACCATACATTTATTCATCACCTCCACCTCCCCCTCCCTCACCGCCTCCGCCACCACCATACGTGTACTCCTCACCCCCTCCACCTCCACCCTCTCCTCCGCCACCATACATTTATTCATCACCTCCCCCTCCCTCACCGTCGCCGCCTCCACCATATGTATACTCATCACCTCCTCCCCCATCACCATCGCCGCCTCCACCATATGTATACTCATCGCCTCCTCCGCCGTCACCATC
>JAPKLX010000002.1:3622621-3648861 GCA_026898415.1 Leonotis leonurus | reverse complement strand
CCGCCTCCACCATATGTATACTCATCGCCTCCTCCGCCGTCACCATCTCCGCCCCCTCCGTATGTATACTCATCACCACCTCCCCCATCACCGTCTCCTCCTCCACCTTATGTATATTCATCTCCTTCTCCCCCTTCACATTCACCTTCACCTTATGTATATACATCACCACCCCCCCCACCCCCATCCACCCCAGAATGCTCATCACCACCACCCCCTTCCCCGTCTCCGCCACCACCTCCCTCAGCATCCGTTCCACCGCCTCCACCGTACAAGTACACATCTCCACCACCTCCATCGCACAAACATTCATCATCACCACCACCACCATATCAGTATTCATCTCCACCACCCCCATCTCACAAACATTCATCACCACCACCACCTCCGTCACCGTCTCCACCACCTCCGTACACATACTCATCGCCACCTCCACCGGTACACATACCATTACCACCAATAGTTGGAGTCTCCTACGCATCTCCGCCACCCCCCTCCATTCCATATTACTAATCTCCACAATTTGCCTGGCGCCCTTCATATCTTCATTGCCATCAAAATCATTCAAAATGACAGGGAAACAAAACAAAGGCAAATCTTTACCAACGGTTCTTGAGCTGCTAATTCTTCCGATCATAATCATAAGAGGAGCTCTTGCTGCAATGATTTAGTATAGTTATCTTTATTTCTTCTTTTTGAAATTCTTTTTATGGGTTTGTTTCTTGATTATTATTTTTTTCAAATGAAATTATTGGCTATATAATAAGATACATGTATTATCGAAGAGATTTGCTTGGACATGACGGAGGAGAGGCGAGCATAATTAGTTCCAATTTACTGGTTCGGATTGTGTACAAGTCCCGATTCACTTACAAAATTCCATTTATTTTCTTGATGATCTTGCTAGTTGCTATATATGGTTGTGTTAATGAATTGAACTATAGTTGTTCGATCTCTGCATCCCATTGCCAAATGATGATGATCTCACATTTGCAGAAATATCTTGAATTATGTCACCAAGTTATAATCATTCGTTGTATTATGATTTTTGGACGCTGCGGGAAAATAATGAAGAATGAAGATGTTGAAGAAGAAATTTTGAAAATTTTGTGTGAAATAGAAGAGATGGATGGATATAAAGAATGAGGTGTGAAATAATATATTTATAATTATAATTTGAATAAAAAAAATTTAAGAAATAAAATATGATTTTAAAAAAATAACAAATTCAGTTGGGAGCTCGAGCTAAGCACCCACAACGTGAACTCCCTCCGTCACGGGTCGCAAGAGCTAAGTCCCGTGGAGGGATGACTGAATCCCAAGCCAGTCCCCTCCTCAGCACGGGTCTCATGTTTGATCTCGGCCTCTAAACAATAAGCTCTATCCGAAAGATCGCGCTGGATATGCTCTTAATAGTTCAAAACACTATCCACAAATCAAAATCATTCTACAAATGAAAAACATCTTGAATTCAAATCCAGGAACCATAATATGCTTGCATATAAAACTTTATTTGTTGATTCAAAAGGTAAAAAAAAAACATTTTAAAACATTAAATAGGGATTCCCACTTAACAATAAAAAAATAAAAATATATATGCAAAATAAGAAAGACTATAATTAAGGGAGGCCAAAAAATGAAGAGGTACTACACTTTTGTGGATGGTGGGAGTAACAAGGAATTAAAAGAGAGGAAAAACAAGCCCATGAAAGGCAGAGAAATAATTGAAATACTTAAACTGCTTGGATTTGGGGGAACATCGCTCGTGCTCTGTTTTCTAATCTTTTTCTCATACTTTCTTTGTATTCACTTTGGAGACAGTTATCTACTGAGTTTAGGTACAAGATTTTGAAATTACCTTTTTCATGTGACATCTTATTCAAAACTATAGTCACGAGATATATAATATGAAATCATAACCAAAAATAAAATAAAATAAAATAATGCCTCCATACAATTTACCAAGCCAAACAAAAGTACTATTTATTCTGAGAGAAGGAAAGCAAACGAGTTCAATATAAAAATCTCACAACAATTTCAAGCATTGATACACATTCAGAAGGCTGCACAAGTTAATAAAAATATACATTCAGATTACAGAAGAACTGAAACCATAGAAATACAGAAAGATCAAAGATTAAATCTCCATATTTTCACAATTTGGATGATGAAAGATGTAGAAAGAGTAAGTTAAGCTTTACAAGAAATTGGGTATTGAGGTGCATAAGAGTGAAAACTGATAAGCCACAAACCTCATCAAAGAAGTTCCCAGCTCTTGTAGAATATTGTTCAAGAGAATATCCCTGAAGTAACTTGCAAACAAGCCAATTAAGCACATGATCCTTCTTCCTTTTGTATTCAGCAACATGCATGATAGTCCTGTTAGTAAGAAGCGGAATATTTGGGAAGGAAAAAAGAAATAAAATTTTGGGAATAATAAAGAATGAAGATTACAGTAGCTATAAAACTTGCAAAATCTATTCTATTAAGGAATATAATAAAATAGAATAAATTTGGAAATATGTTGTAGCCGAGTCGAGGAAAGATCCTCTTTCCGCAAGACAATATTACGCCCCAGTAGTGCTCTCGGTAAGGCGTAGATGTCTCTAAAGATAAAACGGCTTTCGTCTCGGCTTAAATTAATTACAATTAAAGTTCATGGCACAAGCTGTCTGGGACAGGCCATGCACAGGCCAAGCCACCAGATCATGGGTCAGATCATGGACCAGATCGATCGGGACAGATCGTTGGGCAGGTCGTGGCGCAAGCCATGGCACAGGCTGTCTGGCACAGGCCAGGCCACCAGATCATGGTGGGCCAGATGATCTGCTAGACCAGCCCACCTCCTGGACCAGATCACTCCCTGGACCAGATCATGGCACAGATGGTCCGGGACAGACCGCCAGCAAAAATAAGCCCAAGTACAACGGGCTGGCAGCCCATCTGGTCTTTGACCCAACATTTGCCAAACCATAAGGTTCTTAACCTCCTTATATACAAGATGAAAGTTGATTTTATAACCAATGTGGGATAAGAGTTTCTCTTCACTCTTAGTTCCCAAAACACATAACTCCATTCTTCAAGTGACTAACTTTAAGCCTTTATTTCTCACTCACCGGGAATCGGTTTAGAGAAAATAAATATACTACGATCATCTACTCGGAACGTAGATCGATCTTACGTCATTTAATCTCCTTAAAATTAAATGCTTCGTCACTTAAAACTTAGTCAAACTTCATTGACCACAACAAATATATAACAAATATATATTTATTTTTTAAGGTACGATTCCTACAAGTCCTCCATATCATCACCTGATGATTGTCCTTTCACCAAGTTCAACTAATAAACACTCCTTTTTCATGATTTTAATGATACAATTGTCCATTTTTATTGTCTTGTTTTGGTTTGTTTCGTATTTGAGTTTATTGGTTTTGATGTTTTGTATTAGTTTTACATTTTGTTATTTTTTCATGTTTTTCTATAGGATGTGTGATCATCAAGATTTCATAGAATATGATTAAAGTTCATTTCGATAGGAGTCCGTAGGCGCAAACGGATCCAAAATCGAAGTTGAAACGAGGGAGAAAGGGCCGAAACAAAATCATTGCGCGCAACAGCAGCAAGATCGGCGACTCGGGCTGAGATAGCCGATCTCAAAGCATAACTTCGGCGATCCGGGCTGGGATTCCCGAACTTGCTGGAATCTCACGGCGATCCGACGTCGATCGCCGTTTTGGGCATTTTTCTTCTTGACTTCGGCGACCGGGACCCTGGGTCGCGGAAGTTGTGCGCGTGGATGATTTTTACCATATTTTCTTAGTTTCTTTCATGTTTTATCATGTTTCATCCTAGCACTATATAAGGGCATTACATTGGAGCCCTAGATACAACTTTTGCCTACCTTTAGAGATTTCTATACACTTTTTATATCTTTTATTTTAGCCACCATTCTCCTAACAATTTTTGGAGCTAAATTCTTGGAGGAGAGTTTGTGATCGATGATTGACAACCCAACGTCGCAAATTTTGCAACAGAGATTTATGTTATTTTATTTATATTTAATGTTTAATCTCATTATGAGTGGCTAGACTTTTTGTGGTTCTAGGGGTTTTGTAATGACATATTTCTTTTGATGGATTCGTAATATTAATTCATAATTTTTCTTCCTATGTTTGTCTGTGATTTATGATTTTAACTTACATGCTTTGATAATTGATCACTATTATTGCATGCAAGTTATGATTTTGATGTCTTATCCGAAATTGAATTTATAGCCGATCTAGATCACAATACATGTTTCCCCTTGAGACCTAGCGGAGATAGGAGAATTGTAGGAGGATATTCTGTGTATACTTCTTGTAACTGATTTAATTCTCTTGAGACCTAGCGGATATAGGGATTAAATTAGCCCACTATCATAGACTGCCCTATCCGGGAGTATGTGGTTATTTATGCGAATCTTCACATGCATTAGAATTAAAATTTGGTAATTAGATTTAATTGTTGAATCTATTAATTGATTTAGTGTCTATACATTACCCCTGAAATCCTTTTTCATTATATTGTTATTCATATCTTTTTTTGCTTATTCTTAGGTTATTTTATAGTTATTCATAATCATCTCAAGTGTTATTTTCCTAGATAATAATTAGATATTTGTGCAAATTAATCAGTGTATTTTCGTTTATCAGTCCATGTGGATACGATAATCTGTTTTCTCTATACTACACCTATTTTTTGTGTTTAAAATAGTGCGATCAAATTTTGGCACCGTTGCCGGGGACTGTGTTGATTACTACACTGTTAATTTTTCTGATATTTGATTATTACTTTATGCCATTATTTTAGTTTATTTTATTGTATTGTATTTTAGGTCTGTTTTATTGGTTTCTTTTTTCTCTCCTTTTGCAGCTAGTGCATGATTACGAGATCCAAGCAGGCATAAATTATCCCGCTTGACTTGGAGATATAGAGAACGCACAAATGGGAGAGAAGAGAAAGGAGAAATCAAGCAATGGGGGATCAAACCAATAAGTTGGGACCGAAAGACGAGATGACAGAGATGTGAGCTCATATGGAGTTCCTTCAACATCAATTGGAGGAAACTATGGCCCGGACAAATCCACCACGTCAGAGGCCACTCAACCACATGTACGATCCTTCGACGGAGTAGTTCCAAGGAGGAGGATGAGGACCAAGCATCAATGCGAACAATTTTGAGCTCAAACCGACCCTCATCAGCATGTTGCAGGTAGATCAGTTTGGTGGAGGAGTCACGGAGGATCCAAATGCCCATTTAGAGACTTTTCTCGACACTTGCGACACCATCAAGCAAAATGGAGTTCCTCCCGACACTATTAGGACGAAGATGTTTGGATTCTCGCTACGCAACCATGCGAGAGAGTGGTTCAAGACTTTGGACCGGACGACGATTAATTCATGTGAATCTTTGTGCGAGAAATTTCTTGCAAAATATTTCCCACCAGCGAAGGCACAGAAGATCATAGCAGATATCTCTCATTTTTCTCATCTTGGAGATGAGTCGTTGTTCGAGGCGTGGGAGAGATTCAGAGGACTTCTACGCAAATGCCCACAACACGAATTTTCTATGGAGCAGCAGATTACTCTATTCTAAAGTGGGCTGACTCCGAACACCAAGAGCATCATCGACGCATCTGCAGGCGGTTGCTTACTGAATATGACAGTCACATAGTCGATCCTAATCATTGAGGAGATGACCTCAAACAGCTATCAGTGGCCGATGGAGCGATAACCGATTAGAAAAGTTGCTTCTGCCGAAGTGGAGTCCAAGTACGATAATTTGATGGAGCAGTTCACACTTTTAAAAAGGGAATTCGAGAACGAGAGGAAAGGAAAGATGCAGGTTCATTCAGTTGAGGAGCCGGGCAAGGTCGAGGATCTCAGTTATGTTCATCAGCAGAATTTTCAGTCTCAAAACTATCAAGCCCACAGGCCAAACGGATTTCATGGAGGCAACTAGGCTTATCATACAAATAACAGGAATCATCCAAACTTCTTCTACAACAACCCGAATAATGCTTTGCAGCCTCCACTGGGATTCAGAGTTCAAAATGGAGTTATTTAGGAGCCGAAGAAGCCATCCTTGGAGAACATGATGCAACAGATGATGATATAGCAGAATAATTTCATCAATCAGATAGGAAATCGGATCTCCACATTGGAGAACATTGTAGCAGCTATGGGGAAGCAGTTGAAGATGGTGGAGACTCAAGTCGAACAAATGGCGAACAGGGATGCAGCGCATCACAAGCAGGGACAGTTTCCAAGCAACACGAAGATCAATCCGAAAGAACAATGCCATGCCATTCAGCGTCGAGGCGGAAAATCTTATGATGCATGTGCCAAGAAGAAAATGACTTCCGCCATACCAGAAGAGCACCAGACCAGTATCTCCTGACGCGCAACATTCGTCACCTGAAGTGACCGATGCCTTTACTGATGCAGTCCCAGTCACCTAAAGTGACCGATGATGTTACCAGATCGACACCACCTACAGTTCCATTCTCATAGCGTCTTGCGAAATAGAAGTTCGACGACAAGGTAAGTAAGTTTATAGAGTTGTTTCAGAAAGTTAATATTAATATTCCACTTTTGGATGCACTGCGAGATATGCTTAGCTATGCTAAGTTCCTGAAAGAGGCAGTCTCACGCAAGAGAAAGCTAGGGAATTACGAGATGATCAATATATCTGAGGAGTGCAGTGCAGTTCTACAGATGAAGCTCCCATTGAGCATAAAGATCCGGGGAGCTTCACTATTGCTTGCGATATCGGAGGCCAGAGGTTCAGCCGAACCTTATGTGATCCAGGGGCGAGCATCATTCTGATGCCCCTATCTATCTTCAATCGCTTGAGAATCAGAGTTATTAAGCCAACCACTATTTCTACTCAGATGGTTAATCGTTCAGTCACATATCCGAGAGGGATCGTGGAGGATGTGCTAGTCAAGGTGGGGAAGTTCATCTTTCCTGCTGATTTTGTGGTACTTGACATGTCGGAAGACAAGTTGACTCCGTTGATCCTGGGCCTACTATTCCTAGCTACATGCCGTGCTTTGATAGATGTGCAGGATGACGATCTGACATTCCGAGTGAATGACGAGCAACTTAAGTTTCCCATCTATGATACTATGAGGAGGCCAAACGATTCAGAGCTGGGGGAGAAGGAAGTACGGAAATTCGCAAGGTCCCACCGACCTCACGAGGCGTTTGATTCTCACGTCTCTTGATAATTTGAGGTATCGTCTAGCTTCATTACTAGAAATTCACATATAATGGTTAAAATTAATTGAATTAAATATAAATATATTTCATTATAAGTGATTATGTGTGTGTGTATATATAAGTTTTTGATCATATAAGAAAGAAACATTATGTGAGAAATGAGAAAATATCTCAACTATCAGTTTTAATTAATTAATGGATGTAATCTTCTATACAAATTAAATTCCATTAAAAGAACTTATATTTTCCTATAAAAATGGAAACTAATTAAACTAAATTTAATCATTGATTGTAGATGGATGGAGCGTCTAAATATTTTTTTATTTCTCACGTGTGATTTTTTTTCCACATATAAACCTTACTATATATATATGTGTGTATTAATTAAGTTTGTGAAAAATCACAGCCCTTTATTTATTAAAAATGATTGTTGAAATATTATCTCATTTCTTAGGTAAAGATTATTTCTTATGAAAAAACAAAATTTATAGAATAATATTATGAATAGTATAGTAAGATCCGTAATTTGTTTAGATTATTAATAGATGTTAGTAATAATTTATTTATCAACATATGCATCGTGGATTTAGGCCGAGTTGAGCTTCAAAAATTGAGGTCCAAAAATAATTGGATCCGAAAAAATCCATCTAAAAAAAATTCCGGCCAATAAAATTTCGGGTTTTAAAAAGTCCGCTCATTATAAAAAAAAATATTTTTTATTTTTATTTTTCAATTTAAATATTTAAAATCTAAACATAAATCATTAAAATCAAAACATTTTTCATTACGTAAAAATATTTATTGTACACAGTTATTAAATCAATTAAATTAAAAAAAATAGTACATTCCATGTACAAATGGTTATTAAATGTACTCGTAAAGGGCCTAATTGATTATTATATTTATAGGTTCGAAAATTTTTGGGTGTGTTGGATGAGTTTCAAAATATTAGAAAATTCAACCTGACAATTTTAAATGTTCTAATTATGATAATCTATCTCCAATGCACTAATGAAAAACTGTTCAAACCAAATGATAAACAATATTAAGATAAAGTAGAAGATAATTGTCTCATACATATTATATAAACTATAATTATATTATTTGTTGTGCTATCACACGAGTATATGTTTAATGGTTGAGTATCAAAATTACTAGTATAATTTATTTATCATTGAGATATCTTTTGTTAAAAACTTCAAAGATTATGAAACAATATATTTGTCATTTCTTATGTACGTATTCTATGTAGATATGTTTAAAATTTATATTAATAGTAAATTACTTTTTGTTATGATGTAAATCAAATCTATGACAAATGTACGTACATATATGAAAATGAAAGTTAGTGATTGGTGTTATATATCATACCTTAATTTCCAAAGCAATTCTTGGTTGAACCGCATACATTCATATGAATTTCAATAGATGCATCCACCACCTCTTGTTTTATCCAATCAATATTTATCTTTCTCCTTTCATCTTCCTATATATTTCATACTTTATTTTTCTTTTCGGAAGGATCATGTGGCTTTGTAGTAACCAACAAAGAGATCCAAACAAAAGATTTAATGCAATTTGTTTGTCTCCATCGATCATATACAACTGCAAGAAAGATACTCCGACCACTCATATTATTTAAACATCAATAATGATATTTTCTGTCTCCCCTTGCCAGCAGTTTATCGAGAGAATGAACATGAAAACTATTTAAAGAGTAGAACAGAGTGGCCAGCACAGCTAAGATGGAGATCCTGTATCAGATATTAATTGGGGGTTTTTCATTTGTGGTGTTGTTATACACATGGAAGTTACTGAATTGGGTATATTTCACGCCAAAATGGCTAGAAAAGGGGTTGAGAGAGCAGGGTTTGAAGGGGAATTCGTATAGACTGGTGTATGGTGACATAAAGGAGCTTGTGAAGACAATTGAAGAAGCCAAGTCCAAGCCCATCAATCTTGATGATGATATAAAGCCAAGAGTACTCTCCTTTTTCATCCAAATCATTCAAAAACATGGTATATATGTTTACCTTTTCTTCAAAAAGAAAGAAAATTCTGGTCTTTTTTTAGTTGCTGTAATTCTGATAGCTCATTAATCATATTGGGTTGTACTGGTTTGTTGTTGTTGTTGTTGGTTGCTGCAGGGAAAGAGTGTTTTTTCTGGCTAGGGCCAAGGCCTTCAGTAATGATAACAGATGCAGAATTAGTGAAGGAGGTATTAACAAAGACTAATGTCTACCTAAAGCAGCAAACCTCGAACCCACTGGCTAAGCTGCTGGCTCTCGGACTTGTGACCTACGATAAAGAAAAATGGTCTAAACATAGGAAAATCATCAACCCTGCTTTTCATCTCGACAAACTCAAGGTCTCTTCATCACCTTAATTACTTACTAAATTTCATGCATGCATGCATGTTTCAACTGAAGTGATCATCACTGTACGTATGCAGCTTATGATCCCGGCCTTCTATTTGAGCTGCGAGGAAGTTCTGAAGCGATGGGAAATGTCCATGTCGCCCCAAGGATCCTGCGAGGTGGATGTGTGGCCTCATCTTCAAAACTTAACAAGCGATGCCATATCAAGAACTGCATTCGGTAGCAGCTACCAGCAAGGGAGACAAATCTTCGAGCTTCAGAGAGAGCAAGCTGAATATATAATGCAGGCTGCGCGTTCTATCTATATTCCAGGATGGAGATTTGTGCCCACCAAGAGGAACAAGAGAATGTACCAGATTGAGAGAGAAGTTCAGTCCTCGATCAGGAGTCTCATCGAAGGAAGAATCAAGGCCATGAAAGGAGGGGAAGGTTGTAACGAGGACTTGCTGGGGTTACTGTTGGAGTCCAACTTGAGAGAAATCGAACAAGGAGGTGACAAGAGTTTCGGAATGAGTGATGATGAAGTAGTAGAAGAATGCAAGCTGTTCTACTTTGCAGGGCAGGAGACAACCTCAGTGCTGCTCGTGTGGGCAATGGTGTTGCTTAGTAGGCATCCAGAGTGGAAGGCCAACGCCAAAGATGAGGTTTTCAAAGTCTTTGGTCAACGAACTCCGGATTTTGATGGCCTAAGCCAGCTCAAGATTGTAAGTGATCAAGAAATCTATATGCATGCATGCATGAAACAGGTGATATATAAACACAAACTAACATTAATGTTGATGATCACAGGTTAACATGATTCTGTACGAGGTGTTGAGGCTATATCCACCGGTAGTAGCAGTTGGGAGGAGAATAGGCGAGGATACTAAGTTAGGGAAGCTGAGATTAGCGGCGGGAGTTCAGGTGACGATGCCGACAATCATACTGCATCACGACAGTGAAATATGGGGAGAGGATGCAAGGGAGTTCAATCCGGGGAGATTCAGTGAAGGGGTGACGAAGGCACAGAAGAAGAAGCAAGGCATATATTTTCCGTTTGGGTGGGGACCACGTGTCTGTGTTGGACAAACGTTTGCAATGGTGGAGGCGAAGATGGCGTTGGCGATGATTTTGCAACGCTTCGACTTTGAGCTCTCGCCTTCTTACACACATGCTCCTATCACTGTCATTACTACTCAGCCTCAGCATGGTGCTCACTTTCTTCTGCACAAGCTCTAGAGTCTAGACCATATCAATGTCATGGCACGATTGAGTGATTTTAATCTAAGATTGTGTGTGTTGCATGCCTGCCTTTGCTATATTTGAGACATGAAATCTATGTCGGAACCACTTTTATGAATAAGAAATGGTGTTATTACATTAATGCATGTATGAAATGGTATGATTTAAGAGCTCTAAAATATCAACTACCACTTAAATGACGCAATAATACAGGCAGCAGTTTTCAGCCAAACTGATATAGATGGACCATGGAGCAAGTTTGGACTGCAAGAATTCACAAGGTAAATGATCCCAGAAAGTATTTTAGCCCTAGTTGATGTTACTGATGAAACTAACCATGGTTATCTGTGTTGGAGAGTGAATTCTGTCAAGATCATTAGTGGAATTACATCTGCATCACTGTATAAACTTGAGTAAACCAAATAAAGTTCAGTGAGCCATGCATAGATTGGCTTAATATATCATGTCTTGACTGAGAGACATTACAAACCCATAAACTTTTTGTGGTGCCATACATGTTCATGCATGTTGCTTTACCGAGGATAAGATGGCGCTGTGTTTAGTGTTTAAAAAAGTGAACATGGTATGCTTCTGCATATCCAGGGTGATAAGATTGTACCAAAAAGTTTGGGGATTATCAAAGATATCCTATATTTATAAAGAGCTAAATGCACCTGCAAAAAGAAAAGATCGTTGAAGTCGGATACAGATCCTGATAAGAATTTCAGGTTAAGTCATGCTTTCTCTTTAGCAAAGAAAATAAAAATCTGCTGCCCAAAGCTACTTTTGTTGTTGGATAAGGTTGCGTTTACCCAATTTTGCAACTTGCTAGGTAGGAAAAGAAGGGTTTACATTGTTGCTGCTGCCATCTCGAATTAAAGTATTTTGAAAAGGTGGGTGAGGGGTGTGAGTGAAGAAGCATATCTGATGTGTAAAAATGCCTTCTTTATAACCCAATTGGTATTGTGGATGTCATTACCGACCTCACACGACATGATCAAGATTTGGTTGTAAAGTAGTCATCTTTAGTTGTAGGAATGTGGACATCTCCATGTCAGCTCCTGCTCTCTTTTTATTCTTACTGGGTTGTCAAAAAGCAAGCGTCACCCCCACCTACCTACCTACCTACCTACCGACCGACCCCCTCTTGTCACCCATTCTTTTTCTAACTAAAGCTCCTTTAATCTCTCTATATATACTCCCTCTTGCTGTTGATACCTTCCCCCTTCCTCCATTTTCTCTACTTGCTATTTAGTTCCTACACTTTCCAAGCAATGGCTGTCAGTGCAAGTGATGAGTTTGTGCTTTGCAAAGCAGCTCTAATATTTGCAGTAACAAGATGGCTCTTGTCCATAGCTCTCAACCTCCTCACTACTTCTCTAGGCATACTGTCTTCCTCTTCAGAATCTTCTTCTTCTTCTTCATGTTGCTCGAATTCCCCATCGTCCAAAGCCAATCAGAGGCTGCTGAGGGGGAGCCTCTCCCTCACCACCTACGGCGAGATGGTGGTGCCGGAGGAGGGGCATGACGAGGCATGCGCCGTGTGCTTGAACATGCTTCAGGAGAGCAGCCAAGTGTGGGAGCTCAGCAACTGCTGCCATGTCTTCCACAAGAACTGCCTGGAGAGGTGGCTGGCTTACGACAACCGCCTCACATGCCCTCTGTGCCGTGCCTCCTTGATCGACCGGAGGCCGCTGCCCGAGGCGCCGAGCTGGGCGGTGGAGAAGATGCTCTACTTGTTTGGAGATGATCTGCTTCCTTGAATTTTATCTCATTTCAACTTCTTCAGACAACATGGGAGGCTGTGTTTTTCTTGCAAATGTCTCTCCACTCCACTTAGGCTGCTGCTGTATATTGATTATTTTTTTATCTTTAGGGTTTGTTACTGCTTAGACTAGATTTATTTTTCCGGACTTATGGGGATTTTTGGTTCTTTGTGTATAAGTATGATTAGTTGTTTTTGGGTTTTGCACAAATTAGTGCATTTGTAACATTGAGGAAATAAAATAGCAATTCTTCTCCCAATTACTACAAGTTTTGTTTTGGTTCTTCAATTCCATCTGCTTTGTGTTGGAGATGTATTGATTATTCTTTATTTTTCACATTTCAGATCTGATCTGTGGATCAAGAATTTTCTTTTTATATTAAAATACCAGAAATTATCAATTAATTAATATGTAAACTGTGAAAACAGTATATTAATATTACTAGTATTATTTTTTAGGAAAAGGTAATGTAACTGATTGAAAATCAAAACAAATCAATCATGTTAAAGGCGAATCAAATTTTGCAAAAAATCAATACATCAGAGTATTATAATGTATGGTTGGTAATAAATTTTATATTCGTGAATCATCATTAGATTCACATGCTATAAAGTGTGCAAGTGTTGGGTCTATTTCCGACTATAGCTATGTCCTTGCCTTGTTAACAATTCAATTCAATTCAATCAGCAGCACTACTTTTACTAATATAGTATGATCCACCGGAAAAGATGCCTTTATATTCGATTAATTTAGTATGATAAAATATTCGATCAATTGAGAAGTTAATATTTAAGAAGTAGTCAACCAGAATAATATTTGTAGGTGTCTGTAATTGCTGTTATGTGTAGCTAGGCCTCCCTTTTATTGTGGTTTGGACTTAAAAAACGAACAAATAAAGCATGAAAAAGGAAAAAGAAAAAGCATGGGAGAAGAGGACTTTGGTTATATATCATCAATCAAGGTTAAAGACTAAAGAGGTCGGTAGCTGACACACCTCAATATAATATACGAGTCATGAATAATGAGACAAATGGAGTACCATTTATCATATGAGAAAGAAATGGCATATGATAAAATGGATGATATGTGTATTTATCGACAAATATAACTTTCTTTTTACCCCAATAAAACTACTTGGCAGCATGTATGAAACAGAATAAGTAATGGAGAAGATAAACGTTTTTCGTATGGAAAAGGTAAAATGAAATCTTATTGGGATAATATAAGTGTGTTGTCCAACATGATAATCATAGCTTTTGTAGACTTAAATAAACATAACTAATCCTAAATCTAACTAACCACAAACCTAACCATAGAACTAATAGGATACAGGTTGGATAAAGAGTAAATTTGAGCTCACGAGTTCATACGTCACGGTAAAGTGGTGAGTCTTATTCCTCAAGCCGTTCCGATCTAGAAAGAGACTTTAATAGCAATCTCGAGTTCGAAATAAAAATTGTGCCCGTTTCAAATCCAACCGACGATGACTCTTCTCTCAATCATTAGCCCCATAGGTCCGTCACATCTTCCACATCAATGTAGACTAGCATTACAATATATAAAAAAAATTAGAATTGAAAAATATGAAAGCATATGCCATACGGTAGTTGTAGGGTTGGGAATTGGGATCGAACTGGTTCAGAAATAAATATGGGAAATATGCATGTTAATCCTGCACTCTTCAGAACTAAACACAACATTAAAACCTTTATCACACAATTGACTCACTGAGAGCAGAATGTGTTTCAGGCCAAAGACATAAGATATGTTATCAATTGAAACATTCCATATTATGAGAGTACCATACCCTTTAGTGAAACCTTTTGAGTTATCACCAAAGGTTACCTGAGTACCATCTTTCTCATTGTAGTTGGAGAGGGCTTCTTTTTGAAAAGTCATGTGCCTTGAGCATCCACTGTCTATGATCCAGCTTGAATGCTCCTTTAGTGCACCTCTCTTTGGTCCTAGCACCTACAATTACTGAGTCTTAGGATCCAGTTGAGAACTAGACTCAAATTCAGTATGCATGCTATGCTTTGACACCCATTGTTGCCTTATGATGCAAATGTTTTAATCAGCTTTGATTTGTCTCCCCTGAAAGTCAACATAGACTGTTTTCTTTCCAGGTTTGACTTGTCTCTTCTTTGATACATATTTCTTGTTGACTTCAGGCTTAGATACAGCCCTGAAGATCACTTTAGTACTTGGTTGGTTCTGAGTCTAACGTTTTTCAGTGTTCACTGAAGCTTTAGGTCCATAGAAGTGAACTGGGGGAGTGTAATGAGAATTCCTTCGCCTGGAGCCACTAGAATTTGAACTGGGTGATGAAGTCCCATGTTCATATCTATATTGGCTACGTGAGTTATAGCTCCGTGGACTTGATCCACTTGATGAAGACCATGTACAATGGGAACATCTTGACTTAGGGATTTGTCCCTTAAGATTTCTCTATTTAGATCAATGTTCAGTAAACTGAACTTGTCTCTTAGAGTCATGCCTTTCAGGGATATTTTTCTTATGCACTTGGTTCTTAGAAACCTTTTGGTTCTTAGAAAATGTTTGTTTCCTGAAATTTTTCCTTTCAGTTCCAAAAGATGTATTTTTCCTGAACTTTTGCATCAAATTCTCAGTGGCAACTTTCTTTGCCTTTTCCTTGTCCAATAGAGTTCTCACTTCAGTGTTAGTGATCACTCTTTTGGCTTTCAGCGTAGAGTTTGTTTCATTGACAAGTTTCTTCCATTGGGACTTAGAAACCTTTTCAGTAACTTTCTCAGCCTCAGTGGCCAACATTTCTTCTTCATTGTGATTTGGTCCTTTTACAAAGGATATAATGGGAAATGTAAGCTTTGGTACAGTGAGAAATGGTATTGTTGCCCTATCTTGAGCAAAACCGAGTCCTTTGCCCTGTGGGCGTTGAGATTCACTCAGAGTGTGATTGGTATACCCAGATTTGGTCCATGTTTCAACCTTTCCTTTATAGTAATCTATCCTTTAAGATAGAAGTTCATTTCGCTCAATCAGTTCCTTGATTTGAGATCTTTGAAACATGATCTCCTTAGTTTTGGTATCAAAGTCTTTCTTCAGGTTAGAGATAGTGATCTCTTGTTCCTGAGTCTTGAGAGTAATTTCATTAAGTTCTTTGCATACTCGTTCAACAAGTTCATCCTTTTGAATGTCACTAGGTAAGTTCTGAAATATGTTTTCAGATTTCTTAGCCAACTTAGAGGTTAGCTCTTCGTTCTCATCCTTGATAATCACAAAGATAGCTTGAAGATTATCCAAATTTTCAGCCAACATCTCATGTTCTTCTAGGGAGATTGTCCCTTCATTGTCCTCACAATCCTCAACTGTGATGATCTCAATTTTAGATTGTTCTTCAGAATGCGATGATGAAATGGATGCAGATGTAATGGAATTGATAGATTTAGGATCAACATATCCTTCTAGCACTACATGAGCATATATTACCTGAGGAGTGAAGTAGGTTGAGTGGTTGCCCATCAAGCAATATACTTCAGTGGACTCCTCTTCGTCCTCAGTGGCAATCAAGCCTAAATTTTCATCATCTGAGGAATCTGAGAAATGCTTCTCATAAACAACTTTGGAAGGTGTGTTGATTTGATCTAGATCATCCTCAACAAGCATCGCCTTCCTTTCTGCATTGCGTTGATCCCTTCGCAACCTGAGTTCTTCCCTTTCTCACTGAGGTCTGGGCAATCAGGTTTGAAGTGATTAGGTGATCCAAATTCATAGCAAACTCCTTTGATATGTGGTCTTTTAGGCTTGAACTGAGAGGTAGTCCCTTCCTGAGTGGAAGTAATAGCTTCAGTGGAGGGTGGTGTGGCCCTTCTTGTACGATTATCTCTGTACATTTTCTTGTATCTGCCAATCCTGAGATATGCACGTTCAAAACGTTTGGCCATTAGTAAATATTGTTCCATTAGTTCAGCCTTTGACATACCTTCGAAGTCCAGTCCTTCAGGCTTGGACTCTTTTGCTGAACTTTTGTCAGCTTTGAAGGCGACTAAGTCATGTGTGGACGTGATTGGAACAATGTCACGAATTGGATTGGTTCTTTCCAGTATTCTTTGTATGGCTTCATGGTTCTTCAATATACTGAAAAGACCAGCTATAATGAGGGTGTTGAAATCTGAACGCTCGTTTATTTGAATTTGGTATGGAAACTAGTCTTTACGTCGAAGACACCATACAATCTTCAGGTTTATCTCCCTTTGTGAATATTTCTTGTTGTTTAAAGCTTTGATTGTTGTCAAAATCTGCATGATCCTTAGTTCCACCTCATTGATAGATTCACCTTGCATCTTCAAGAAAACATCAAACTTTTGATATTCAGGGGTTAGTTTATTCTCCTTGATTTCCTCGGAACCTGCGCACATTTGCTCGAAAGTTTCCCACATCTCTCTAGTTGTCTCCCAATATTGAATGTGAACTAGCATGGGTCGTTCCAATGTGCTTGAGATTATATGATTGGCATAGTCATCCAAGCCTCCAATTTTCTTTTCTTCGGCTGTATATTCAGTCAGTGGCTTGTATACAGTTCCTGGATTCAGTCGTCTCCTGAGGCTAGATATTCATTATCTTGATTGGACCTGTTGTTATGACTTCCCACATCATGACATGATGTGCCTTCAGGAAGGAAAACACTATGTACTTCTAATAGTCATAATCTTCTATGGAGAACATGGGTAACCTGAGAGTACTTTCTATGACAAAGATAGATATGCAAATGAACAGATAAGATTTTCTGGAAAGATCAGTTTAAAATGACCTTAAACACACTGCTTTGATACCACTTGTTGGTCCCGAAACGAGTATACTGAGTGTATGGAGAGAGGGGAGAATACACCCAGTAAAACTTTTTCAGATTATAAGAAAGTTTCAGTGTAAGCTCAGATTTGAAGAGAGGTAGCTTCAGTTTAGAGTATACATCAGATAACAATCCTTCAGTCTAAACTTAGTGTGTGACTGATGGATTAATATCTTAAGTATGCAGTGCGGAAGTGGTGGTTTGAAAGCTTACTCGTTTATCAGAAAAACTTAATGTTAATGTTCAAGTTTGCACTTAATCAGTATTCAGTATATGTAATATAGTGTTAGTGAAAATGAAATACTGAAAGATAATAGAGAAGACACAGAGTTTGGTTTGCGTGGTTCGCAGATAAAAACTCCTACGTCCACTGGTCTCGATATGAGTCGAGAGTTTCCAACTAAATGGAGTGTCTTACACCTTTGAAGGTTAGATGAACAATGAAGTCTGATCACTTCTAGCTATAAACTAAATCTAAGCTAGATCTATTCTTCGGTTACAAATGTATATCGCTACTTAAGAACACACTAAGAAATGAGACAGAGTTTGAGTGTTCTAGGATCTGAAATCTGAGAGCGATAGAAAGCTTGAGAGAGTTGAGAGCTTGAATGCATAAGAAAGCTTGGTAACCGGTATTTGAAGCGATTGAAGTAGTTAGGTATTTATAGGACACTCTCATAAATATATCCGTTGTGAGAGAGAGCTTCGTCTGTAGCATTTGAATTTCTTCCTGTTGGAGTCGTCGTCCTTTTTACCATTTTGGTGTCTGCAACAAAATTTTACTTCACCTACTGAGATCTTTGCAACAAAATTTTACTTCACCTACTGAGATCTTTTCCAGAAGTGGTAATGCCTATAGGAGTAGCATGTCCCTCAATAGCAAGCGTGACTTCAGTGGTAGCTTCAATGCAGAGCTTCAGTGATTGTTATCTTCATGCTTCAATTTGCTTCAACTTCAAGACTTCAGTGGCATGATCCTTCAGTGTTGGCTTGAGAACTGAGTTATGAGAAACTTCAGTACTGGTCTTCAACTTGAGGCTTGAATTCTTCAGGACATGTATACCTGTAAACTCAACTCTTTAACAAGTGAGTTCTAAAAACAAGACTAAGGACCAGATTTCAGTTTTAGACTTAATACATCTTTCAAGTGAGGTTTTGGAATCTTAATCAAAACCTTAATATATATTTCGCAACATATTGATGAATCACAAAAAAAAAAAAAAATATTAAAAATGCAATAATCTGTTTAAAAGTAATATAAATTGATAAGTAATTTATCGTATATATAATATATTGATAAAAAATTACATTACATTATATTTTATTAACATAATTGCAAATTCATGCTACTTGAAAAGTTATATAAGTTGCAAAATATAATTGTTACATAAAAACTTATTTCGTGTAAAATTTATTGATATATAATATATCACTTTATGACATAATTAAAAAAATAATTTAAAAAATTGACTCTTTATTTGTTTGATAAAAATCAATTAGTTAACCAACTCAAATAAATACTTTTTATTCATAAAAAATATTTATTTAATAATCAAATAATTTATGTTATATGCATGAAAACTTTTCTCGTTTGTGAGTCAAAATTAGACATGACAATCAGGTAAGACATGCATGGATAATGACTATCCATATTCATACACACTATCATTTTAGTTTGTGTATATTGGTATGGATAATTATTATTCTTACCCGCAAAAATTATGCGAGATATACCCGTAAAATATTCACCAACATGTCTTTTAAGTACTCGATCACCCACCTAATATCAATCATATTTTTTTCTATAAATTATATGTATATTATTGCATAAATTATATATAATCTCTCTTAAAATTTAAATTATATGTTCCAGAACTAATGAATACACACGAGTGGTGGTATCCGCGGATGACGGGTTTGAAAATTAAACTCATAATTGTTATTTTTATATTGTTCTTCTATTGATGAAGTTCACCAAATTTTCAATGTATGATAAAGTTCACTAAGTTTTTAATGTTATTTTATTTATATTTAGATTCTTCTGTTGACATAATATCATGCAAAATTATATATGAAACTTAAGCTAAAATTATATATGAAACTTAAGCTACGAAATATGAGATTGATTAAAATAAGATCAAATTGATTAAAATCAATTGAAAAAATTAACTAATGAAATTTTAAAAAAGTATAAAGTATTTAGAAATATTATAGATTTAATATTAATGAAATATTTGTTTAACAAAAATATTATAAATTTATCTATTAAAATATATGTATTGGTGAATATTCTATATTCTAAATTTTATTCGATGAGTTATATTTTATTTCATGATATTTTAATAAAAATATTAATAAAATAATTATTAAATAAAAATTAAACTATATATTTCATTATAAATATTATATATTCTTTCTAAATTATTGAATTATATTTATTGCAATGTTGATTGAATAATTAATTAAATAAAATTATAATATAAAACATAATTAAACTATATTAATTAAATCACCATATATAATATATTAATTTTTGTTAGGAGACTTCTAGTGATGCTAGGTAAGCCTTGAATTAAGGTGGCTTCAATATGTATTCTTTTAATATATTATATAGATAAGGTAGAGCCTCTACAATTAGTGGCGGAATCATACAGGTGCTTTAGTTTCTACCATTTTTATTTTTATTTTTATAGCTATAAAATCTTTAAAAATTAAGATTCATATATTCAAAATCCTCCTAGAAATACCTATTCATTCTCTTTCATTTGAATATTTGTTCTACTATTAAGAAAAAAAACTCTCTTCTCTATTCCTAAAAATTGAAAAAAAATATATATAATATATAATTCACACTTTAATAAAAAAAAATGCAAATAATCTACCTAATAAAAAATGTGAAATTATTAAACATAAAATAAGAATTCTATTTTCTTTCTTTACAAAAAACTCTTGGCAAAAGCAGTCAGATTTGTCTAAGCGTAACATTTAAAGTTATACCTAAAGTAATTAAAAAAAATGAACTAAAAGAATAAAGTAAATTGGAAATAGGATTCCAATCAAGTTAGTCGATAAATCTTAAAATGAGATATATCTTCGGTATTTTAACGAATAATTATGCAAAAATCAATATCATCAATTTGAATTATAGAAAAACTCACTTTTCAACATGATATATCGAAACTCAGTATCTAACAACGATTTTTTCAATGTTTACAATATCATATAATCATAATTGGTCAAACTTAAGTTGGATATTCATTTTGTTCTGCAATTAAAAACGACTGCCTATAAATATATATGCACTCATGGAGTGATTGTAAGTTAGCAAGAAAAATAAAACAAGAGAAAGAAGAAGAAAGGAATAATTTCAAGGAATCTTGTTTCGTTGATTCCTAATTATGATAATTGCCATTTGCCAATACACTAATTTAATTCATTACTTTAATTATGAGAATTCCAATTCATTTTGTTTTATTTATTAATAATGCGTACGTCCACACCCAAGAATATCCACTGCAAATTCCTTTGCATATATGGTGATTTTGTTTCGATTGTGACGTGTGGGGTGTTATATTATATTCTCTTAATTCCACTAAAAATATTTTTCGTTTTTGGGTTCTCTCACTAATATTGACTTATTTTTCAAAATGATAAAAAGTTATTTTTAAAATATGTGGACTTCATCAATTTTTCAACTTTTACATTATTTCTTATTCTATGTGCATAAAAGAAACAAGCTGCTAATAGCGGGACAAAAGGAGTATTACTTATTTTATACGTGTATAAAAATGTTTTATGTTTTGCTATTTCAGAATATGCACAAAAATGGTTTGCGTATGAATATTTTTATTTATAACAAGTGAATTCACCATGCAAAATTTGCAATGTCCGACAGTGAATCATCGGATCTCAAATATTGACCCCAATTTTTTTGAAGTAGGTGAGAAATTCATCATCCATCTTCTTTCAAAATTTGAAGAGATAAATTTAATAATATTAAAAAGAAATGGTAAGAAGATTGAAGAAGTAGAAGAGATGTATGAAATGTTGAGATTAAAATGTGATATACATATATGAAAATTGGATAAATAAAATTTAAAACAATTCGAAAAAGGAAAATGGCCTCGGGAGCCCGAGGCAGCAAGCTGCCCGTTGATTTTGTTCGAAAGACCCTTATTATTCTCACGACCCGACATAGTCAGACCTAGCCAAGCTCTTTTTTTCCAACAAAATATATATAAATAATTAGTTATCCTTTTTCGAAAACAAAAAAGACTTTTTATTATATATTCTATTACTATATATTATAATTATATTCAATTAAATATTTTATAGTCAAGCAATGGCGAAAAGAAAAAAAATACTATAATTATTTTCTTATTTAATTTTACCTTTATTCGAATTAAAAAAAATTGACGACTCTTCCACAATAGTTTTTACGTGTTAAGAATTTAATATTTTTTGATTCGTATCTAAACTTCTTCTGCGAAAATTTATATAATAATTTAATTTAATTTTTTTGGATCTATTCATGAAAAAGTTCAACATGCTCGTTTTAATTTTTCTTTAATAATCCTATCATGATTATCCACAACGTAGGCTCCCAGACATACGCAAGTGATCTAACTCAGTCTCTTGCATGTGAGACTGGCTCGCGAGCCCGTACCGCCGCAGCTGGTCTTCCCCTCGATCGCAGATTTTTGGACTGCGGACTTCTATCCAAGAACCAACGTTGCGGTTGCTCTTAGTTCATTTTTCTTGGTTTGAGGATGATGTTTAACTGATTTTGATATTTAATGAAAAGATCACCATTCATTATTATACTCATCTTATTGATAACATTATATATCTATACTTTTGAAAGGAGCGATAAAAGAAAAAACAAAGGAGAAAAGAAGCCTGGCTTAATAAGAACCATATAAACTAAAATATTGGATTCCAGTTGGCAGCTTTCTTTCCTTTTCTTTTTCTCACAATCGGTAACCAATTTCCTTTTAATATACATTGCAACACGTTTTTAAATAATGTTCAAATTCTTCCAAAAATAATTAGTGATGTTCATAAATTTTTGAGTGATTATACATAATAGTTAAAAATAAATAAATAATAACCACCAAATTTAATAATATTTAAAATTTAGTATATAAATTTTTTTGTATTAAAATATCCTTATAATATTTTTTTACAATTTTGAATATAAATCATACTATTTATGTGTGATCTTTAGTTTTATTAAATTATATATACGTATGAATCATATGAATGAATATTATTCGTACTTTTCATACAATTCATATGATGTCTACAATTAAATTTAAGTAAAAAGGTATTTGTGGTAATTCACATTCAAAATTACTAAAATTTAAATAATTTTATGCTGGTGGTTATTATTTGTCTTTTATAATCTTTAGTTATTTTGTATAATTAACATAAATTTTTTCGCTCATAAATTATTATTAATATTTCGGTTGTCTACAAAAAAACATGCATGTTTATTTGGATTTGGCACAAATTTTATTGAATAATTTGACTATATTGTGATTGAAATAATGATCCATATTATTTAGTAGTATTAATTAAGAATATGTATATGTTGGAAGAATAGTTATGATTGATTAGCAAATGAATTAAATATATTGGAACTAAATTAAATATGTTGTGAGTGGAATAATTATATTATATTGTTTAAATTTTAATATATATTGTGAGTGATGAAAAAATTAGCAGTGGATCAAACATAAAAAAATTATAATTATTAAAAATAAAATTATATATATGTAGTGGTGGGAGCAATATATAAAAATGTGGATCGTATCAAATTTAGTATAATTAAAATTAAAATACTTTTACTACCGTATCATATAAACTAGTTTGTGTACCCGTGCGATGCACGAAAAGAGTTAAAAGTAATATAAATAATTATAATTATAATTATTTAAGACACACAATTATATACTTCTCGTGTAACAGTTCATACAAATTCAAGTTAAAAAAAATTAACATTGTTTCACATTTTTAGTGGAGCACGATGGTTACAAATAAATATAAATAATTTATTATACACCAAATATAAACATGTAAGAAAAATAATATAATTGATTTATTAGGTTTCATGCTAATTAATTTATCATATTTAATCTAACATCAAGTTAATAGATTAATCCAAATATATGGTTAAAGTATTTTCTCATTTTAATTTCATACAAGAATCTTTTTTATAGAGTAAGAATATATGTGGTACATTACGGTCTGTTTGATTTGTAAAATATATATATATATAAAATTAATAACATATGTTATTTATAAATTTCTTATTTTCAATTAACAATTTATCATTTTTTAAATCATTTTTAATTTCGCCAGTTTTTCCAGTATTCCAATGAGTGATAAATTTTAAATGTATTTACATGCACAAAAGAGTGAGATGACATATAAACTATTTTACGGTTAAAATGGACAATTCAAATTTATGGAATTAAAATATCAAGATTAACGACGATTTTACAATCCGACAATGAACATATTTTTCTTAAAGCAATTCATATATATTTGGTCTCGACAAAAATAAATAAAGAATAAAATTAGAAAAAACAATCATTTATACAAAATTGAAGACTTAATATTTAGTGAAAACATGTAACCTATAATTTGGGTAATAAAAATATTACTCTACATATATCTCGTCAAAAGTGTGTCATGTTTTCTTATTGGACCGTCAATTACATTCTCAAATAGAAAAAAATTGTTTTTAAAAATTAAGTCTCAGATTTTTATAGTTTTAGTTGATAAAGAGAATATAAATATTATTTAAACAAATATATTATTTTAAAAACTATAGTGCTACTAATGAGAAAATGAAACTATATTATATTTGTTGTATAATTCTCATATAAGATTATTTTAAAACTATTTAAAAAATGATATTAATTTTAATTTACTTCATAAAATTTTCAAATGAATAATATAATTATAATAAAAATAATCACTAATAATATAAGAACAAATGTAATAATCACATATATATTGTATAAATCTTGTATATGTACAAATATATTAATTGTATGTATGTATATATATATATATATATATATATATATTATGGTGTGAGAAATGATTATAATCGACTATTACAATTATGGTTTTAGAATTATCGATTATGATCCAATTACAATTCGATTCCAACGATTTTGATTTCTTTAAAATCCACTATGCATATATTATTGATTATAGATTAATCATTAATGGATAAATTCTTTCTCATGAACCTAATTATATATATATATAGTTATTTCGATATTTAAAATGATAGTAACTTGTTCATATGAAATTATTTTTTTTATATCATATATCTAATTATAATTTTCATCACAATATTTAATTTATGATGTATATTGTACATGTTTTTACATACAAATAAATTAAAAATTAAAAAGTATAGTTATAAAAAAAATTGAATAGTTACTTTTATTACTTTCATTTGTCAAGTAATTTGGAATATTACTTTCATTTGCCAATAATTTGGAAGCTTTAATCATTATTTATTAGTAATTTAAATCATTTAATTTACATTTATGTAATGAGACATTAATTTGCATATAATTACACAATTGTTATTGAAATTGATGTTGAATTTAAAACCTTATTTTAATATATATATAGATATAGATTTATAATGTTTCGCTTGTCTAACGACTCTAATTAGATCATCCAAAACGCTCCAATTCAGGCTAAGACTTTTTTGTTTAAGAACTCGAGCTCAAGCAAGAACCCTATGTTAGGAGAGGGTGGGGCTCGATGCTGAGGCTCACAGGTGGGGGCCTGCATTTAGGGGCCAAATCTCTTTTTCAACTTTTTTTATTGGTAAAAAATATTTATTTTTTACCCTGTTTTTATTTATACTACACCATTTCATATATATCTTTTATTTATTATTTATTTTTTTCTTACTCAACAAAAAAAATATTGCTTACTTCAAAAAAATTCAGAGTCAATATTTATCAAAACTCAGGTTTTTTACCTTCATTTTCCACATTTCACAATTTGCGTCTTCTTCATTTTTCAGCCAACAATTTTCTTCGTCGTCACACGAAGGACTCGAAGCCATCAATTTGAACAAGTTATTTGATGAAGTCTTAGATAACATTCTTGGTCTCATCATTCACAAAGACTCCGTTGAGAAGAAAATTCTCAATAACAACTACGACGTTTAAAATGACATTATTCTTTGACGGCCATGACCCGACACAAGTTACGATCATATGATGGGGAACAATAAAAAAAAATGAGACGTATTGGTTTTGCATGATGGTCGTCTATAAATCGCAATTATGCGATCATTCTAACCACCGCAGTTGAATCAATTCAAGTGTCATTCATATCTTATTCAAAATACAACTCGAAAGTTTTGCACTGTCTACAATTGGTGGTTCGAAGCGTGGACGAGTGACAATTCCGACAGTGACATATTGAACAAGGTAACAGTCGAGTTCAAACAAATGAATTGAACAAAGTTTCAAATAATTGTATCCAACAAGTAGGGTAAGAACATCGGCAAATGGTTTGCTAACGACTCTGTCCAATCCGATATTGATCATTGTCTAATGGAGACCAATGCGACAAAAAGAAAGGGAAATAATAAAACAACAGAATAAAGTCATAATACAATAATTAGATTCAATTACAGTGTCTGTATTATAAAAAGCTCATGACATTAAATAGTCGAAAATTCGAGCACAAATTTTTGATAAAAAAACGCATATAACAATATTAATAGAGATAAAA
>JAPKLX010000002.1:3541508-3622521 GCA_026898415.1 Leonotis leonurus | reverse complement strand
GGGGGGGGGGCAAAGTTGTATTAATTTTAGATTTAGTATTTTATTTATGTAGTGTTAAATTTTTTTATTAAAATTAAGTTCAATTTTATTCCAATATTAAAAATAAAATAAATTTAAATACAAAAGTACCAAAATTGAGAACTGTGGAAGTTCTTAGTTCTTACAGAGTTTTAATTCAACGGAAGTCCCGTTTTGGAGCCCAATTGGGCTTACTCTTAAAAAACGAAAGGTAAAATTGGGTGATGCAATCACCTTCCATATAAATCTGCGCACTTACTGGCTGCAGTTCTTTTTCCTTTTCCTAGAAAAGTTTTGGGAATTGATTTGATCCGCCATGGTTAATGTTTCCATAGTTCTTCTCCTCCATAAATAGGGTCCGGTCTGCATAGATTGTGTAGCTAGCCATTGGTGGGTGTTGGTGAAAATTGTCCTCACGCTAGAACCCACCATTGTTTTTCTATTTTTACATCTGCACAAGAAAATCTAGCGTCTCCTGTTCGACGAACTCATTTAGTGTTGAGAAATCTTGAGCGTTGTAATCCCTGAATGTATGGCTAGTTGTATGAGAACTCGGCATGATAAAGAGGCGTTCTTGGCAAGCAATTTGTAACGCTAATTCCTTTTCTCGATTCCGCCGTTTGGGGGATTATTTAATGGCGGCGGCTTCGAGTTCCTTGTTGGGGCAAAGGGATTTCAATATGTCTTTTAGAAGGCTTTCTTCCAATCTCTCCGCGGCATCGCCCGTCGTCAATTATCGTAGAGGTGGTGGTTTTTTCGCTTATGGGTTCAGCCTCAAGGCGTGCTCCTCTGAGAATTGTGGCAATGTTTTGCGGAATAGTAATGATTTCAAGAGCGATTGCATTGGTGGGAATGAAGTGCTAAGAGCGCGGGCTTACGGCCCTTCCGTACCGCAGCTGCTGCGTGTTTCAGATGAGGTTGTTAGGGCGGAGGATCAGCGGCGCGGCCTTGATTCTAGGGCTGTTAACGGTGGCGCCTCTGCGAACAGGAGGAGTTTCTCCGAAGCTCCGAGCCAATCTTCACCGGAGAAAATCATGATCGCGGTTGATGTTGATGAGGGTAATTTGATTTTACATAATATGGATATGTTTTGAACAGTTTTCTTGATGATTTTGAGTTCGACATTTGCAGTATTTCTGTATAGCTTGTTTACATTTTTTAATTATCTTTGAGGGCATTTTGTGACGTGCCGTTAATACGTCCCGACTCGGGAGCCTTCTAGAATTTACTTGAATTCATTTGATGACTCTTGAAAGGTTCCGGAATTGTATATATCATGGATTCAGGTAACAGGAGTTGTCTCCATTCTCTCAAACGCTCTAGGCTCCTTCACTGTGGTCTGATTTATGTTAGCTTTGCGAAATAGTCAATATATGTAGGTTTTAATATTTTATTGAACAGCTCTGCCCCTTCTATGTTAGCTGATTTATTCTTGCCTTGAGAAATTCCGGTAATGTAGGAACTAGGATTTCCCTTATCATGTGGTGATGCTAGATGCTATTGGAGTCTATGCTTAATTTGGTATCAAGTTGCTCGTCGGAAATTCTTCTTGACTTGATTATACATTGATACTAATGCTGAAATTAAAGAAGCACTTGTTATCTTCAAGATTGCTGAAATCCCTTATTTAATTTCTATGCAGTTCTAGGGACTTTTGTTTCAGCTCTTAATCGATTCATTGCAGATCGGTACTCCATGAATCACTCAGTTTCTGAGTACCATGTCTATGAGTTCTTCAAGGTATCACCTAATAGCATTTAACAGGATGTATCTGCTAATATATGCTTGCTTCTTTACGTTTTCTCTGACAATAGAACTCAATGTTCCCCTTTGTAGTTGCTCCAAATTGTATTCTCTCTAGATAAATCAATTAAATATTTTTCAATATTTTAGCATCTACCAGTATATTTGCTAATTACTCCCTCCGTCCCATTAAATTAGACCCATTTGAAAAGTAGATGAGTGTATTATTTTAATACAAATGGGTCTAATTTAGTGGGACAGAGGGAGTATGTTTTATTATTCCTTGATTCCACATGGAGAATTATCTCCTGCTATATAGTAAAAGAGAAGTGAGAAGAAAGCAATTGTTGTTTCTTACTATAATCTATTTTGCCGCTCATTGTGGCATCACTTTTTGTCATTGAGTTAAATCAGTTTGTATAAACATTTTCTACATCAATTGAGTATGTGATGTATATATGATCCATTCCGATTTTTCTTGCAGATATGGAACTGTTCACGTGATGAAGGTCTTACAGTATATCCTCAACTTGGCTGGTTGCCATACATCTAGTCCTTTTAATCATGTTTTTTCTTTATATTTTGGGTTTATATGGGATTCCAGTAATTGTAAGTTCTAGTTAGGCATGCTGCTTTATCTTCATTTTTGCTGCCATATTCAGATGTATTCATAATTTCATTTCCTTCTTTTTGTTTGGAACTAAAGTGCAAGGACAAAAAGATACATTTCAGTACCATGTTACGCTGTGTTCTCTTGTTAATATTGGCTTCAATTCCAATATTAATGTACTCTTCTATTAGAGATTTAGATCTACTGGCTAAGGGAGGATTCTTTGGTTTTTGAGGGAAAGGCAATTCTTGGTTTGTTTTCAAGGGAAAGGGGGTTCTTTGTTATATGTCATAGAGACTTTTCATTGTGTTTTAGGCTGTTGTGTTTTTTTTTTCAAATCTTTGTTTGCATATTCGTCTCTTGGTTGTTCTAGGGGTATGGGCTATTATGAGGTGCATCAAAAGTAGTTATTTCAGTTATATTTGGAATTAACATTTTTTGCTTTTCTTGTGATAGCTGATCATCGTGTTCATGAGTTCTTCAAGACACCTTTCTTCAAGAAAGGGATAAGCCCGATTCCAGGAGCTCGAGAAGCACTTGAAAATTTATCTGAAATTTATAACTTATCCATAGTAACGTACGAATCCTGACTCCTTGATCAACTTCCTTCTTTTCTTAGCTGGGACATTCACTTATTTTGAATTCTACGTCTAGGTCTCGACAGAATGCTATTAAGGACCACACAATTGACTGGATCGAGGAACACTACCCAGGTCTTTTTCGAGAAATTCACTTTGGGAATCACTTTGCTCTAGATGGCCAATCAAGAGCTAAATCAGACATTTGCAAGTACTAATAAATACATTCCATGCCATTTCCTTTCTAATATAGTTATATCAAAAGCTACTCCAAAATGTATCTCCAGCTGAGTAAAGAAACATGTATATACATGTGCAGGTCGTTGGGAGCAAAGGTATTGATCGATGATAATCCGAAATATGCAATGGAATGTGCATCAGTGGGGATAAAGGTTCTGCTTTTCGATTATCAGAATTCATATCCATGGTGCAAAGCTGTGCATTCTCATCAACATCCTCTTGTAACAAAGGTCCACAATTGGGAAGAAGTGGAGCAACAATTATCTTCCCTTGTTGTTTCTTAGTCATTTAAAAGGGGTTAGAAATTAATTGTTTGTGTTGCGAATCCTTCCAAATCGTGAAAGAGAATCGCCTCAAAACATATTATGATCCGCATCGACTGACTCTTCAATCTACATTTATTCTGTAATTTCATTGTATAGGTAAAAGAGGATAAAGGTCTTTGTAGGGAAAAGGTTGCACTGCATGAAATAGCTCATGGTTTACTTTTCATTATTTCATTCAACATTGACTGCTTAAACAGTATGATTTTCTGCAATTATTTAAGAAAGTACAGGTCTACTTAGTTACATTTGTAAGCTCTGCAAATTAATCACACGCTAATGAAGATTAGGCCACAAAGAAACGAAATACAAGAAACTCGTTGTATTTGATTTCATATTATATGTTTCCCAGTTGTTGATGTAATTAGTGGTTTAATGAAGCTTTACTACGTTCTAAGGTTTATACATAATACAATTCAGATAGATTAATGCAAATTTGTGAAAGGACAAAATATTTCATTTTCAACTTTTGGGGAGGTTAATTTGTCATATTAAAGGGGGACATATAATGATATGTATTGATAGAGATATAGGTATATATTCACGCGCTAGAATTTACTTGTTTTTATTTTTATTTGAATCGAATGCTACAAATTGCATATGCCTGTCTATATCCTTAATAATAATTATACAATTTATGGTTATAAATATTGAATTTTGGATGTGTCTGAAATTAAGTTCTTCAATTTGTTATTCATTTTATAACTATGTATCTTTCAGCTGGAATTTGCCTGTATTATACGTATGTATTTCCTTTTTGAACTACTTATTGTCTCCATCATGCATCTGTATATACATCGTAATGAACAATTGCATGAATATTCTAGAAATTTACAACCACACACTTAATAGTTCCAACTTCCAAGTACTTAATATGTAAAGTTCATGTATATGTATGGATATATATTTCTTTCGTATAATGAATCGCCCACTTCATTAGTTGAGATCCAACGTTGATTTTGGAAGATATTTGATATTTTCTATTGAAGATTTAATACTTTCTTGCTCAAAAATAGCTATCAAAATTCCCAAAATCGAAATGAACAAAAGAAGCAATTAATAATGGGTCTACAGGTGAGAGAGACACTTTTATCATGTTGGATGATTCCTATTTCAAATTTCGATATTTAAGTTGAATGAAAAGTATATATGAAATAAATAAAAAACAAAAAAAAGGAAATTCAAGATTTAGGTGAACATGACTTGAAAAGTAATTGATGACTAATATAATGATGAAATAATGCATGTATTTAAATGCGTGAATTACCGACAGATGGTGGATAAGCGAGAAACAGGAAAACACACAACCAGTGGCCACATATCTATTATGTGGTCTTCGTATTAATAATAAAATATATATTTGGATGTTTATAGTTATAAATATAAAATTGCCTAACATCCATCAAATTCAATAAAACAAACCTACCTTCACATCACATGCGATAAATAGTTCAATAAACTTGAAATAAATTCTCAAGAACGTCGAGAAAGTGTAATAATATATACAAATTGTAATTAACTTTTAGAACAAAAGTAAGAAGAATACACTTTTGAACAAATCGTATCTTTTCCTAGTATTGTTGACCACAAATCTCTAAACACCCTTGAAAAACATTAATCAATTACGGGATGAAATTTCATATTTCATATTTTATAAATTAATTTATCATTTTAATTAATATTTTTTTTATAATATAATGAACTACAATTAATAATCATTTGAAGTTTTTTTTTTTAAATTATATATTCTATTTTTTTAAATTTATCAATCATAAAATTAATTAAAAGTAATATTATATATTAAAAAGAATTATATATTTTATTTAAATATGATAAATTATAATATTGTGTATTCAATTAAATTAAATTATAAAATTTAAATCAAAAATAAATTAAAATTTGGTTACTTTATGTGAAATATTGAGACATGAAATCTCGTATCATCAATTACGGGCTCTTGTTTTCTTGTATTTATGACAGTACTAAATTTGAACCCCAACACAATTTTATAGAAAAAAATATCACCAATTTAATGTTTTCAATGATTATATCATCAATTAACTCCACCTACGCCAGAGCTCAAGAATCTTAGACGTCACAAAACTTATTCCAACCCACAACTCAGATTCTAGCTCTCACAATAACTATTCATATCCACACATTCATTCGACTTGTCATTTGTTCTTGTCTGAAAATATTTCAATTAATTAAAAGAGTCTTTACATTAATTTCCACTTTGCAATAGTATATATTCAAACCTAAGCAAACAACTTCATTAATTACACTTTGCTGATTCTCCATTCATATTTTTCATTAATATCATCACTAGCCTATTAAAAGTATATAGTTCTAAACACAAATTAAATTAAAATATACTACAAATTCAAATAAATAAAATATATTCTAAAGATATGGTATATGAGTATGACACACAAAATTAATCTCATTTTATATGTAGAGACAAAAAAGGCACATTGATTTAATTTTGCAGAGTGATAATACTAATAAGTAATAGTAGCAGTATCCAAAGCTCTACACTTCCAAGCTCTGCTCTTTCTTTAATGGCTTTCACCACCTTCAAGTCTCTCCTCCTTCTCCTTTCTCTCTCCCTCTCTACAATCTCTGCTCTCAATTCTAACTCTTCTTCTTCTTCTTCAACTGCTCAACTCAACCAACTCTGCCAATCCACACCCTACCCAAATGTCTGCTTCGATTCTCTCAAACTCACTCTCCCCATCCACATCTCCCCCATCATTCCCTCTCTTCTCCTCCAATTCCTCTCCGCCGCCTTATCCCAAGGCGCCAAGCTCTCCTCCCTCCTCTCCTCCGCCACCCTCGTCGAGAACCAGAGGGGAGCCATTCAAGACTGCCGCGACCTCCACGAAATTACTCTCTCTTCCATTGCCAAATCCATCTCCCGATTATCCCCCGCCACCGCCGCCGCCACCTCCCATCCCAAAAACTTAGCCGACGCTCGAGCTTTCCTCAGCGCCGCCGTCACCAACATGATCACCTGCATGGACGGTCTCAACTACACCACCGGCCCCATGAAATCCACCCTCCTCACGTCCATCTCTTCCCTCTATATGCAGGTGCGCAACTCCCTCTCAATGCTCCCCAAACCCCCCGTCGGCGGCGGTAATAGGCGGCGGCTGCTCGGCTTTCCGCGGTGGATCTCGCGGAAATCGCGGCGAATTCTTCAAACCCCCGGCGGCGAGTACGAGCCTAGCGAGGTCCTGACGGTGGCGGCGGACGGTACCGGAAATTTCACTACCCTCACCGAGGCCATCAATTTCGCCCCAAATGAGAGCACAAGCAAAGTAATTATTTACATTAAAGAAGGAATTTACCAAGAGAACGTAGAGATTCCGAGCTGGAAAAATAACATAGTCCTCGTCGGAGACGGCAGTGACGTCACTGTCATCACCGGCAGCAGAAGCGTCGTCGATGGCTGGACTACTTTCAGATCTGCTACAGTCGGTATATATATAAAATCACAATTATCTTACTATTGTACTCCTATTATATTTATATATATCCGTTAATTTCTCCACATTTAAATTTATTTAATTAAAATAAAAAATGAAAACGACAGCTGTCTCCGGTGAGGGATTTCTGGCACGTGACATAATGTTCGAGAACACGGCGGGGCCGGAGAAGCACCAGGCGGTGGCCCTGCGCATCAACGCCGACTTAGCGGCCGTCTACAGATGCGCGGTAGTGGGGTTCCAAGACACACTCTACGTGCACTCTTTCCGTCAGTTCTACCGTGAGTGCGACATCTACGGCACCATCGACTACGTGTTCGGCAACGCCGCCGTCGTCTTCCAAGGCTGCAACCTGGTGTCCCAGATGCCGATGCTGGGCCAGTTCACGGTGGTCACCGCCCAGGGCCGGGGAAGCCAGGATGAGGACACCGGAATCTCGATGCAGAACTGCTCGATTCTAGCGAGCGATGAACTGTCCTCGAAGTCGAGCTCGGTACAGAGCTATTTGGGGAGGCCGTGGCTGAACCACTCGAGGACGGTGTTGATGGAGTCGTACATCGACGATTTTATAAGCCCGGTGGGGTGGAAAAACTGGGAAGGGGATAATGGGCTGGACACCTTGTATTTTGGGGAGTACGACAACTACGGGCCGGGCTCGACGACGGAAGGGCGGGTGCCGTGGCCGGGGTTTCACGTGATGGGGTACGAGGAGGCGTCAGGTTATACGGTGTCCTCCTTTATCACGGGCGAGGAGTGGCTTGATTCCACTTTCTTTCCATATGATGATCAGGTCTGAACTCTGATGACTCATATATATACATAAGATGATAATATAAGAAAGGGCCGGGCCAGGCCGGGCCGGGCTTATGTTTATTTTGAAGCTAGCTAGCTTGGTGTAATAATTTATCAACTACTAGTATGGAATATGGAATGGATGTAGGGTGCAGGCATCTGGGCCAAGACTTCAAATTTAGCTTCACATAATCGTTAATTTGTTTTGTACTAATGGGAATTCAATCTAAATTTGTAGTATTTACGTTGAGTATTACTAAGGGACTGTTTAATTTTGTTTTGTATGAGCACTTGAGAGTTGAGAGAGAAAGTAATTGACATTAACATTGAATATGCTTATAAAGTGTAGAAGCATGATTATTATTATTATTATTATTAAACTCATTAATTCAAACGATATTAAGCGTACACTAGCCTTAATTAATGGCACCCTACTCTCACCAAATCTGCACATATATTCGAGGCCTAAGAATGTCCAACAAAATAATCCGATTTGATAAACCCCGCCGCCCAGAATATTCAGGATTTGGGCGTGAGAAAAAGAAATCCCAATAAAATTAGGTCTAAAATATTTGTTCGGGTCTATTGGATTTCAAGCTAAAAGGTTTAGAATTTACGAGTTAAAGGTCATAATATAATATAAAATATTAATTATTTTTTTGAATTAGTATCTAATTTAAATTATGAATGCGTGTTAACATTTTGCATGAATGTGGGGTTAATATTTATATTTTGTATTTTTAATTGTCTATTTAAAAGTTTATTAGCATTTTAACGTGTTAATTGCATCTTTATTTTACGTAATGAATTAAAAATCATCAAAATATTATTTTCATCGTAAATAAATATGAATGGACTCGTCCATGAAAAAGTCCGCCCACATGAGATTGGACATCACATTTTGAAGTCTTAAAACATTCGGGCGGGCTTGGGCGGGATTTGAAATTACCAAAAGCCCGTCAGACCAAGTTGGACCGAAACTGTTCAAAGAATCACTAGTTTTAAAGGTGCAATTCATATTCCATCAGCCCTATTTAGAATCAAAACCAACTTGAACCGTCCATTTTGATTCCACCCGACTCGGAACTATTTTTTAGTTGTATTTATTGTACAAATTATCAACTATTGCTATTATAATTATATTTTTTTTTTTAAATTATTTATTAAAATTAGCACTTATCTCAATTAATTTAATAATTAAATGTCGCCCTAATTTTTAAAAGTCATGCAGATGCTATCTTTCAAGTGATTTTAACTACTTTATTAGAAATATGAATCACTAAAAGAAATTCATGCATATTGCATAATTATATATTGTGTATAAATGTTTTGCAATCTGGTATTCTATGGGGTTGATTTGATTTGTTTGATTAAATGAATTAGATTAATATGATTATTACTCATCTCTTCTTTTCCATACAAAATTCCACATTTTTAATTCATCCTTAGGCATTTCACCACTTCATATACCCTCTTTTCTACTTAAATATATGAATTAAATGATAACATCAAAATTCATGTGATTATTTAATCACATATTTAAGTAGAAATGAAAATATATTAAGTGGTGAGGTATTTAAGGAGTGATTAAAAAAAATAAATCTTTATGAAAAATATTTGAAAAAGTAGAATCATGGCAAATATTGGCACTCAAGTTCACAACAGAAGTAGTACTATAAGGAATGCATAGATTCATGTGGATAAAAAAGCACATAAAATCACTCAGATACCTTCAATATTATATTAGTTTCTTATTAGTATCTTTTTATTCAAGTTTATTCAATCCAATCATCTTTATTTTTTTTATAATTTATCAATGACCATTTCTACTATGCAACTATAACATTTAATTTTTTAATTTTAATTTTTATTATACATATTATAATTGATTCTGCTTTAAATAATTAAAATAAACTATTATTATTGAAAAATATTAAAAACATAAAACGACATTTTTCATGTAAAATAAAATTTTTGACAAAATACAAAATAAACAAATTAAATCTCTAAATTACAACAATCTAAATACAAAATTCAAAATAAAACATTACATAATAAGGTTGAAAAAAAATCAAAATTATGATAATTGAAGAAAGAGTTATTGTCTCGATCCATAGAAAAATATAAAACGAGATAATAAACAATACAAGTAAAAAAATAAGAATTTTTAAATATAATAAAATATATCAAGATTGGTCTCTATTTATAGAGAATGAAAAGATAAAAATTTTGATTTATTTTTTATTTTTTTAAAATATATTATACAAAAATTATTTCAATTTTATATATACATCTAATTAAAATCTAATCAACCAATATAATAAAGACAAGTGTCACTATCCTATTAGCTTAAATTAGAGGAGAGAGGGAGAACACCAATGATCTCTTTTTGCAAATGTTCGAACATTGACTTTAATTTTATTTTTATTTTTATTTTATTTTAATAGGTGGTGGTCCAACTTAGGTGGTAAAAATGAACCGATAATCCTAGTCTTATCAAACCAGGCTATCACATGAGGAAAAATAGTTCTAGTAAAATTAATTCCAAGTTATCAAATTAGGCATCTTAACTAACATAAATCTTGTGAGATCACAGTAATTTTCCACATTTTTACAATCAATTAGAATTCACGAGATATAGTCACAAAATATCGAGCTATATACAAATGCAATAAAATACGAAAATATTTAATATCATAAATAATATCATCTCTACATACAATCGAGTTAGCATCATGATCAGAAAAGTCCACAATTAAGATAATATTATGAGGGTGTTTGGCTAATCTTATAAGCTCCTTAAAATAGTTTATAAGTTTTTTAAGACCTTATAACTTCTTTGAAAGTATTTGACAAATTAAGCTATTAAGAGCTTATAAGTTATAAAAATAAGCTCTTCAAAAATAAGTAGATGCACCCAACTTATTTCTCTAACTCATAAGCTCTCTATAATCTCCTTAAAATAAGCTTAGGCAAACACCCTCTATATAGTGTGGCAGAACGAGCGTACTAGGTAACTGCTGGGAGAAAGAGTGTGTGTGAGCTCGTGTGCGACTATGAGCAATTGTGAGTTACAAATAATAATTATAATAGAGAATGAGATTTAAGAATTAGAGTGAGTTGAAACTTAGAAGTTAGAATTATAACTATAATTATAATCGAATTAAAACCGTACGATCTGTAGATATTTATCTAAACCAGCGGGTGGGGTGTTGGTAAGATCAGTGTGATTGATAAAGGAGTGCTCCCCCATTAAAGGGTGGGGTGGCGGTATTTATTTCTATTATCCTTCACTTTAAATTGGTCAACATGTTTACGCTCTCAACTTTTTTCCGAATTAACTTTCTAATCATTTACAACTTTTTTCGTTAAATTCATGGCCCAAGTTACAAAAAATAATACAAAATACAAAAAGAAGGAATTTAATTTCAACCGCAAGGACTTTCACAATAATTAATACGATCATCATATATGATTAAGACATAATTATATAAATCCACTTTTGAATAGGCAACTAATTAATTATTAAGAAGGCTTTTCTTAACTAGAATGTGGATTCCCTGTCATGAACTAGACATGTTGGATTAAGACATTTTTGTCATAACCTTTTTAATTAGTCGTTAACTAACCACCAGCCTTTTTAATTTATTAGTCATAGCGATTTGATTGGTCTTTTCTTTTTTCTTTTTCTTTTTTGCAGTTGTTTCTTTTTTGGATTTTTAAGTCTTTAATTCATTTCATAAGATCATTGATTGAACTGTGATGTTAAGTTGTTAACAAGAAAAAAAATGAATAACATGCCCTAATTTTGGTTAGCGATGGATGAGGAATGAATTACTGCACATTTCTTATTAACCAAAGTATTTCGTTAGTTTACAAATCGTAAAAAGTAGCTCTTCCATTTGGACTCGATCGAGTATATTGGCAAAATTGGAACATCTCATATTTTTTTTAAAAATGATAATTACAAAATTATAAATTACATGTCAGGTCACGTCTTATAGTTTAGTGCTCGATTATCGTGTTTAAAATATTTTAGGATATATATATTAGTGGTAATTATTATTTGCTCTGTATTGTTAGCACTTAAAATTTTTTATTTTTGAAAATAACTTTTTAATCTTTTAACTTTAAATTAAAATCAAACAACATATAAAAATGAGACTTAATCTCTACTCATTATATTAAATATATTTTTTAATCTCCACTCACTACAATAAATAAACTTATACACAAAGTCAAGTTAATACATTAAAAAGTTAACCGTTCGTGGTTGGCGGAGAGAGTGAGTATTTTATTGGATAGAAAAAGCATGGAAATGGTGGACACGTGCTCCGTGTCGGTGAGGAGCAAAGCGTGCAAGAATGGAGCGCACGTGCTGCAAAGAGATATACTACTACTAAATTACAAATGAAGTTAAAAATATTTAAGGATATTTTATGAGTTTATTTAGATTTAATGGATTTTTGTATGATTTAGTAGTACAACAATGATTAATATCGAGAAACTAAAGTCTGAAGCAATATATATCAGTTCGATCTTTTATGATGTGTTAGTGTTATTATAATTTAAATGTAATATAATTCAATTAAAAAAAAATCCGCTCGAAAAGGTGTTTGGTTCCAGGCTTCCAGCGTAACGAGGCTAAATTTGATTTGTGCCCCAAATTAATGCTCCCATCATCATTAATTAAATAGCTTTTACATTAAATTCTTCGTTAACTAATTCCATTATTATTAAGGGGTCATTTCAATTATCAAAATTGTGGAATCCCTCCGCGGTTATTGCAAATTATCCCATTTACAGAGATTAATGAATTTAACCAATAACTTTATTAATATTATTTGAATTATGTATATTGAACGTGTTCGATTACAAATGGCTCATTCAATACAAACACTTTTATATGAACCACACTAATAATATCTAGATAGCATCCATAAGTTCAAGATTATAGGAAATTCCACACTGATTGGGCAGCGTATTAATGTGTTATATGAGATTATAAAATTTGAAGAGCCCATTTTCATAAAATAACATTTTGTAATAGAAATAATAATAATAAATTACAACAACAGCATTTATATATGACGCTAACCGTTCATGATTATTAGCCACACAAATCTACGAAACTCTACCAAGCAATAAATTAATTAAATAAGGCCTTCCATATGATATGAACATTATTAGTATTAAGTGAAAGTGCTTATTTTTCTCCAAGCCATCAATTAATTTGGTGTTAAACAAACCTAGTAGGCAAGTGGCACAACCACTTAATCATACATTAATAATTAATTTGCACATGAATATCGTTCACTTAACGATAGGTTTCTCGTTGCAAATACTTTTCCTGATATATTGAACTCATTCGTTTCGTTAAAATCGGCCACAAGGGGTTGGCTATGAAGTTTAAGAAAGCAAAATGTGGTGTTTAAAAAAAGTATAAGTTACTCCTAATATTTTAAAAGTAAAATATTGTGTTTTTTAAGAAACTGACTAATTTTAATGAGACGTCCTGAAAAGAAAATATAACCACTTTTAACATGACAGGGTAGAACTATATAATAATACAATTATGAACTTGTATTATCATTATAAAAATTAATTTAAAGCAAATAAAGTAGTAGTATCATTTAATTTGTAAGAAGGAATCCAGTCACAAAAGGAAAAGGAAAAGACGCGTTTCTATTCTCTCAGTTGTATGCCGCTATAAAACCATTAATTTAATGAGTCTTGAAATTATTTCTAAATATTACCTTAGATGGAACTTTATCAATCCTAATAATTAACCACAAATAAAACATTAAAGATAATTACATACTTGGGCACATGTAATGTAATAAACCCTATATAAACTAAAAGAAGCCAAAATAGAGGAATAAATTAATGTAATTAGAAAAATTAGCAAGTTCAAAAATGAGATCTGACTTTCAAGTGATAAAAGAATGAATTAATGCAGCATGCAGCAACCAATTGAGCAAGGACAAAGAGAGCTTTTTCAAAATGGATAAGTGCAGTGTTAAAGTGTGTACATGTGATGACAATCACTACGTACCATACTCCACAAAATTGACCCCCAAACTAACTCACTCTTCATGCAGCCTTAAATTGGAGGTGCCATCCTCTATAAAAACACACCAACTTCATAACCAAATTTACAAATCCATTCTATTGTTTCTTTGAATTGATCCCATCCAAATGGAGTCCCTGAAAAGCATTATATTTAGGGTTTTGATTATCTCAAGTTTGAGCATATTGTGCTTGGGAAAATTAGATAAAGGATTTGATGAAAAAGTGAGAACAGAATGTGGATTCACAAGGTTTCCTAGGTTGTGTGTCCAAACTTTGACACAAGTAAGATCAAGTGATCGCAACCTTGACTTCTTGTCTGCCCTCGTCAACTCCACTATGTCACAAGCCAATTTACCCAATTCCAGTTGTGAACTACTTAGCTCCCATTTCAATATCTCCCCTCAACCTCAACAAGTTCGATTCGCCATCGGTAATTAAACACTCCCTTTTTTTCTTATGATGACTCGAATGTGTATCACATCTTCAAGTATTTTTCCATCAGAATACTGCGACGGCCTAATGAGCATGTCAAGGAAGAGGCTCGATGAAGCCCTCGAAGCCCTAAAGAGGTCGCCGGAGAACCACAAGGACGACATCCTGACATGGATCAGCGCAGCCCTCACGTTCCAAGAGACCTGCAAGGACTCGGTCCAGGCCCACGTGGCATCAAACGCCTACGTGGACGAGATCTACAACAAAATGAACCTGTTGTCGGAGTTGGGCAGCAACGCTCTCGCGCTGGCCAACCGGATGGCCGGACCAAAGTCTCCTGCGACGGGACGCCGCCGGAGTCTTGAACGGGAGATATTCCCGAGGTGGGTTTCCACCAGAGACCGGAGGTTGCTTCAGAGCACGGCGATCAATGCGAACGCAGTGGTGGCCAAGGACGGGAGCGGCGACTACGAGACGGTGGGAGCGGCGATAGGGGCGGCGCGTGGGGGTAGGTTTGTGATATATGTGAAGGCTGGGACGTACAATGAGAAGATTAATAGTAATAAGGATGGGATAAGTTTGATTGGCGATGGGAAATACTCTACTATTATTAGTGGTAGTATAAGTGTTGGCAATGACGGCACTTCTCTTACTGGATCTGCTACTTTTAGTAAGCTTTCCCCACTCTCTCACTCTCTTCGTCTCTACTTTTTTATCAATTTCAATCATATAATATCTCTACCATTGCATTAATATAAAATACACATATATTATAATTAATATTTCAAATTTAATATATATATATATATATATATATATATATATTTATACATATAATTCTTCATATAATCTAAATCATAAATCATAATTATATTGCATATCAATTCCGTATTAATATTGACATAACATGGGATGTTATAGATTAAACAATAAAAGATTTATTCGTATCTATATAATAGTACTCCCTTCGTCCCACTAAACATGATACACTTTTCTTATTGGGACGTCCCACTAAGTTTAACACATTTTATAAATAGTAAAAATTATCTCTTCAAAAAGGTATGGACTCTACCACCTTTATCACTCTTACACATTACTTTATATATATACTCTTCTTAATAATCGTGTGGAAAAAAAAATGATATGCTTAGTGGGACGGAGGGATTAGTATATTAAAGGGTTACATATTAAAGCTCTCTCCTTAATCCAAGGCTTATGTGGCATCACCACAAGCCTTCTTTCATATTTATATTAATATTTTATATACGGTAATATATAAATCAATGATTTGAAAGAATTGTTTTAGGTAAATGTATAATTAATATCTTATATAATTAATTAGTCATATTTAATTAATTATTCAGTCAAAATTACAATATACATAATTGAATGTATATTTTATATATTATATAGATTAAAAATAATTTTGCTAATTATAATATATAATATAGATATGATAGTAGGCCACTACAATAAGCTTTGTTCATTTATGATACGATGATATATAGCATTCATCAATCATCATCATTTATTCTTGAAAATTGGATAATATATATAATTAATTATGAAGATTGATGAACTAGCTAATTAATTGACTATTCATTTGTTTCTTTTTTTTTTCAAATTAAATGGTCTTTTCCCTTTAGAATTTTTTAATTAATTTTAACATTTATAAAATTTACTAAAAAATTCTATCTCACATCTATATATGTATCTTAAATCTCAATTTTTTTATTGTTAATTTTAATATTTGTTATAAATATATTTCACGCGTTGATTTAATATAAAATACAACAATTATTGAAACTATATAAATACTAACAATCTATATTCTACATCACAATTTAATTAAAAACTTTATTTTTTAATATTGAATTTTTATTAATTTAAATTTTAAATACATAATTTGATTTTTATTTAAATTTTTAATTTAGTAAATTATCAAAATTATTTTTTATATATTATTTTGAGATGAATATTTTTAATATTAATTTAAAATTTCATCCAATATTCATCTATAATATATATAATAATAAAATTTTATTATAAAACTCAAATTTTTAAATAAATAATAACATTTTTAATATTTAAATTTTTTATCGTAAAATTTATTATTTAAAAATATATATCTAAAATTTTATATTTATAAATTATAATATAAAATAATTTTCCATCAATTTTCGACGTGCGTGCTACACACTAATTTTATTGTATAAGAAGAGTGACTTGTCTTATCGGGATTATTCATCTGTTCTGAAGAATCAAGTTTTATGTTCTGAATTAATTTAAGTAGACTAGGACATGTAATATCAACTTGAGGACTTCTTTTATATATATATATATATATATATATATATATATATATAAGTATTTAAATTAAACTTTGATCTATAATATTAATTAAATATGATAGCTTTTTGCATGGAAAACAATCACGTACTCTCATCAGATCAACATATATACGTATAGAAGAGTTTCTTATTTAATTAATGAGAAGCATGCCTTTATTAATTATCTCACTGTCGGTTACCAAATTTTGAAGCTAGCTATTAAATGTTGTTCGGATATGTTTATGAGAAAGTGACGTATGTACATATATTTGATAAGGTTAATTAATTATCTTAAAACTTGCAAATGTTACGTACATTAATTTGTTTGTTCTTTTTCTTATGAGTTTTAAATTTGACGTGCATGCATGTAAATTCTTCATCAATTAACAATTTTGTTTAGTGTAATTTTTTTATAATGGCCGGTGATCTTTCTTATTGGAGCTAAGTTTTCCACTTGATCATATTCTAAAAATATTGTTTCACTAAAATATGATTAATTATGTTACATGATTTTATTAATTTGGTTGTGTTGTGGTCACTTTTGTTAACTCGATATATCCGTATATGGTGAATATATATCTGTAGCGATGATGGGCGACGGGTTCATAGCGCGGGACATCGGGTTCCAGAACACGGCCGGCCCTAACTCGGGGCAGGCGGTGGCGCTGACGATTGCATCGGACCACTCGGTGCTGTACCGGTGCAGCATCGCCGGGTACCAGGACACCCTCTACGCCCTCGCCCTCCGCCAGTTCTACCGCGAGTGCGACATCTACGGTACCATCGACTTCATCTTCGGCAACGCCGCCGCCGTGTTCCAGAGCTGCTCCATCTACCTCCGCCGCCCCCGCAGCGGCGCTTACAACGTCATCCTCGCCAGCGGCCGCAGCGACCCGGGCCAGAGCACCGGCTTCTCTGTCCAGAACTGCCGCATCACCGTCGCGTCGGAGTTCTCTCCGGTGAGGGGCTCGTATAAATCCTACTTGGGGAGGCCGTGGAAGCAGTACTCGCGGGCGGTGGTGATGCAGTCCAATATCGACGGAGCGGTGGCGGCGCGTGGGTGGGTAGAGTGGCCGGGAGCCGGCGGCGACACCTATAAGTCGCTGTATTTCGCGGAGTATGCGAACATGGGGGCCGGCGCGTCGACCTCCGGGAGGGTGGGGTGGGCGGGGTTCAAGGTGTTGGGTACGACGGAGGCGGAGAGGTTCACAGTGGCGAATTTCATCGGAGGGAACTCGTGGCTGCCGTCGACGGGGGTCACTTACGTTTCTGGGCTTTGAATAATTACTACTGCACTTACTTAATTAATGTTTTAATTTTATGATAGATGATATGTATAGGAAGTAGTACTTAATTATATGGCTGTGAAGTCAGCAATAATTTTAAGATAATTCAATATTTGATTGTATGAGATGGAGTGGGACTAAATCTCCCGTGTACGTGTAATAATTTATTTTTTCTTTCAGTTGTGTCATAATTTTCTCATCACCTAGCTTATTTATATTTATATGTTTCACACTCCATTTTTTATAAATAAATTTATCATTTTAATTAATATAATATTATCACAATTTTGATTAAAATGTAATGGAGCAAGTGAAATATTTATTAAAAATAATTTTTATTATATTATAATAATTCATAATTAATACTATCTCATCCTCTCTAAAGATAGACATTTCTTTTCAGCACGCAAATTAAGAAATCTTTGTTTAAACTATAAAGTGTTGTAGTAATTACTAGTTGCACATTTATTACAATTTAAACACTACTTATTATTTCCATTTTGGAAAATGCTTTTTTTTGGAGAAGACATCCAAAATGGAATACGCCTCTGTTTAGAGAAGATGGAATGATATTTATATTGGAAAATTTTAAATTTAAGAGATGATATACTCTAATTTTGATTGAATCAAAACAAATAAAATTGAACATTAATAAAATATATTCAAATTTTACAGTGAGATTGTGAGATACTGGGTGTGAACACCAAAGTGAGACATTAAACATCATTTGATGGTTGCTGGAGACGTTTATTATTTCTAGTGTATAACACCTCGAAAATCGACGGAAAATTATTTTACATTATAATTTATAAATATAAATTTTAAAATATTATATATTGATAAATTATAAAAAAAAATATTACAAAAAATAAAATGTTTATTTTTATAATATTTTTTTAAAATATAATTTAATATTAAATTGGAAAATTTTAATTAATTAACTATTTATTTTATAACTTAATACTTGAGTAAATTAAAATTTTTAATAAAAAATATATTTAATTTTTTTAACTCTTAATCAATTTAATATTAGTAAAAATTTTAGTAAATATTAAAATCGTTAGTGAATAAAGTTGAAATTTAAGATAAATATGAACAATTGTTTAACAAATTTAATAATTGCGTAAATTAAAATTTTAAATAAAATTAAACTATGAATTTAAAATTTTAATCGGTAAAAAATATTTAATTTAATGATAATTTTTTTGTAAAAATATATATTTTATTTATTGAATTATATGAATTGATAAATATTCTAGATTTTAGATTTTATTCGATGAGTTATATGTATTAGTGGATTTAGATATTATGTATTTTATTTCACAAAATTTTTTAATAAAAATATTAAGGAAAATATGTTAAATAAAGTGTTTAATGAATATTTGAATTTCTTAAAATACGTTAAATACTTAGTTTGTTTCTTATGCTTTTTTTACAAATATTATGTATTTTTATTTTGAAAGAACTCTTCATATTACTTGTATAAAGGTATTTAAGGTTGAATTGTAAATGTTGGAAATATTATAAATAGAATAAATATAATTTAAAGCTAACACTTAAAGGGTAATAAGATAATACTAAAGTAAAATAATTAATATAATTATAAATAGTAATTAATTATAAATATTCTTATGTGGTTAGCCACATGTTATGTATGCCACATAGCTTTATCAAAGTGTAGTTTTCTATTAGGTATGAATTAAGATGTTATTGGTAGCTGGAATTAATTAATTTCTCTTTCAAACTTCATTGACTTCTTAATTTATTTACCCTATCCACTATGGACCGACAACTAATATAATTACCAAACTGCACTATGTCCGATTTTCTTTCATTCTTCTTTATTTATGTTTTCCTTCTAACTAACTTTCTTAAAATAATATATATAGATAATAGAGGGAATGGAGCAAATGAGAATTGATCTTTATATAGGAATTAAAAAACAATTTGAATTATTGATTTTTGTATAATTTATTGTCTAAATTAATTATGCACTAAATTTATGCATATAATGCATTGAAATTATGATGCATTGGTTAATGAATAAAAATATATTATCATATGCATTAAAATAAAACGCGTAATACATCAAAATAATAGATAACATGCAAGTTTTAATTCCTATATAAGACTTGGTTTTCACCAGATCCTACTCATTTATAGATATATATGTCAGAGGCTTATAATTCTCTTAGGATGCGTTAGATATCAACTATGAGATGAGGGATGATAACTTGAAATCATTATTAATAGTGTGAATAGTGTTAAAAAAATAATATGAATAGTGTTTAATATTTTGTTTGGTAGTTATTTTTTAAAAGTCTGATAATATTATATTGTGTTTGGTAGTTATTATTATTGGGTTGGATAACTTAATATGATGTTTGGTAGATGAGATGAATACACAATATAATTTAATATCTCGTTTGGTAGGAAACTTAAGCTGCCAGATAATGAATCCCAATTTCTAGTGTATACGTCGCATACTCATTCGCGAGCACAGACATACATTTCGCTCCAATTTGAAGAACCACATAGCACTGGAAATTGAAGAGCGAAAAATCAATCTTGGATACCTATTTCACAGTAATCAGATGGCATCAACAGAACAAGGTATGATTTTGGTTTTTTGTTCCGTTGATTATGTATTTGGGTGTTCTGGATTTTTGTCTTGTAACCCTAATTTTGTTTATCATTTTGGGTGTTCTTATTGCATATTTGAGCATAGATATTGATGTTCGGTTGATTCATGATTTTTGTTCGGTTGATTTTTGATTTGGGCGTTCTTTAATTTTGTTTTGTAATCCTAATTTGGTTTATGTTCATTTTAGGTTTTTTATATCTTGTATATTCCATTATAAAATACACCAATTTTTGGTTTGTTATTTTGGCTGTTCATATGGCATACTGATGTTTTTCAAATGTTAAATGTTTGAATGAACATCTGAAGCTGCCATAAACTGTTGATGCTCATCTTATTAGGGACATGTAATGCAACTTATCTATTTAGTGAAAGCGTTATTCCCTTTCACTTCATCAGTGATTGATTTTAAGGTTATTTATATCTGGGTTTTCCTCTGGTGTGGTTACATAAATAATTGGATGTTCAAATTGAATGTTCAACAGTCAAATAACCTGCAGCAGTAGTGAAAAAATCCTGTGTTTTTTCTGTCCTATCATTCATTATTGAAAGACATTGATGCATTTGGATGAGTGTTCACAAGTTAAATAACCTTCTTCACTACTGAATTGACAATTTGTGTGTATAAATCATTATGTTTGTGATTTGGATTGTGTATATTACTTGATGTATTTGAAAATGGGCAGTCTGAATATGGTGTTTGTGATGGTAATGAAATATATGATGGGAGTGGCAAATGGGCTGAGCATGAACTACTACACCATGACATATGAATGTGTTGTATATTACTTGTGTTTGTGTGTATAAATCATTATGCATCTACCATCAATTTGTATAACATTTTTGAATATTTAAAAGATTAAATAACTTTATTCATAAGTTAAATAACCTTCCTCACTACTGGATTATGCATTCATCATTTCTGAATATTGTTTAGTTCTCAAGTCAATTTGTTTGTCTACCATCTACCACATTCAGTTTCTGATCAATAGTTAACATACTTGTATACATAGTCTTATTTGTAACACTTTAGGTAGTTCTGATGTCATTAGAGCAAAGGGTAAACGACTTGAAAAGGGCAGAAGAGTTTGGACAACTAAGGAAGAAGATACGTTGCTAATTGTTATGAAAGAATTAGTCGCTCTAGGATGGAAATCCGACAATGGTTTTAGGGCTGGCTATTTGAACAAGTTGGAAGAAAGCTTCAAGAAAAAGATGTTTGGGACTGACTTGAAAGATAGTCCTCACATGCATTCCAAACTATCTATTTGGAAGAAGGACTACAACTCCTTGTGTACAATTCTTAGTTACAGTGGAGTTGGATTCAATGCTAATGGCAATTATACTGTCGATTGTGACGACTCTCTTTGGGATAACATAGCTAAGGTATGTAATATAGTGTGTGTACTGTAGTGAACTTTAAAATTTTCAGACTTATGTACATGTACTCTGCATCAACTATAATTATTATTATGTTCCATTGTGTTCACAAATTGATGCAAATGCTAAACGAATCTATAAAAAAAGTTGGCCGATATACGAAGATTGGAAAGAAATCTTTGGCAAAGATCGAGCCAACGGAGAAGGTGCCTGCGGTGTGTACGAAGCCATCAATCAGTTGGAACAAGACTATGCTTCGGTGGATGAAGCCTACATACTAGGGGATTACCGTGTGGATATGGAAGACATAATTTTCGAAGATGGTGCATCTAACAGCTCTTGTCAACCTGGGGAAAGGAACATCAACTCATCTCCTACGGCTTCAAAATGTAAAGGACAGAAACGCAAGCTATTGGATGGTATTGACAAGGTTTGTGCAATGATTGAAGGCTTGAGTCAGAATGCAAACTCTCAAACGGAAACTATTGCATCTCGATTAGGTCACAATCATGTCTTAGGCAAAGCCAGGATGTAAATATTTGATAAAATACCAAATGTTAAGGATTAAGTATGAGTGATAAGCTAACTGTGTGTGAAATGTTAATTGAAAATGACAAGAAGCTTGAACTTTATTTAGGATTACCTTAAGCTGCGAAATTAGAATATGTGTTCTGTATCCTTCGTGGAAATTAAGATATGTGGCAACTTATTCTCTTGGTATCATGTTGTCATATTTTGTAATCTAAAGTTAGTGCAACTGATGGATGTTCTCTTTTGCTATTAGCTGGATGTTCTTTTTTGCTTGAACTTTTTTGTTAGCAGCTCGATGTTCGCTTTTGCTTGGATATGTAATCTGAAACTTGTACTAATACTAAGTTTGTTGGTAGACTGCTAGTTCATCCTTGCTAGTTCATCCATTATTGCAAACTCTTGTACCTTGTAATTGATACTAAGTTTGTATTGCATTTTTACTATGTTTCGTATGGCATTTTCTCCTTCCACGCAGTTATGGCATTTTCTCCTTCCACTGTTGTGATTGTGATGTTAGTTCATCATTTTGTATGGCATTTTACATTCCTATTGCATTCAATCGTACATTCTAATGGCATGTTAAATTTGAGCCAGTGTGGTAAATAAGAAGGATCAAGTGAAATGATAGATAAAAGTTACATTAGAATTAGATATCAGAAGTATTATGTGGCATTGTCTCGGTGTATTGTGAGATATCTGAAGATATTTGAAATGCGTCACAGACACTGCATTTATAAAGGTAAACATTTATATCAGATACACACACAACTAGATGAGAATATAACTTAATGTTGATAGGAAATGAAACCTAGCATATCAATAGATTATTGCATTTTCAGTATACCCCACTGTTATCACAACAGTAGGGGTAAGTGAAAGGATGGAGGTATCCCCACTCTTATCATAGCATTATAGTCATGATGATAATCAATTAATATATGAACACCAATATCTAAAGGAAGAAGGTATGTATTGTAGATCTGATTTCATATAGAAATGAACAGACGGTTACCATTAGCATTTACTAATAGCAATACATCACATTTAACCATTCACTAGTGAACAATTTAAAGTAATGATAGGTAACAACTATTAAATTTAACAAATTATATAGATAACACTTTACATTTAACCAAAGAGATAGATAACATTGTAAGTCCAAAACATAGATAACAAGTTATCAATTTAAACCATTGTGTAACCAAATCATGGATAACATTGTACCATTAACCAAAAATCAATTAAACAAAAAAAAGAGATGTTCTATTTTGCTGATGCAGGAAGAACAATTAATGTTAAATATTAGATGAAAGAACTTCTTATAATTCAGTTTGTACTTCTCAAAAATCTGTATGCTTCTTTAAGATTCTAGTTTAGTTAACATAAAAAATAGAATAAAGACTCCTTATTTTTAAATATGTAAGTTTGGGAGGACTCATAATTTAACTTCATTATTCAACCATTTTCAATATACAGAGTCTATCATATCAATGTGTAACTTCTGGTTCATTCATTGATTGCAAAAACACAGTATAAGACAATTATGCAGACTTAATACATATGTGTAACTTATGCAGAACAGTATAAGAAAATAATAGCAATCTCTAACTTCTGGTTCATCATTTTCAATATGCAGCCTCCACAAAAATACATTATAAGAAAATTAGTTGCACCATTTGTAAATAGTGTAACTATGCTACAAGATGTATTTGCTGCCATATTTTTTTTGCAATTCAAAGCTTTTAATTTTTAAAATAAAGATGTTCCTACCAAACACAAACACATGCCATAACTGATTTAAAAGATATCAGATGCAATTCAAATAACACATTATCTGAAATAATGATAAAAAAAATTATTTCAGATATGCTCCCATACAAGAACACACACATTATTTGCACTATATGAAGTTTGAAAAACTGAGTTTTTTAAAAAAAAAAATTTCAATACACCAAACACACCACACTGTTTACATTCCAACCGAAATACTTATAAGCAAACATAGTAGCTTACCGTGATTGCAATTCAACAGAACTCCGAATTTATATGCTCCACGTTTAAATCAAACTCCACGTTTATAGTATCTACAAGTTTGTAAAGACAAAAGCATTTCAAATCCCGTAACCCTAATTAACGGGATGAAGTTCAACTCAAATGCTCATAATTAAAAAGAAGGGGTGAATTAATACCTTACAGCCAAAGAATGATGAGTTTGAATCGATTGCTTTCCCCCAATTTTGTAACCGGCTAACACCGAGCGAGCCCTACAACAGAAACATACATACATTTCAAACAACCCAGCACCCAAATCGAAACGAAAATACAAACTCATTACACAATTCAAACTTTTATATCGAATTGATTGCTTTGCTTTCCCCCAATTTCGTAGCCCTAATTGACGGGATGAAGTTCAACTCAAATGCTGATAATTAGAAAGAAGGAGTCAATTACATACCTTACAGCCAAGCCCTTCGAATCAATTGCTTTCCCCCAATTTCGTAACCATCTAACACCGAGCGAGCCCTAGAACAGAAACAAACATACATTTCAGACAACCCAATACCCAAATCGAAACGAAAATACAAACCACACAATTCAAACTTTTATATTACAAGTGAAGAGGAAAATCAAAGATTATTTGAACATAGCTGACGAAGAATTCCCAAAATCAAATGTCGCTCTCGTATGTTCTCTCTCTTTGCATTAGATAGAAATGAAAATTCCACAATATTTATGTTGGTTACTGTTCCACCTACACAATATAACCAATCCAATGTGGTGTGATTATTATTAGCTATGGAATAGTGAATTACTATCGGACCCTTTGTTTTATATCAGACCAGAAACATAACTCGCTTTTGCTACTAAACAGGACATGAATGGATACTATTAATATTATCTACTTTCATCTCATCTAGAACACTACCTTAGAGTATATCTTACAACTTTCGCCCTTCACAGATCCAAATAGTTTACGGCTCGACTCATTAATACATGTCTCTATCAAATCATTAGAATATGTATAATTGGTATTAATATTGGACTTTTAATTTGGTAATGCTAAGCATATTTGAAGCCTAAACAAAGAGGCCCAATTTAAAGAAAATCAAAGGCTACTTACGCAAGAAGCTTTCCCCCTCTCTTTTGGCGCCTTCGGAAGCCTTTTCAAATACAGCTCTCTCTCTCTCTCTCTCTCTCTCCCTCTCTCCCTCTCACACGCCCCCACACATACAGAAGGCGCCATTTATGGATCAGCAGGGAAAGGAGAGGATGTTACAGCAAGAACAACCTGAGGAATCGGAAGATGTTCAGCACGGTCCTTTCCCTATTGAACAACTTCAGGTCCACCATCACTATATTTTCCACTTAATTATTTTGTGTTTCTTGGAATACCGCTTGGGTGATTGGCTTTTATTTTCTAATTCATTGGAATGCTAGTGAAATTTGAAGATCCCTCCTTTCCTGTTCTGTTTCTCTTCTGCTTTAGAATCCACCATCTCTTAATTGGGTGGTGTTTTTTCTCTTCTTTGAGAAAACCCTAATCATTTCATCAGTGCGGAATCAAGTTCTGACCACTCGGATCTCGTACAATTCATTTCAAGAAAAGGGTTCTTGCCTACTGGGATATATTGGAGTCAGGATTGGGGTTGGGTGAATTCTTGAATCATGAATGTCTTGGATTTACTCAAAATTGAGATAAAGATCACCAAGAATAGATTCTTGTAATAATTTCATGATATTTTAATCTTTGAGTGTGGTAGGTTGCCACAGGTAATGAATCAATTGTATGGCAGAAGAATATATTTGTATTATATATGATGCGTACAAAGGGCACATATAGCAATTCATCTTTTATTTGACAATTTTCCAAGTTAAGAGAAACTTAACAAAGCACAATGAGTTAATGTTATCTCTTTAATTGTCATAGAGTTAATATGATCATATGATAAAAATGTGTTTTAGGCTCTGAATGTTGCTTTATTGTATTCGTTTAAGGCATCCGGAATTGCTGCTATCGACATCAAAAAGCTCAAAGATGCAGGATTGTGCACCGTGGAATCAGTGGCATACTCTCCAAGGAAAGAGCTTCTCCAAATAAAAGGAATTAGTGATGCGAAAGTAGATAAGATCATCGAGGCAGGCATGTTTGATATTGCATTGACTGATCATTTTAATATTCTACTGCACTATTTGTTTAATCGATCAACTATTGTGGAGTCCAATACTTCTCCATGTACTTTCAAAACTAGTAGCTTTCTCTTACACTTTGTGGTCATTTTAACAGCTTCAAAATTGGTTCCTTTGGGATTTACAAGTGCCACCCAACTACATGCTCAGAGGCTTGAAATAATTCAAATAACCTCTGGTTCTAAAGAACTAGACAAAATTTTAGAAGGTGGGATTTTCAGTGATAATAAAGTAAATGTATTGTCTTGCAACAGCACATCCTCATGATTTTGCTTTACACAGGAGGGATTGAAACGGGGTCCATTACTGAACTATATGGGGAGTTCCGTTCTGGAAAGACTCAACTATGCCACACCCTTTGTGTGACTTGCCAAGTAAGACCAATGTCGGTAACAAGTGTGTAACTTTTCAGCTTGAACAATTATGATTATTACTTGTCAATTGTTTTAGACTTTAGTCAACTGAATATGTTCATCATATTGGTGGTGTTTATTTGTTTAAGTCCCTTCTATGTTCAGTAAAGTATTATCCAAATTCATCTGTTTGTTTCTGGATTGGAATACGTCAAGCTACTAATCTACGATTGCAATGGTTATTCAGCTTCCATTAGATCAAGGTGGTGGCGAGGGGAAAGCTATGTACATTGATGCTGAAGGCACATTCAGACCACAGAGATTGCTTCAAATAGCTGACAGGTCAGTATTGGTTTGTGGAGAATAATACTTTGCCCTTTTCTTTTAAACACTTCAGTCACCTTAAATGCTCAAAAATGTAGGTTTGGGCTGAATGGTGCGGATGTTTTGGAGAATGTGGCCTACGCCCGAGCTTATAATACGGACCATCAGTCTAGGCTTCTGCTTGAAGCTGCATCAATGATGGTGGAGACCAGGTATACAATATTTGCACTGATTACCTAAAATCCATTTTCTCCTCTTCCCTTTGGCATCAAGGAGTATTTTTTTCTCCATAACTAATACATTGGGTATTGATGATACAGGTTTGCCCTCATGATTGTAGATAGTGCTACTGCTCTTTATAGGACAGATTTCTCTGGAAGAGGGGAATTATCAGCTAGGCAAATGCATCTTGCAAAGTTCTTGAGGAGCCTTCAGAAGCTAGCTGATGAGGTACTTTCTCTACTATATTTCAGACTACGCTCATGCAACATATTCTAGATTCATAGCCTTTTCTTGTTTGTCATTTTATCAGTTTGGTGTTGCTGTTGTCATAACTAACCAAGTTGTGGCACAAGTCGATGGTTCGGCTGTTTTTGCTGGTCCTCAATTTAAACCCATCGGTGGCAACATTATGGCTCATGCTACAACAACAAGGTTCATTGAGTGTACTAGTCTTTTTAAGGGGTCTTTTACTTGGGGAATGTTTGTTGTTTCTGAAAATGTGTGGTGGTGACAGATTAGCTATGAGGAAAGGAAGAGGAGAGGAGCGTATATGCAAAGTAGTGAGTTCACCATGTCTTGCTGAAGCTGAAGCCAGATTTCAGATATCTACAGATGGAGTAACAGATGTTAAGGATTGAGTCACTAAGGTTTCTATCTGTTTCTGTAATTGTATCTCAAACAAAAATGGCCTCATTCGTTTCTATAAAAAATTATCATTTTTGGTACCTTGTCTCTTTTTGAATTTTGGCTAAATTAAAGAACAATATGTAGGAAATGGAAAGGCAGTTGAAAACTAGTACTTATAACTCATGTTGTAGACACAATGCATTTTACACTTGGCTGTAAGAAAAAATATATACATGGAAGAATAATTATGATGGGGAAACAGCCTTCTGCATCAATATACAAAACAGGTACAGATGAGGCAGCAGCTAAGTTAAGAATTGAACTGCAAAAAGGAAGTGCTACTGTTTGGAGATCTTGTCTTGTGAAGTTTCTTCACAAAGGTCTGATTGGGAATTGCTTGGAAGGATCGTTGGTGACACCCACTGATCTGGAACCATTAGAAAATAAGCAGACATGGCTTTTCTGAACCTTTTCTTGTACTGCTTTGGAGAGATTATTGTAGGAGGAGCATTTTTGGGGCCTCCAAGAATGCCCGATGCCTTCACCCATGTCTCGAGATGCTTGTCCCATGTGTACTGCCTCATGAAATCAATTATCCCAAGCACCAGCTCATTCTTTTCCTCGTCAACGCCAACAAGCAGTGAATAATCCATCACGTCTATTGACTGTCACCATAAGAAATAGAAGAAATCATATTGCTTGGTTCAGAGTGACTGTATGATGACTGGCAATTATTATGAATCAATTACGAGATCCTAAAATGAAGAAGTAATTAGAAGCTTACAGCAAGAAATGAAGTGTCGTTCCACACAGCTCTCTCTAACAGGCGCTTTGCCTTGGTTCCCAAGAAAATAGGAGAGGTTGGCATGGCTTCTATAAGATTTTGATCAAGCAAAACTTTATTGCTTCCACTTGAATCAGGGTTATATCTAGATCGAGCAGAACCTTTAAGGTCATAAAGTCGGGTGATATTGCGTCTGAAAAGAAGATTCTCCATCACCAAAACATCCATTCTCAACTCTTTTCCTCCTTTCAAATGCTTTGCCGTGACCTTTCATGGCAACCAAGATAAAGATAAGCTATCACAAATTTGTAACAGAAACAAAGTCTAAGAGTGCAGCCAGCAACAATTTAAAAATGACGCGTTATTTTTAAAAAAATATTACTGTCAAGTCTCAGGCCTACATAGTATAAGAATTTAACAAGGAAGGACAAAGTATCCACACAAACATTTCTTAAAGAGGTTATTTTATCTGAGAAAAAGAAGGGAACAACAAAGTGGAGCAGCTAGTACCTGGTAAATGCCCAAGATCTTAGCTAGGCATGTCGGGCATCCAACACTTATTGATTCAGACAAGTACTTGAAATATGATGGAGCAAACTTTATAAACGACTCGAGCTCTGTCTTAGTCACTTGTTTGATTATAAATCTGTCATCCAATGTTTTGGCAAAAAAAACATTGCTTTTACCACCCTGTGCACCCCACTTCTTACAGCGACTAAGAGAGCGGATGAAGTCTAACTCAGTTGAACAGCAACTTTTCCTCAACGATTCAAAATGCTTAGCAAAATAACAAGTTACAGAATACTTCACTTTCCCTGGAGGGCCATCATCGGTGAAAGAAGTTCTGGAATGCATTGTACTTGGAAATAGGAGAGAGTCCAAACTCGAAAAACTCCGGGAGCCAGAGGATAAGAAGCTTTCATCAGCAACACCAAGACTCTTCATGGCTTCAGAACTTGACTCGTCAAAAGAACTAAGCGAAAAAAAATTGACCTGATCTAAGATTGAAAACGAAGATGTGGGTTCCAAATAATTTTTCTGTTTATCTGGCTCTTCTGCCATAAAGTTCTGATACTCTGGCGACACCAGGGTATACGAAATGACACTAGTAGGCTCATCATCATAAATTGGCACAATATTGTCACTACAAGTTGTAGGTAGCAGCAGCCGAGCACCACCCAGATTTACAAGTTCTTTGAATGATGAGATATAAACTGGACTATAGTCGGCAATCTTGGCAAGCTTCTGTGCAGTTGTTGGAGAATTTTTGCTGAAGAGTGAGCGATACAGAGCTAAATAAGGTATACTCAGCCAACTCCTTGGATTTTCAATATCAGTAGGCCCCTTTGCAGGCAATCCGGAACGTAAGGGATTGGTTTCTTCACTCACGTACCTATCATTTTTACTCCCTAGAGCTGGACCTGCAGTAGTCGAAAAAGTAGTAGAAGACCCTCGTAGGAATGTGCTAGGAGATGGAATGTTCTTGTCTTTAGAACATGCATGTTCTGGCGGCAGATTCCCTGTCCATGCAGTACCTAGATTATCAGATATATTTTCCATGACTGGAAACTGCCCTTCTGATCGAGCCCTCCGCACAGTTTTATCATATTCTGGGATGTCTGACTGAATAGTCAAATTTTTGTCTGCAGAACAGTATGGATTTGTATCCTCTTTATTGCTTGAGGCATGATCTGTATTAATTCCGTCATGCGTCTCATTTGGATATAATATCCTGTCATCTTCAACCTCATTAGCCATTATATATGGCATCATATGAGCAAAAGAGGAATCCCAGCTGGTGAACCCTCTACTGGATCTGGAAACCACTTCCGCCTCCAGTCGCTTCTCCCTAGAACTGGCAGGCTTCTCCTTTTGAATAGAACCATTCAAACTTTGAACTTTATATTTGGAGAAATGCATTAACCTCTGATCCCAGACATAAGCATGAATCACTAGCTGCCTTTTTATTCTGTTGATCTCAAGAATGTCCATCTCTGGCTGACCATGTTTCACTTCCTTTTTGAGCACACACCGCAATGATTCCTAGACAACGTTCATTGTTTTAGCCTTTGGATATTCAGAACAAAATGAAAGCTAATATTGTAGCAGCTAGAAATGAATCCACCATTAGACAGGTCCAATCAATGACATATGTCACAATGTATTTTCTGGATGCAGAGAACACGTTCACTACCAGTGAACTTAGCATCAAAAGTGACATAAACCAGTTAGTTAAAACGGAAGATTAAGAAATACTCATGTTCATTTTCTCTCTAGTTTCCATAACCGAAAAAGTAAGTGAATTAAAAATCAGGACCTAATCATTCAAACGTGAATTATCTAGGGAGACAGCTAATATTAACAAGACTAACCTCAAATTCTTTTATTTCCTTTTGAAGCATCAACTCCAGTTCAGCAATCAGTTTTCTAGATTCATCTGTTTTTTTGCCAGTATCATCCTCCACTCTGTCTGATATCTGATGTAGCACTTCCAGAACCTCAGTGAATAGTATATATGCCCTGCTAGTGACCTATATTGCATCGAATAGCTATGAAAAATGTAAATTAATGCAACCAAGTAAAGAATAAGCAGATCTCTGTATTATTTTACCTCATCAAATTCTTTCTGTATCCACTCCTCCTTGTAATAGTTGAATTCAAGCATTGGGGGTGGGAGATAAACAGAATGAACATTGATCGGAGCATATCGGAAACATGCAACCATCCTCCCAAAACTGCAAAGAAGACAGCTCTCGTCATAAGGTAGAGGCAACACTTGAAAGAAATTAAGTGAATGAGAAGAAAGCAACATTTCAATGTTGGATTGAAACTGTTAGAGAGCAATGCTGAAAACCAAGTGGAGTCATTCAATTATGTGATATGATCATCATCAAGTAACAAAGAAAGAAGTCTAACTCCTAGTAAGGGATAAAACACACATGATATCATAAATACACTCCTCTCAACAGCCCACCACCACCACCTATCCAGAAAGGAAACACAATACAAAACATGAAGTCAGATTCAAAGAGGCAACTACTTATAGTAATGTGTGGAGATGAGAGCATCAATGGACTTAACATTGACATGGCTTCCAAAAACCTAATCATCCAGTGAGATTCTTTTATTTATTTACCCCAGACTATAAGCTTCTCAGCAGAGAATACTTACCCATAGAACCGAAGGCAATCTCTATGAAGGGAATGACCACAGCTAGCAACTCTGCTTGCAGCAGCATGGTTTGAAAAGCTGAGTTCTAAAAATTTTCCAAAAGATAAACCCCAGGCAGCATCTGACATTACAACTCTTTTTGTGGCTGGAGGAAAACCCTTGGTTCGTGGGCATCGTAGGCATCGGTGCCACATCCAAATCTTTCCTTCCTTCTCACCTGGCAAAATTGATTCTTGAAGTTTTTTTACAGTGATGGTAAGGCTGCCTTGTTGATGAGTATAGCAATGAACATGGGCTTCTGAAGGCATTTCACACGAGTGACACCGAGAGCCCTGCCAGAAAGTTCAAGATCTAAAATCATCTTGAAAGTGATGCAGCAATATTAGTGTGTTCATGCATATGTACAAGAAACTGTTGTACCTGATCAAACAAATAATCTCGAAGAAAGCGACCCAAAGGTTTATCAAAGTTTCCATAGTATTTAATTCGAAAAAGATGAGCACGCTCGCATACACTTCCTTTCTGCACACATCTCGTTGAAAGAGAGACCAAAATGCTCTGATGATCGGATGGTGAGGGAGGAAAATCATCTCTCAGTGTTTCCAAGTCACCAGGACGATCCATGTCATGCTGCTCCATGAACACCGACTCAGATTTGTCCGAGTTCAAAGGTAGTCTTTTTCCATCATCAGGAGAAAACCTAAATCCTTGACCCAGAGCCCCGGACTCAAATAATTGGTTAGAATTTAAAGTGTCATTCCTCTCGAGATAACCCAATATTTTGTCATCACAGCATGCACTAGCTTCTAACCTACTTCTATCCATAGAATAAGGACTATCAGAGAGCTGCTCCCACTGAGATCCTGGTAAGTCAGCACCAGTAGTGATAGCATTTGGATTTCTAATTCTAGATTCAGCATTTGGAATTTGAGCAATAGAGCCTTTAGTAAAAACAGACTCTGCCTCAGACACTGAAACAGTTGATGACTGTCTGCTATTCAGAGACAGGTCATTTCTAGATTGAAATGCATTGCTGGACTGATGTTCTGTTTGAGGTTTTTCAGTGGAAGGCGAATTATAGCCAGGTATCGTTGAGATGGACCTATCAATGCTAGAGAGCTTATCTGGCAGGGCCACTTTTATAGGAGATTTCAAAGGGAGTTCTGGCAAGGAAGCGCCTTCATCAGCAAGAAATGAGGTCTCCAGTGCTAAATGATAGGCAGCAAATACACCATAATGGATTACATGTTTGACTTTCTTCAGCTCGTCCCCACTGGCACCCTTGAGCAGAATCTGACTCCCAAAATGAAATAAATTAGTACTCAACTGAAAAGTGCTTGTGAAGCGTGAACATGTTAGCGAAAAGGTCAAACAAGAACTAAGAGGCCCCAATATAAAGATCAATAAATCGATTGTAGATTACATATATATACTAATCAAAGCCCCAAATTTACTAATATAAAAAATATTAGAACGAACTAAACTCTCTCCTTAATATTCTCCACAACCACAAAATATATATTTATGTGCATGTGTGTTGACTCCTTCCAGAAAAAAATCGAGACAAGAAAACCATTGCTGCCACCAAATATAAAAGTTTGTGCATGACTATTGATTGGCATCCAGTATCTGGTTGAGAAGCTTGTTTAAAAAGCTAAAAAGATTTCCTTGTTAGTCATTAGGGCAGTTCTGTCAAAGAGAAACTTGATATCATCCACTTTTTTGCCTTGGAGGTTAGAAATAGAATTCACCCATGAGATAACAAATATTACTAAGCACTGATTCTTATTCAAAATATAATCGCTAATTCTTCTTGAGCACGGTTTGAGTTATATACAGGTGTGAAAAATTTTTATGTGCTAAGCAAAGAAATGGGTCAGATTTGGTCCAGATATTGCATGACTAGCATCTCTCATAATCTAAATAACAAAAGCTACATTTGGCTTAAGTTGTCAAGGATATTATCAGATATAATTGATTTGTTTAGCACTCCAAAACTCACGATATCCAGCACCACTATACTAGTTAAAATTCACTATTCTCAACTTTATAAGAAATTAGTATTTCAGAATAACATTTGCTTGCAATCCGTTAAATTCACGTGACTTACAGTACATCCCAATGGCCGCGGGCAACCTTCAAAAAACATCAGCGTCTTTGTTAACTTTTTTCCACCTTGCCCAGCAGAACCGAGATTTTCAAGAAACTTCTCTACATGAAACGAGTCACAATATCCAAGTTTTGATGCAGAAAGATTGTCGACTGAAGGAACTATTTGGGCACCACTGCATCGAGCTATACGCTCTAAAAGTGGTCTCTTGATGTTAAGGACCAGAGATATGTTCTTCGCAAGAAGATATTCTTGTGCATACCTAGATACTGATTTTTCTACCAGCAGAATGTTTGGGTGGTGTGCATCAATTTTGGCTACAGCCATCTTCAAGTGGTCCATTTCCTGCAACAGCAAAAGACAGGGAAAAGGTCAATATAACAAGTTGATAAACGGTCAAGTATTTAGCATGGTCAAGGAGATAGTTCTTTATTCATGAACAGAACATAGCATATTTAATTTTCAGGGCATTATGGTGGTTGACAATATATAACTCAAAGCATTAGAATTTAGTCACAGTCACAACCTGCTGTAATAAAGTATCAAAACTCGATAAATGATTAGCAACCCGCTGGTACTCCAGAGCACCCCCAAGCAGTAGAAGTCGTGCTTTATCAAATTTTGAATTCATCCGCCGATGAGCCACATTTTTCTTGCAAACTATCCCTTTAATCACCATACTGTTAGGAAGCAGTGAGAATTGCATCAGCATTGTTGGATATAAAATGGAATATGTTGTGCATGCATTATATAAGGAATGAAGGACCAATTTTTTGTTAATCTAGGATTCAAATAATTTCTCTCTAATTTACTTCTTAAATTAATCTCCAGAAAATATTAAAGCTAAAATTATATGAAAAAAAAGGTTAACAAAAACAAAGAACACATATTCAATCAATAATCCCACTTCAGTGTTTTAGTAAACTAGTTAAAGTGATGTTGATTCAAACACGGCAAAGAAGTTCAAGTGATGCTCATTCAAATCAAACATAATATACACTAAAATCATGCAAACCAACATATTAACAATCCAGCAAAAAGTTACATAACAAAACAAAATAATATACACTCTAATAAACATCATCGATCCCTAAGGGATAAACCATATGAATGTCTAGCTAAAAGAGCAGTGCAGTGTGTTAGTGAGGGGTTGAAAATATACTCCCGCGAGCGCAGGCGACGAAGATCTAAATTATTTAGTTGTTGATCTTTATTTCCTTATTTTAGTTATTTTATTTCATTTGTTTCCATAGTCAGTTTCTGCGCCTCATGTTGCATGGGCTTTGGTAGGGTTAGTAAGTTAAATATAGCATGTTACCCTATATTAGGTTTATCATCTTTTTGGAGAATTATGTTTTAGCAGCATCAGCTGTGAGCAGAGTGTCAAACTCTGTGGCCCTTATTCAGGCACTTCATTAGTAATTCAATTACCTCTTCCCTCGCGCCTTAACTCTATCACTAGCAGCCTTTTATGTAATTGAAAAAGAACAATCATGTGAAAACTGGGTAATTGACTGCAAAAGAATGTTTATACATTACTTAGAGTTAGATATTTTCTTTCTAGTTTATATTTGGTCATGCATGCAGGCAATATAAAATTATTCAAATAAGTAACATAAAACAAAGACCCCAAGTCAAATTTAAAATAATCCCCCCACCCCCCCCCCCCCCCCCCCCCCCCCCGCCAAAGGAAGTTCCAATGTTTATTATACTGTTAACATTCTAATGAATGTTACCTCTCCCATAAAAATCATATGACACCGTACTCTAAAAACCATTTCTAAAACTAGTAATCATATGGAAACCTAGTATACCATTACAGAATCTTAAACCAAACTGATATGTTTCCATTACAACATCTTATCTAAAATAAATAAGTTGAACAATGGTGTAATTAGTTAATGAACTGACATGGAAATTTAAATAGAATACCTCTCATTGCGATTCCCACAAGCTATGCATTTGACTTTAACATATCCACCAGGATCCATTCCTCCACCTCGGCTAGTATCTGGCTTTAAAAGAGTAGCAGCTTCCCAGGACAATTTTGTAATAATATTTAACCAACTCTCATGATCTGGAGCCGGAAGGTTTTCAGCTTGCAAAAGTTGCGATATAAGTGCTCTGAAATGCCCATCAACAACTCTTGTCATCGCCTTTCGGTGTTCCTCATTTGACCTATCCCTATTTCGAAGTTCCCCAACTACAAAACTGCTTGACCTTAGGTGTCCCCACTCTCCTGTAGCATCCTCATCAGAATCATCATCATCATCAGATGAGAAGGCTTCCCTCTCATCCTCTTCATCTTCAGGCTCTGGAGGAAGCCAGATAAGACCATTATTCTCATAATCCACAGCCTCAACATCCGCACCATCCATCACTTGTGAAGGAGATGGTTCAAATTGAACATCATTATTTTGTGCATCTGCTCCTTTTCTTGTTCCATAGTCCATTGATCCTTCTGTTTCAAAATTCTCAGATGCCAGAGATGAATTATAAACTGGGTGAGTGCTTTGCTCACTAGGTTGTGCAGCTTGTGCTTCACGAGGCTCATAGGTGTGATCGATCTGGGAGTAGTTGTTGGTTCCGTAGCCCATGTCAGAGTTTAGAGCACCTATTTCAGAGTGTGATCGATGGATAGGGTAGTCATCATCCTCATCGTCACTCCTGGGATCACCAATGGCATAAAGAACAAGACACAATTAAAATAAACAAACTAGTAAAAGAAAACTATGTCAATAGAGCAGGCAACACACACATTCCAATCTTAGAAATAACTCTGCAAAAAAAATACCTGCTGCAAGATCCCAACTGGTTGCAGAAAGGATCCATAGAATCAACATAATCGAGTTTCTCAGGACTCCTTGCCTCGTCTTGCTTTGGTGACTTCGAATCCATCTCTACAGAAGAATGAGGACTCCGACCAACCCCACATGAAACATGCTGGAAAGTCCCTGTTGAAAATTCAGTAGAACCAGCACTGCTGCCACTGTTACAGGTGCAGCAACTAGATTGAGAGCTGACCAAACTTGATGAGGAGGGTGATGGAGTGAGTCCAGGACTTGACTGCACCACGTTACTGCCAGTAGCTGACTGCTGGTTCCATTGCTTGAAGCAGTAATTACAAACTTTGAGCCTATCCTTATCTTCCCTCCCGCTCTTAGGCTCATCAGGATGTGCAGGTACAGTGTTTACAGTGCACCTGCCACAGAACACCCGTCCACACACCCTACAATGATGCTTGCGGTTGAAAATAGAAAATGGGGAATCACACTCGTAGCACACCCGACAGCTCTCATCGGGCATCCAGAAATCTCTCGACATTTTTCCAGTGTCTGCCGTCATAGGCATCCATGATCTCAATATGTCAACAATCTCAGACACTTTGTTATTATCCGTACTGCCCATGAACGCACATAAACATCAAAGCTCATGGTTATGAATCAATCATCAGCCACTTCCACTCTAGCTATAGAATTCCTAAAACGCCATAAAAGGAAGAAAAAAAAGAATGAAAATAGAAACCAAAAGGAGAAATTACAGCAAGTACCGGGGCATCATAAATAACTGTGCGCTGAAAATCCAATTAACAACCGCAGACAATCAACAATGAGCAACAGACGATTTGACTTAGATCCAGATTACAAAGTAAAACAACACAACACAACTCCTTCAGTAATCCAAGCTGCCAAATAGTCAGTGGATGAAAAGGCGGAGACTAAACCAAGGGATAAAAAAACGACGAATGCAAGTGGGGCAAAAGCACAAAATGAACAGTATTTCTAACAGCCAGCTGTTGTACTAATTTATGAGCTTCAGGTAGTCACCAACTCGGCTATTTATTCTTCACAAAAACAATACACACCACCGATCATTATAATTATCTTAATTTAGACAAAGAGGGGCTATACCTTATTCTGAATCGTTACGGAAGTTGGGCAAGCTTAATAAATTCTATGTGCATCGTTGGTTACTTAATAACCTCAATAAATCGAGCGCAACTCCCAACACTGCCGCATGTGAGCACCTGTTGCTTGGGGAAGTAACTATCTAATCTAATCAAATCCAATTCCAACCACAACAGGAACAGAAAAGTATGGTAACCTGGTGAATTTCATGCAGGAAAAAGAAGAAGAGAAGTAGAGGGAAGTTGTGGTTGAGGAGAGTGGAAAAAGGTGAAGGTTTGTGTAATTGGCGGGTTAAGCACAGCACAGCAAGAGGAGTGGCTGCAATTAAAGTTGAAGTAGTAATAAGTAGAAAGGAATAGGAGAAAATTGAGAAAGAAAGAGAGATAGAGAGAGAAGGTCACGAAAATGGTATGACTGCGAGAAGAGAACGATGGTGACTGGTGACTGGTGACGCACACAAATCTACCTCTACACTAAATTACATTAATTACCAGTCGTTAATAGGCGGTTAATATATTAAACTAGTCTACTTTTGAATATATCAAATATAATACTCCCTTTTCATTTTGATGCGGCACGAATTTTAATAAAATGAGTTAATTTTGGTTGGTAAATGATAAAAAGAAGGTAAAGTGTAATGAGTGGAGAAGGGCCGACAAAAATAGAAAGAAAAGCGAGAATAAATTTGTTGAACGGATTAAAATGGCAAAATGAGAAGAAACTCGGGGGACGGAGGAAGTATTTTTTATAAAAATATTTTATTATACTTATTCTTTATAAATTTTAGAAAATGAAAAAATTTGTATATCTACATTGCTCCATTGTTGTCACAATATTCTATCATCATCACGCACCCGTTGTCTTTGTCTTATCTCAAACAAATTCATACAAGTATACAAACATGATTAATTGATAGTTGTACCTGTCTAATTTCATATTTACAATCAAATATGTAATTACACAAATATGACTTGTTTTGGTCTAGCTTGTGTAATTTTTCACAAACACTCTTATGATTAAAGTAATTGTTTTTAAATTTTTTGAATAAATAGTTATTTTTATTTTTTTTATTCGGGAATGAATTATTTTAAGGGTTGAATGTCACTACTCACTAATATATCACTTATATTATACATACTCCATAAATAAATAGGAAGATGAATAGTAATAATTTTAGGATTTAATTTACTCTATAATTGATTGCATACGTTTGTTTGTTATATCGATTTTAATTATGTCCGTTTCTAGCTCCACGTGTGCTCCCCCTTAAATAGCAAAATCGATACTCCCCCAAAATTATCTCACATTTCTCTTCTTGACACGTTTAAGTTAGAATTCACTTTTAAGATGTGTATTGATATGTGCGTAAGAGTAAATGGAACTACTTAATTAGAACGAATAGACTACTAATTTTTGGATCGTGTAAAACTTGTTGGGATGATTGTAAAATAAAAATATATCAAATTTAGTTAAACGGAGAAATCTTATTTCAAAATTTTGAAAATGGACATAAAATTACTCAAATAAAAAATATTATATTTTCTATAAAGTAATTAGATTTTCCATGTGTGATTGCACGATTGGGTTTAATTGTTACAATTATGGAACATTAGGGTTTTAATTACTATCAAAGTAACATTAAGGATTTAAATGTAGTTGGGCGTGCACCATCTGCGCTTATTTGTATATTAACCCAAAAATTATAATTATTTTTTTTTATCAAAATTTTTAGTTAGTATTTTTGTTTAGATATATCTATGATAATGTTTTGTTAAAGCATTTGTAAATGTTTGATTTGATGATTTATATTATTGTAAAAGACCAAGAGAAAACTTGGTATAAAATGTCAGTTAATACAAAACAAAAAATATATTAGAGTGTTTATTCAGGTTGGGTACCTGATTCGGATCTCAACTAGAAATTCGAATACCCAAATCTAACTTGTATATTTTAGGTCGGATACTCAAGTACTTTAAATTTCTCGAACAATTAGAATTATTTCATATTGTCGAATATTTTATATATCATTGGGTTTTCTGAATATTTTCGAGTAATTCAATTTTATATATCCAAAATTTCAAAATTCAAAGACTGGTTTTCAAATTCAATTAGACATGAAATATTACTAGCATCCACATTTTCCACCCTAATAAAAAGAAATCCTAACATCTATTCAAATACGTCTCTTGCTAAAACCTTACAATATTTATATCTTATCAAAATTTAAAACCATAACATAAAATCGCAAAAAGAAATACAAGACTAATTAGAATACTGAATTCGCAAATTTTGTTATCGTTAGTCGAATTAATCGAACGTAGTCCAATGTGTTGAGTTTTTTACTCCTATCTAATTTTATTAGGAACTTTGGTCACCCCCACAAAAAACGACCAAACTTAGTTAAGCCAATAATTGATTTTGGATCAAATTAATTATTGTAAATAGTAAGTAAGGTGGAAATATTAAATTTGGCGGCTGAAGTAGAGGAAACGACAATTAAGTAATCAATTAATGACATATTAACAAACATAATCCAAGTAGCCATCGTTGTCGATTAAATGATGAATGTATAATGTATCAAGTCAAGATATTTATTCACACTTCCTAATTAGCTAAAACAAAATCCTACTCAGCTCTAACTAAGATAGATTATAGATAGATTCTTACTTTAATCCCAACTTTAGATTAGTTTTAATTTTAATTCGGACCTTACTTTGGAAACCTTCACTAAGATATTTCATAGTATGGAGTACTCCCTCCGTCCCGGCTCAATTGTCTCGCTTTCCATTTTGGGGTGTTCCACTTGAATTGTCTCATTTCCTTTTTTGGATAAAAGTTGTGAGAGTAATAAAGTAGGTGGAAAATAGTGGAAAGTAGTTGAGAAAGAAATAAAGTGAGTATTGATATGCGAACTAAAAGTAAATGAGACAATTGAGGTGGGACGGAGGAGGGAGTACTAAATGTATTAATTATATTTGTCTTTGGAAATGACACGTACCACATTCATACAAGACGTGTTTCTTTTTTATTTTTCTCTTTTCTTCAAATTCAGTGCCTAATCTAAATAAAAACATATTATAAATGTTAAATTAGGCACAAATAATATATATATATATACACGCACCTGGTCGATCTCGAATAGATTATTCATTATTCCATTACCATCATCTTGAATTTGTGACACGTGTAAGGTAAAACTTTTTGGCATTAATCCAAATTCACACTCCACATTTAATTACAAAATGATTAGAAGTTTGTTTAAAATGTGGATCTAAAAGTTCAAAAAATATCAACATGTAAGGCTAACCACGTACTTGTGATAATCTTTTTATCAAAACAAAATATATTTAATGGAACAGAGAAAGTACTTGTTATGACATAAGTCTGATGTGTCAGAAAAATGGATAAACTCTTCATTATCAAACCATACTAAATATTGTGTTGATAAATTAATTATGGGTGATTAATTAAATGTTACTAAAATGTACTCCCTGGGTCCAACAAAATGATTTACATTTTGTCATTTTAGGACGTTTACGAAAATGATTTACATTTAAAATCTTTCATTTATAGTAAATGAACTCCACCACTAACTACACACAATTCAATTTAAAACAATATATCAAGTGGGACTCAAACTCCACTAACTACACATTCCTATTAAAATCAACATACATTATTAAACTCGTGTCGGGTCAAAGTATAAACCATTTTCATGTATTACTCTGCCATATATTAAAAGTTACAAGAATATAACCGGGCTTTTAAAGTGTAACAATGTAGCACTGTATAAACGGACATAGCTGTCCTATATTTACAGCTACTGCACAATTAATCGATCAACAGATACTATTTACAGCTCACACACACACTCACTGCAATACAGTACCTAGCAAAGAAGAAGACACCATCTCCGTTCCACTAAATGCGGCCACAAGTAGTTCGGTACGGAATTTAAAAAATTAAAAGGTAGGAGTGATGTATTTTAAAGGTAAAATTATTTTTATTTTTGGAAAAGTGACAATTTTTTGTGGGACTCCAATAAAAAAACATGACCACATTTAGCAGCACGGAATGAATATATTCTTTCACAATCATATCCCATGCATCATGATCTAATAATTTATAATTCCATTATGAAATTGATAGCACTGTCTGTATATGCCTTGTCCTGTACTAGTATTTTTTTTTAATTATGTATTATTCTCTTCCACACAATAACCATTTGAAAAAGAAAGACTTGGATCGAAAATAATGCTTCTTTTTTAGACATTTTTTCTAGAGAAGACTGGATTAATTGTACTCAATACATAATTTAATTAAAAATAATAAATTAAGTGTAACTCAAATTTCACTTAACACGCAATCATTTTAATAAATTGTGTGGTCTCAAACTCCACTTTAAGATTTTTAATGAACGGGGGAGTTCTTACATATACGACCTTCTATGTAAATTGCAGTTTTTGAACTATTTTGTCATATTCGTCCTTTTACCTTTTAACAATATTCATTTTTTTTGCTAAAAAAATGATACTCTTCCAAAATTAATTCATTTTTTATTCAATTGAATATATTATAATAATAAAGTGAGTCAATACAAAAGGAACGACAGCAAGTATATAATATATAAAAATATATCGTTCTCTTTTTATGATTATCATTTATGATTTGATCTGAGCCTATGAATGACTTTTTGTCTTGACATTTAATAATAGTTGCATTACATTTGGCCTGGCCTCACCTTAAATTTGCTAAGTAACTTTGGCCCCATCTTTCATTCACTTATTATTGCCAGCTGATGGCTTAGCTAAATTATTACAATTATGGCACATAAGCTATTTCCTAATAACGAGGATGACTCGAGCAATGATTGTGAAATTAAATTTAAAGTATTTACTGATCAAAAGAGAAAAAAAAAAGGGATAGCAACAATTATGTAAAAATAAGATTTTTAGAGTCATCAAAGGGCAACTTTTGATGATAATGAAATATGAAGAAAACAAATATTTGAAAATGTACATTGATGTCAATAGACAACAGACTTTTTTCCTAAACCTGTATTGCATTTCCTACCACCAAATATTATATACACTACGTAGGAAGTATCACAGTTTGGAGTAAAGGTCTCTGAGAGCAGCATACAATGGTTCAGCAGCTTTTGGCCTATCTACAGATCCAAGAAGGATATCAGCTGTAGTTAGGTATGGATCACCGTAAAATTTAAGATTTGACTCCATTCTCGTTGCCACAATGTTCCCTTCTAGTGAGACCCCAACAAATGCACCTGCGATGTACCCATAAAAATATATGGTGAGGTATCTGTTCAATAGATTCTGAACATATTGACATTTGCTTAAAGAATATGCCCCACACTACACAGTGCCTAATAATTTGATATTTAACTCTCATATTGAGCTTCTAATCTTGTGCTAGAATCTATAATTACAAATCAATGTTCATAGGGCCAAACAATCTAATCAAATCACATGTTGAATTGTTGATTGGAGTTTCCAATCATTAATACATCTGTTCGTCCATCTCACAAACAGAACGTTCATGCATCCAATTGCCCATCTCACAAATGGAAAATGTTTTAACTCATCCATTCAACTACTAAGCATGATTCATGAAATATAAATTTAGAACTCATAGCAAAAGAAAATTGTATTCAGATGCTGTCTAGAGTTCCTTTTAGTAAGGCAAACAGCTATTACTTCAAAGGGAAATGTGCAATAACCCTTTAAAGTTGCGACTAATGTGTAAGTGCCCCTACTTTAAACCTTAAGCTACATTCGGATAGAAATACCAATAGATCATACCTTTACTACAACTGTAAGTATAGCACATGCCGGAGCCTTTTTCTCCAGCTCGCAGATCAGCCTCAGCAACTCTTCCAATAGGCCCCGCAGCAGCACTGCAACCCGCACCAAGAGAAAAATGCATGCGACTGCAAAATGTTTTCACAGCTTTGGTGTTATGCAGCACAATTATGAAATCCATGAGTTCACCCCCAACCTGTGAATAACAAAAACAAAATCTCATGTTTAGCACTTCAGTAAAACAACTTGCAGAGGGAAACACAGTGTCGTGCAGGAAATGAATGCATATGAGCAAGATCCTTTCCAGGAAATGCAAATTTAAATCTCATCAGAATAAAAGGACAGATATATAAATATATCAAAACTCGCTGAGGATTGAATTGATTCATAAACAATAAAGGTGCCAATACTGAAAACTCAAAGCATACCTGTGCGCCCCATCCCAAACCAGCAGACACAATGGCAGATGGTGCAGACCATGAACCATCTGATCGTTGGGCAACAACCAAGCCAGTTCCAAGTTTATAAGAAAGTAGCACACCAGCTTTAGCAACTGTCAAAATTGCCAGACCTCTTGCACCTTTCAAGACAGCTGTAGGGATAGACTTCTCAGGGTTCAACCTAGCAGCCTGTTTAGTGACTTGTTTAAGTTTCACTATCTACAAAAGACACTAGCTTTTCCTTTAATGAGGAACAACTAGTCCAAGTTCTATGAAAAGAAAATTCTCAAGATTAACAAATAACCCTTCCACATATTCATCATCTCGGCTAAAATTAAATAATACTTACTAAAATAAGAAGCAAGTCAACATTGCTCTTAGAAACTTAATAGCACTCAAAATAAATAACAGTCAGACCTGCGAAAAGCTCCTCAGCGTATTGGCTGACTTGTATATTTCATGCTCCATGGAAAAACCCACAGGAAGATTCAACCACCCTCTTGAGCAAGTCCAGTCCATCACATCATGTCTTGCAATCTGGGAAGCATTGCTGATAGTATTGATCAATACAGCTTGCAACGGGTCAAGCCTATCATAGCAAGTGTCACACACCCTCTGTGGATTCCTCTCTCTAAACTTAGCAGGCAATAAGCACTTCCCTTTAGAGCATAACCTACAAAATATGCCTCCACAAAAGCGACAATGGTGTCTACCACGTGTCAGAGCTGTAAAGGGAGCATTGCATTGCATGCAAACTGTTGTAGAACTGTCGGGGAGCCATTCTGGCGGTTCAACTTCCAGAACCTCTTTGTAAGCATTATAACTGAAAGCATTCTGCTCGAGAAGTGGGGGAGCACTTGGAATGTAAACTGAAGAGTTCAAGACCGTCTCTCCATCCTTGGCAGATTCAAGGAATGACACGTTAGAGCTTGGCAGTGGAGGAAGACTTCTTAGACCAGAATGATCTTTATTCCGTCCAGTCAGAATGGCAAATATTCCACTCATGACATTTTTCAAGTTAACCTCAGGTGGGCCATTTCTTGACACTGACACAGGGGCATAATTATCCTCACCTGAGTCATACCCTCCAATTCCATACAATAAATCTTTAGAATCAATAGGATAAGGATACGACACTTTTTTATTCAAAGCCTCCACATTATGGCTTTCATGCGCTGGCCAAGGAGTATCATCAAAGTCATCTAAAGAAGTAAACTTGCTATTATCCTTCTCCAGTTTAGACAGGGATGCATATGAAACTTTCCCTCCCGAGGCCATGAATCACGCCACCTGTTAACAGAAAACAGAGACACACAAAATAACACCTGAACAAACCAAAGAAATTCAGAAAGACAATGAAGGCATATTCATATACAAAGAAAGCATGTCTTGAATTATAATATACTCTCGTTTCAAAATAGATAAATAGCTGAAGAAAAACATTGAACACCATATTATTACCAACATAAAACATGGTCGAAGCGAAATAACTGGTTGAACAGAAGTGCAAATTGATGAAATCTAATCTAACGTGCTGCATGGAAACAATATGTTTTGAGGATATCAACATAAGAATCTACAGAATCACCATAATTACGGAAAAAAAAGCAAAAATATTAAACTGAAGAGAAAATTGTACATAATCAAGCGTCGAATTCAGAACTTACAACTAATAAGCCTACCTCAACTGAAAGCTCAAAAGGCTAACCAAAATTATCATCCATAAACTAACAGCTAATATCAGAAAATATTATATCAAGTAGATATACTAACCAGAAATATTAGTTAACGAAACAGCAACGTAATCATGAATTGCAAGCCTCGAATTCTAAGGTTCGGGGCGATGGACGAAAAAAAAATTGAAAAAAAAAAATAATGCACAGAAGGAAAATATTATGGATTTAATTGAAAATTAAAAATATGGATTGCAGAAACCTTAAAAGATTGGAAAAGCCCTAATTATTGGGGATTTTGCATCTGCAGGGACTTGGTTTTGATGTTTGCGTTTGTGAAGAAGAAGAGAGCATTAGAAAGAGTATTTGTTTCAGCGAGAAACTGAAATGACAGTGATACCCTTCTCACTCTGGATAAAACATTTATTCGTATATTTCATATTAGTTATTTTTATATTTATTTAATATAATACTTTGTGCGTTAATGCGAAAATAATGATACTCCCTCCCGTTTATTTTTCATTACTCATTTTTTTATTAGGTAAATATTTGCACATGGAGTATTTTTGGGTTTTGTGAATATTAAGTGTTTTTTGATATTCGTTTAAAAAGTAAATAGGTCGTTATAAGTGAGACAAAGAGAGTATATAGTTAAGATGATGATGAAGAGTTTATAAGTTAATTTGTAAATTTAAAAAGCATAACGTCTTAGAGAAATAATCTCAACAAAATATTTATGTATTATGAATTTGCATATGAAAATGGAACATTTTAATTAGAATATTGTTGAACTATTCCCATATAATAAATCATAATTGATTTATTTTAATCGACTACTTTTATATAATTGTTTTATTATATATTTTTAAAAGATAAAAATAATTATGTTATTATAACCGTAATATATTTATAAATACATTTTTCAATAATATCTAAATTAAAATATATTTATTTATATATTATGCATATTTTTTAGCTTGAATAATCTCTAGATTTATTATTTTTACTCTCCGATCAATCAATAATTACAGCATTAGTATTTATTGAAATTCTTGATATATATTAATTAGATATATAACATATTGTACTATATGAAATTATATATAACATATATAATTTGACAGTAATATATAGAGGGCATAAAGCATACTCCTTCCGTTCTATTAAGAACGGTTTATTTTATTTTTGCACATACTATAAAAAATAATGTAAAAGATGAAATAATGATAGAATATTTACATTTAAAAAAAATGTGTTTTTACTATTTTTAAAAATAAATTAATTAGTGAAACAATTCAAAAAGTAAAACAAGTCACTTTTAGTCTGACAAATGAAGTATTTTTCTAATAATCGGAATACTTTATAAATAATGTTTGTTTATTTTATCATCCAGCATAAAACAATATCAAATAGTTATCCTTTTATGATCTCAAATAGTAAAAGTTAGTATTTTTATTATAATATAGGCAAGACCTCAAGTCACAAAATGACCATATTCCATAAATCACACCACCACTTATACCTTGAATCAGAATTCAAATCCAAATACAAACCTCATTATACAAAAACAAAAGAACGTAACTTAAGCAAAAGAAGAAAAGTGGCTATGCCAAGTTGCAATAGGATGCACTAGGGTTGAACGATGTTACCACTCGAATCATCATATCCTTAGTTTCTTCCCTGGAGTTTCATCATCATATGACCTTCCATCATCATTTTTATCACCCGCCTCCCCCTTCTTCCTAGCCAGTATCTTGTTTATCTTGTGCAGGTCATTCGTGAGTTTCTGTTCCCTGTTTTGCTTCCTCGTTTTCCGACCATCTTGCATCTTCACACCAAACTGGAATGCAGCTTTTGGCATTGCTTCCTTCTCCTCATTGTATTTAGCCCATTCCTCTTCTGTTTCAAAGTCCCATCGGTGAAGCCGTCCCTTTGCCTGTAACAAAAAACATTAGAGTATATTTATTTTCCGCAAGCACTGAAGTAGATATGAGCTGCTTCTTTAAGAGCATCAGCTGATTTTAGGCAGAAATTTAAGATAGAGAAGTGTTGGTAACACTGGTCAACGTTGAAAAGTGATGCCATATCTGTTCCAAGATTTTGAGAAGAAGCTGCCACTAATGGTTTCTTCACATTAATGCTGTCAGTAGTATGTCTGCAGAATTATGATCTTGAAAGGTTTCGTATGAAGATTTATGCATCTATCTAAATGCAAATAATTTAATTTTGAGAAGCTGGAGGAAAAACTCACCCGTCCACCCATGTCCATCTTGGACAAATCACCTTCATCATCACTATCAACAACCTCACGGTTATACTCTTGATAACCAGGGTAGCATTCGGAGTAACTATCGGATATAAAATTAGGGTCTTTTTCTCGAGAATCCTGCTCCCTCAGTTGTTGAAGTCTCTGGTCATCCCTCTTAAACACGGATCCTAAGCCCCTATCCTTCTCTTCTTGAGTCATGAGATGGGGATCCTGCGGAACATTTGGACCAGCTTGCATATCATAAGCCTGCATCTCTGGTTGAAGATACTGCTCGGGGTAAGCCAGTTGCTCAGCATATTGATAATTCTGCCACTCTCCTTGGTAACCACTAGCCAATGCTTGTGCTTGCAAAGCCTCATATCCATTCTGAGCACCAAAAGATTAAACTCTTTTTGAGAGATATGGAAATTGAACTCATTCAAAAACCATCAATCAGAGATGTTGAAAAGAGAATGAGCAAAATATTTGTCTACAACTGGATATAGCGCGCACTCACCGCCTGTTCCCAACCATGAGATAACTCAGCAGGTGGTACTGGACCATAGATGGGTTCATCAGCAAAGTAGGACTGTTTCTCTTTGTTTCGAGGAGATTCTTCCATATCCTCTGAAAGTGGGCTTTGACTCATATCTTTACTGGGAATAGAATAGTCTACACCATCGCCAACGAAAATATCTTCCTCTTCTTTCCTAACAACAGGTGATGCAATCTTCTCTTTCAGCTCAGGATGGTTCCTTTTGGGAGGTGGAGGTGGTGGTGGTAGGAATTCCCCATCATTTTGATTCTTCACAGAATCAGATTTCAAAATCCTCTCATCTTCTTCATATCCGTTGGACACAGATAAGTTCTTTCCTGAAAATCACGTGTCATATTAGAACAGGCACAATTAGACATCAGGATTCGGGAGATATTAGAATGGAAGTCAAAAGAACCACAATAAGGAGAGAAGATAAAACAGTATAAATAGAAAATGTAAAGCATGGAGTATAAGGAAAAATCAATAATGAGTCCTATATGATAGCACAAGTACTCTTTCCTGAATGATTTTGTACTCATGCACTGTATCTACTTAGCCAAATACTAAATGTTAAATAGGCACAATAATAAGGTAAGCTTCCAAGATGAATATGTTTGTGGTTCAATAGCTAAACTACAATAATCATTCTGACAAAATCTAGAAAAAACAACTGGGCAAGTTTTGCAAATGTATGATAAGACACCTTTGCCATCTTTTTCTTTCTTCTTCTTCTTCAGAACTTTCCCTGATGACCCAAGACGAAGATATGACATGATCTTAGCAATCCGATCTAGCACTGAACCATCAACACTCACAGTAACCATTTCCTGGAGATAAAGGACATTGTTTCACACACAATCATAAGAAATACAAACTAAAACCAACAAATATTACATCAGAAATAATAAGAGAGAGAAATCAAAATACCTCAGGAACAGGACAATCAGCTTTACTTCTGTGGACAGTTGTGGGAATGTCATGAGAGAACCCACTTTCCTGACATACAGGGAACACAATTTTTGTTTGATAGCATGGCAAGCAGAGCAGTTTCTCAGTTAAGAGGACTGCAGAAACTATTAAGCTTCAAAAGGACATGCATACAGACCATAAAGGTACATAGTCGGCCCAAGTATTGCAAAATCAGTCGACTTACAGATTCACAATGTAAAACAATAATACATAGTGAAATGGGTATGCTTTATTTGTAAGGCTGAATAAACTATACTAATTTCTTTAGCAGGAAACAATATTGTGATATTTTGACATGATGCAACCAGGCCGCACAATCTTAGCTAAGCGTACTGAGTTTCAATGGTTGAGAAGGAACTCAAATATAGTTTACACTAAGAAACATAGCATATTGGGACTAAGCAAGTAGCTTTAAATGAGCCAACTACGAATGACACAAAAAATTAGTATTGTTCTCTTTTCTTTTTCAGCGGATAAACAAAATTTGTTAATTGACCGGACCATACAAAAGTTAAAAATCTTACCATGTTAAAAATAAAAGCCATTCGACCAGGAAGGAACATTTCATTCGTCTTCATGACTGTTTGTGGCTTGACTATCCATTGATAAACTGACTGTTATAGGAACACTAGAATTAGTTCAAAGAATAAATACCAAGCACCAGCATTACAGATATATCCCCAAGAATAAAAGGAAGCAGGCACCTTTGCTGACTGAGTGCGGAAAGTTACAGGTTGGTCGTCCTTTTGTACTCTGTTCACAGAAGAAATAGTCTTAATGAACAGAATTAAGAATATTAGAAAGTACCAAACCTGCATGATAACATCAGGTACTGAAAGTCTGAAACATTTAATTTTATCCTTGGAATAAGTGATGAAAGCATTGTCATGCAAGGAAAGGAACGGTAAGCTTACTATAATGGACTCCTTTTCTGAGCAAATGGATCCCGTAATATATACTAGGGGACTTTCTAATAATTTGGACAAGAAAACTAATGTGTGTGTGCATGTATGTGTATCACAAGATAATTCATAGAAATTAGCTCTCTTAAGAGAGTCCAACAAGACACAAAGAAAATCTAAGAAGAGTATAAAATTTCGAGCCAATATTAAAGAGTAGCATACTTAGATTTCCCATCATTCTCTTCTCCGGCGTCAGGCTTCTTATCTATTTCACTTCGCACTTTATTAAGCAAAGCATAATCCAACCCTTTGACCAAATGTGTGTGCTCAACATCACCTGAATGACATAAGCATCCAGTCATAAGAGACATTCACAGGGAAAAGGGGAAGAGCTCTAATTCATTCATCAATTAAGCATAAAACAGGATAGGAAAACGAATTCATATATATATTTCAGATTCCATATTGGTTGAGACAAAAACTAGGACAAGCTCTAACAGAAACAATCTTTCCACGAATACAACAATAAGCATAAACTTTACAAAACAACAGAAGTTGAGAGGATGGTAATAACTGCCTAATCGTCTAAAAATTCCTACCTCCAAGATATTTGCTCTTCTCAATAGATAACTTGTGCGCATCAGCCGACCTGTGTAACAAGTTAATTATGACAAGTGTAATAACACACATTAAATGAAATACACAGAAAATACGTACACCATGCATAATTATAATTCATAGCTAATGTTAATTATGGTGCAGTATCTCACAAGATATCAGCAGTTCCCGGAGGAGCAACGGCATGAAAGGCCGTCAATTCAGTGATCTCGTAATCTGGATTCTGATCTTCTCTACGTTCTTTGGCTCGGTCCCTGTATTTCGGCAGCTCAGGCTCTTCTGCTTTCTCCTTCTCCTCCTTACTGGAAATTCAACTCCACACTCTCAATACCATAACATAACAATACAAAATTGCATATCAATCAATCGTTTTCTCCAGCATGAAAACTGCAGTTTTCCCTCGTACCAGCTCAGAATGTTGAAAATTGAAGTTAACATAACAATGAAAAATAAAATGCACGAAAAGACGTAAAAGCTAACGCGAGGACTAGAATTGCAGCGAAAAGGATGAAGATGTGAAAAGAAAGACGTACTAATTGCGGCGGACTGTCTTTTCCTTGCTCTTATCCTTGCCACTACGCTTCGACGACATCGGTGAGCAAGTACGAATAGCAGATCAGTTACAGGTAGGTTGAATGGGGGAATTCAATTGCGGTTAGGGCTTGCTTTTGGATGGGAAATTTAGCAGAGGGAAGTTGGTCGTTTCCCGTTGAGAGTACTGTAATTACGTCTCTACCCTTTCGTGAAATAAAATAAATTAAAAGCGGATTGATATCGGCCCAACTAATAAAGGTCCAGTCTAATTGTAAGGCCTTTTGATGGTCTTCCATTATGCTTGACCCAGATTATTATACCTCATAAAATTACTAATAACAATTTTATTTCAAATATAAAATGAAATTAAAAATTAGAAAATAAAATAACTTTTAACTTATAATACAGCCTGCTCCCTCAATTTTACTTCTACTTCTCCCCTAAATACGTATCATTATTTAGAATCTTATATCTTATTCTACAAACGATATAATCCATTATTTAATAATATAATATTTTTTTATTATATTAATAAAATCGTGACACGTATCGATTGTTGTTTAAGATTTAGAGTATATAATAAAAAATATTCAAATTGCATATTTGTGAGGATTTAAGAAGAAGCGCATGTAATAAAAAATATTCAAATTGATAAACATGTTTAATTATACATGCACGTGTCTATTTAATTTAGATACATGAACATATTATTCACCATACTTTTATATACTGTAACTTGATTTAAAATTATAATTACTTCAATTAATAAATAAAACTATGTATATTAATTTATCAATATATTTACAAATTAATAAATTTATTAGGTTCCAAAAATACATATTAAATATAATAGCTGGGTAACATCAACTTAATACTATGATATTTGAGGTACTAAGCTATATTATGTGCAGATGCCATAGGGAGATTTGAAGTTTGATAATTAATAGGAATAAGAATGTGACATTAAGATAAAAAAACAGTTTAATTTATACCTACTTTATTACCTATGTCAATATGATGAGATATGTATAATGTTGATAATATAACACATTCACATTGAAACGAGAGCGAAAGCAAACTAACACATTAATGCATTATTAATGAAAAAATTGAATTTCAGCAATTATTATATGCAACATTGGGGCTTGCCTTGGAAACCTATACCTGTCTGTCTAAATTAATGGGTGAAAATTAAAAATACCCCTTCTCAAATATTATAGGTTCCATTCCAAACCACTCGCGAACCGTCCGCATTGTCCCCCTTCCAGCTCCAAAACCTGCCCTCCCTGCACCCCAGCAGCCCCCGGCCGAAACCGCCCGAGACTGCTTGGGACGCTCGAAACTGTCTAAATCCGGCACCTACATATGTAAAAGTCTAATAACTTTTTATATTGTTTTAATAAAATGAATATTTTCTACATGCATCTTAAACTTAATGGTATTTTGTATATATAAAATTTTAAAGTGGGTACTTTTACATATTAACACTTAATTAAATTACCACTATAACTTACTCGCTTCATTTTTCAGATATTGTTGAATTTACACACATTATGCTCAATCCCCAACTCTTATATGAATACCCAACCTTAATTTACATAAATTATTAAATGGCAACAAAGATTATCCAAATTTCATACATTTTTTTTTGTATTTAAAAATCTAATATATATATATATATATATTGAATAACTCACTCATACTAATGATTGTTTGACATACGATCTTCTATGTCTTTTATGTATATTTCGTCGAATAATTTATACATAATTATTAATTAAGAGCCGAGTTATAATTTGCACATAATAAGAGGTGCAAGCAAGGTTCTTCAACACTTGTCGATATCAATGAAATAAATAAAACCAAAACATTGAGTAATGAGAACCAGAATTGGTAGCTCGTGTTATCATTTAAGAATACAATTATTTAGAGAGAGAATTGAGAAGAGAGTATTTACTCATTTTAAGTTTGTAATGTTCACATCTACCATTTCGTTTCCATTCATTAATTCATTTCCCACTCCAATTACTAATAAAATAAAGAAACCCTCTATCATTGAAATGCATTTCTTAATTTATTTATTTCTAACATAAACAAGCAGCAATCAATTTTTTTTTCCTTTCAAATAATCAATATAATAGTACAGTATATTAGTATAGTTTAGCTTTGCCTTATAATTTGAGCATTAATTTCCAGTTGACAAGTCATTAACGCCCTAACAAATTAAATCTTTAATTTTCGTAGCTGTTGCGTGGAACATTGCTGTGGTTGGTCGGTCCTTGACCTAGCTAGTTCATATTAAATTACTACTACTATATTGTAATAATTGTTTTATTAGGAGAGATTTGAAAATATATATTATTATAGCTGGATATATGATATATATGGTGGAGGTCAATTAGAGATGCTAACACGTTACCATGATTTTATTTATTTAATTATTAGTAAAATTTAATTGTCTGACTAATTCCTCATAACAATTGACATGGTGTCCTAATGCTAGATATGAGTTGCCACAACAAACAAACATCTTTTAGTGGCGAAATTCATTAAACATCATAAAAATTTAAATTCCCACCCTTCTCCTAGTAATTTATTGCCAGAATAGATAGATAAATTGGAAATAGTTGCTAACGAGGTTGATATCCAAGACAATAGATATCGGTTCGGGTTATTTGTGACGCGGTCAAGTAATGTAATGTTAATATAATTAATTTAAAAAAATATATTAATATTAATATAATAAAGAAAGGCATATTCTTTTATTAGTATTATTATTGTTGAAATAAATAAGTTGTGGTTTTGATTTTGCCTGCAGATCCGAGCTGTTCCTCTTTCTCTCTCTTACAAATTTTGTAGGAATCAATCAAAAACTATAACCTCCTCTCTCTCCGCGCATCATCATCATCACCGTTTATCATTATCCTCATCATCATTTCCATCAAACCCAAAAAAACTTCCCCACGGATTTTCCCTTTTTCTCCGCCTCGCTTTCTTCTGGAAACATCGGATTTGTGTGCTCCAACTATCACAGGCACGTTTCAATTCTGCGATTCTAGTTTTGTGAATATTACTTGAATTTTTCATGGGAAATGATGCCTGAATTTCTTTAAAGCCCGACGAGTTTTAGTCCGTGATAACTTCCTTTTGAAGATCAGCTACTGATTTTTCTTTTTGGTTTTGTATTTACGTATCTACAGTTGTTGAATTTAGGGTTTGGACAGTGGGAAAGCTGGGGAAGAAAGTCGAACGCTGTATTGATTTGGACTTTTGCGGGGAATGCTATATCTGAAGCAACCTACGGTGGTGGCGACGGGGTATAGAAGTTGGGAGAGGAAATAGAGAAAGAATTGTGGGTTGGAATTGAATGCCAGAGTGATTGATTCCCGAGCCCGAGGCTCGGGGATCCCGAAGATTATTGAAAAAACAATGGAAGATGTGTCGGAAATTGTACAGCTACAACACGATGAAGTTCAGCCTGATTCTCCACCTCTGGCGTCTCCTCCTGAGGGGTTTATGCAGAAATTCAGACTATACGAGACTCGATCGGTACAGTATTGTCTTTTTGAGTTGATGATTCTTGGTGGCCTATAGTTAAAGTTTGATCTTTTGTTTATTGTTCCTGGAGTGCTACATCTCATGCTTTGAGATTTCTCTAGCTGAACAAGCCTGTTTTTGTTAGTGTTAAATTTTTTTGATTGCTTGTTCTATCGAACATGCTTTTTTGGGTTGCTGGGTTTTGGTTCCCGATTTCAAGACATTGCAAGATCGAAGTTAAATGAATATTCATCAATTCATATCTAACTGTATGCTTAATTAATTGAGCTTCTGGTTGTGGTTATTAAATGACTAAACTCGCATATTTTTCTTACATAAAATCCCTTGTTCAGAGCTTAGATTGGTAATAAGATGTAAAAAGTCATGTGTTTCTTCCACATGTTGGGTTCTTGAGTTAGATAAAGAACTTTGTCCTACTCTGCTAGCATTCAGAGTAAAAATTAATTGCATTTTGAACTATATGGTTTTCTAACCTATTCACAAGTTCACTTTGTTATCACACATTTAGTGTCTCCAACTGTGATCGTATTTAAAGCTTTTAGATTGTTCTGCTGGATAAAATGATATACTGTGTCACTGCTGACTATGCTATTATCGCTGCACGTGTCAAATTTCTTAAATTCTTACACACCACATTAAGTAATGTACTTATTTTCGTTACATTTGAAATAGTAAATACTGTATGCTTTAGTTACTACATTTTGATGTATGCTAGCATTTTACACTGAATATCCTTTATTGAGCTTTCAAACCAACAGGTTTCTATTTTCATATGATTGTATCCAATTTTGGTTGCAGAACTTTTATATGGTAGGAAGGGACAAAACTAGAACCTACTGGAAAATTTTGAAAATCGATAGGTTGGATCCATCAGAGCTTGACATTCATGAAGATTCGGCCACATATACTGAGCGGGAGTGCTCGGATCTATTAAGAAGGATACATGAAGGAAACAGGGCTACAGGAGGACTTAAATTTGTTACTACTTGTTATGGCATTGTTGGTGCGTTCATGTGCTAATTGTGTCCTATTCAGATTAAGGCTGATATTCCTGATTATCTCGTTCTCTTTTCTTTCATTTTCAGGATTCATTAAATTTCTTGGGCCATATTACATGGTGCTCATAACAAAAAGGAGGCAGATTGGTGTAATATGTGGTCACAGTGTATATGCCATCTCCAAAAGTGAGATAATACCCCTGCCAAACTCAGCAGATAGATCCTGCATGGTCAACTTTAAGAATGAGGACAGGTTATAGCTATTCTGCATTTGGAATTTGTTCATTGATTGAAATACCTTTTAATATTTTCCTTTTCCTCTTGAAAAGGTAAAATTGAAGCAATATGCCATCCGTACTTCTCAGTCTCATTTAACTCCAATTAGATTATGCATAGTCCAAAGTTTGCTTTATTTCCATTTAAGATTTTCACCGAAGATTTAGTTACTTTTAATTTATATTCTTTTTTATTTATACTTACTAGTTACTACAATTAATTCCATACTTTGCAAATGAAAAATCTTGATCTCGGTTTACAAAATTTACTTGCCACCTTCAAATATCTAATCTGCATGGAGGAGATTTTGTTTGCCCGTTTATTGAATATTGTTAATTTATTGGTGATGTAGATACAAGAAGCTCTTATGCATGGTGGATCTTACTAAGGATTTCTACTTTAGTTACTCTTACCATGTGATGAGAAGTCTTCAGAGGAACATGTGTGATAATGAGACAGGGCAAGTCTTGTATGAAACTATGTTTGTGTGGAATGAATTTCTGACTCGTGGAATACGAAGTATTCTTCAGAATACTTTATGGACTGTTGCCTTGGTCTATGGCTTTTTTAAGCAGGTAAGGTTGGATAATCTTCGCGTGTCCATGCTTCGGAGTAAAATTCATGTACTTCCTTTTCCTGATTTCATAAATGTTATGTACTCCCTTTGTCCCAAGTCCCAACTAATCAGTCTTGTTTGGTTGGGCAGGGAGAATAGGGCAATGAGTTGTTCAATAATAAAAGTGAAAATATGAATTAGACTTATGTGGGTCCAATGGCATTTTATGTAACTTATATGAGTGAGAAGTGATGAATTTGTAGGGTCTCAATGTCATTTTATGTAATTTATGATTTGTGTTGAGGGTGTTTATTATGCGTGGCCGAGTATTATACTTTCTACTTACAGGAAAGAGGACTAATTAATTGGGACGGAGGAAGTATAATTTTTCAGATGCTGTTTCACTCTGTTCAGTCACAGTGATCATGATAATCGAATAATTTTGTATTCCTGCTATTGCTTACTGTCTCCGAGTAATTGGAATCTGTTTGTGATTGCATGACCTTGATGTATCCAGGCTACACTTACTATATCAGGGAGGGATCTCAAACTGACTCTAATTGCCAGGCGTTCACGGCATTATGCTGGTACTCGGTAAGTTTGAAAAATAATTTGACACAATTATGGAGACCATAAATCTAGTCCAAGTTACATATTCTCTCTCAGATGGAACTTTGTTTCAAACATGAATTTATATGGTCAAAGTATTATAAGAACGAAAGTATTATTTTCCCAGTTGGTGTTTATTAAAATCTTATGAAGTGCGGGGTCCACATAACATTTTTTTCCTATTAAAGTATTAATTGATATTCAATGAACACTATGAGTTTGGAAAGAACTGCTGTTTTGAACTTTTTTGGTGCTGCTTTACCCCACCAGACAAACGATTTGTTGCATAACTTGGGTTTTATCAACTTTTAGTTCTCTCTTTTAGGTAGGTCAATATTAGATGATTATTCCTGATTATTATTCTCACTCCGCTTCTTTACTCTGCCTCTTCACCTCTAAATTGGTCAGTGGAGAGTTTTTGGTAAGATTTTTGTTTTTTCCTGCCATGCATATGAAGCTCTAATCAATTAATGCAGATATCTGAAACGAGGTGTCAATGAGAGGGGCAGAGTGGCGAATGATGTCGAGACTGAGCAAATTCTAGTTGAGGACGTTCCAGAAGGACTGCCTTTGCAAATTAGTTCTGTGGTTCAAAATCGTGGGTCAATACCACTCTTCTGGTCACAGGAGACCTCTCGTCTAAATATCAAACCGGATATTATATGTATGTTTGCACACATCTGGGACCCTTTTTTTCATGTTTCATATCTAAAAGATGTATATCTCCTCCAACTTGTGAACTGTACTCTTTTTCAGTGTCAAAGAGGGACCAGACATATGAGGCTACCAGACTTCATTTTGAAAATCTTGTCAAGAGATACGGGAATCCCATCATTATTCTGAATTTGATTAAGGCAAGAGAAATTAATGAGTTTTGCTTTGTCATTCAAGCTCTTTTCAGTTTTCAGAAACAAGATGGTCAGAATTTTAATTTTTATTTCTTCGGATATACAAGATTCAAAAAGTTTTAGCAACTGCCTAAATCATCTCTGTCATGCTGAGACCATTATGTGAAGGGAATATATATGTAAATTCAATATCAATCCTTTTGTTAACAGACAAATGAAAAGAGGCCACGTGAATCCATTCTTCGCACAGAGTTTGCTAATGCCATAGAAGTCATTAATAGAGATTTAACTGAGGAGAACCGTCTTAAATTTCTCCACTGGGATCTGCATAAACATTCCCGAAGGTATATAATGTTCTCTTTCATATATCTCTTGGTTATATTTGTAAAGATCTGATGAATATTATACTGATTCTGATCAGCAAAGCTGCAAATGTGTTGCTACTGTTGGGAAAGGTGGCTGCATATGCTTTGACGCTGACAGGGCTTTTCTATTGTCAAGCCACACCAGATATGCTATCAGAGGGGCAACTTAAATGCCCTAGTTCTGAGTAAGTCGCACATACCACTTAGTACAGAATTTAGTATTCCTCTCTTTGACATTTCAATTTCCTGCTTACCTGCTGAGTATGTGATTGTAGAAAATCATACAATTACATTCTTGGATATCATTTTCTTCATCTTGTTGTTTATTGGTATTATGGCCATTACATCTAACACACTGAGACCTTAATAAACAATATATTGTATCCTTATTTTCTTACTAGGTATTGGAGTACATGTGCCCAAAGAACTGTTCTTAATGTTTCATATGCCAGTTGGATAACAAGATTTTCATGCAAGAATTGTAACCTCTATATAGAAGTTGAATTTTCTTGATGGCTTAACAGTGTTCTAAAGAAAGATTGAAGTCCTAAGACTGTTAACAGAATATTCGGACTACTCTCACCGTTATCACTGACATTGCACATTTATGCTTGTGATAGATGGGTATAGATGCTAAACTGGAGTTTTTGTTGTATTTTGGTACAGGAATTCTTTTGCTCCTGGCATGGCTACCTCAACAAGTTCTCATGCTGAAAATCAAAAGCATAATGATGAGGAGACTGAGGATTCAGATAACTCAGATAGAAAGTCCAGTGGGGGCAATAGTAGTACAAACAGCAATCCTTCTGACAGACCACCAATGATCCAAAAGGGAGTGCTCCGGACTAACTGCATAGATTGTTTGGATCGCACAAATGTTGCACAGTATGCATATGGCTTGGCTGCTTTAGGGCAGCAACTGCGTGCCTTAGGAGTAATAACCACAGCAAAGATGGACCTTGATGATCCTTTAGCTGAAGAATTGATGGGATTTTATGAGAGAATGGGTGATACTCTTGCACACCAATATGGTGGATCTGCTGCTCACAACAAGGTAAGTTAATGCCATATTCTTGTCATATTTTGTAATCATTTACTGCTTTCATCAATCCTGTTTATAGTTTTTTAATATGTGGAATAATGGAAGTGCGCGTATTTAATAGCTGGTTGAATGCCATATGGTGTTATTATCATTTAATGTTTGTTTAAAGGGCTTCATATACTGAAGGGACATATATATTAGATCTCAACCTTTAAGTGTGTTATGTATCTGTATATGCTTTATTACTTTCTATGAAGTTGTGCCTAAACATCACGGCATATATAAATGCAGAATCCGGCTTCTCCAACTATGTAGTAACTTTATTTTCTATCGAGGCTTTTCATTTGAGACCATTTAAGTATCTGATTGCAAATATGATTCATTACTCAAGCTTCTCTTAAAAATAGGTACAGTAACCTTCCTCTTTTTAAAGGAATAATGGTTGCTCCATAAGAGAAGATAAGAAAACAGAATGTTGTGGCTTTATTTTGTTGTACCAGAATTTTGCTTTCAGTTAGGATTTTAATGACTTACCTATTAATATATCCAAGTTTTGTATTGTCATAGATTTTCTCTCACAAAAGAGGCCAATGGAAAGCAGCAACACAGTCTCAGGAGTTTTTCCGCACACTGCAGAGATACTATAACAATGCATACATGGATGCAGAGAAACAGAATGCAATTAATGTGTAAGTTAAATGTTGTCATATTTGTATATTCATCAAGATATTTGTGCATGATTAGAGATTAAATAGTCAACGAGATAGTGGAGTAACTTGGAGATCTCTATATTATTAGCCGGTTAGGCAGTTGTCTCCCTTCTTAGATTCTCCATAGAAAATAAATAATTAACTTTATACTTCAAACTTTTGTTCTTGTGCCAGCTGTTTGTTGACGCCCCTCAAAAGAAATTTGACCTTATCTAAGTGATTCTCTTGTGATAATTGAGCAGATTTTTGGGGTATTTTCAACCTCAACCAGATAAACCTGATTTGTGGGAGCTTGATTCAGATCAGCATTACAATGTGGGAACAAATGGACAATCAAATGTCGATCAACATGGAAGGTATAACCATTAGTGATAGCTACATGCCTGCTAGAATATTATGGTGAACATAACATATGTGGAGCAACTTTTTTATTATTTACAGTGCTAAAAAAATTCTTCCATGCCTGTTAAGATATTGGTCATCAGATCGGATGTGTTAACTTGTAGTAAGTCATTAATTTCACCTTTTAATCAAATCGCCCTCTCGACTCGTAAAATCCAACTGATTACTAATATTGCCAGATGTATGTTCACTTGCATGCATTCAGGACCTTCACTAAGAATGAAAATTGATTAATGGAAGCCCTTCTTAGAAGAACATCATTAGGAACTCAGATATAATTTGTGGTCCTAAGCATCGATCTCTTTCATGGCCTGTCTTGTGGAATCAATATTACACGAAGGGTATCCGACTTTAATACTGAAGTTTCTGTTTTGGAGTCAATATTGATAGAAAATCTGAATAAAGTTTCATATCCAATCGGCACCTTTCATGTGAAGCTGATTAAGTTAAATGTGGATTGTATGTGGTTATTTTATACCTTGTACGAGTACAACTCGTGCAATTACATTTAGTACAATAATCTTTTTCTCCATTGCAATTCACTGCCATAGTTGGATCCTTAATAATATTTCAATCTGGTAGTATCATTTATTATATTTTTTCACTTTGAGTTATATACATATCAAATCAAGAGCCACATTCGTTCAAACTGGTATTAATAAACAACTTATCAAATGTGCTAGATGTACTTCCGTAACTATATCCTGCATGAAATGGTGAGGTGCTGCTGATAATCATAATCTTCATTGTGACCTTTCCTCTTGGTTTGCTTTTTCAGGTCACTTTTCAAAAGATCATGGTCAGATGGGAACATTCTTCGTGAAAGTCATTTACCCTCATCTACCCCAAATCAGAATAAAGATATGTTCAATGCTGGTTTTTCGGCCGAGTCCAAAAGAAACAGCAAGATTATGTCTGAGTCGACGCCAAATATGTGTACATCAGAAAGCGAGTTAGCATACTCAAGGTGCATTACTATCCAATTGATATGATGCCTTATCTAGTTTTTTAATGTCCAGGAGATTGTATGAAACAAGTACAATTTTTAATTTTTTAGGCTCAGCTGTTAATAGTTCTCAATTTGCCTTAACTATTAGGCTGAAGTCAAACCTGAAAATTACATTCTTGCTAAGAGAACTTCTTTCAACTGTGATAAAGTATTATGGATCTCTCTTTTCACTTTATATTTATGATTTAATTTCCTTAGATAGGATCTCAGTTTGTATTTAATTGTTTTTGAACATTACTTATTTCCCTAAATGCTGCTACCCCTAGTTTTATCCAGACAAAATCTGGTTTTAAAATTCCCCAAAATTTTAGAATGTCTTGTTATTTTTGACTATTGGTTAGTTTAATCCGGAATACCATCCTAAGGTTTTGCATTTTCGTGGACATATAGACCCCTCATGACTCATGTAGGTCCATTACGTGATGCTTCCTGTTTTTGGTTCAATTGCATTATCCCTTTTTTGTTTATTTATTATTTCATAGAAAATCAACCCTCCTGTTCTTTCTGCAGTGATACTTCGCCAGTGCCTACTGGAGAGTTTTTTGATGATATGCAAAGTGTAAGATACCTTGAACATGAAAATGGAGATGTAATTGACTACTCAAACTTTGTCGACTTAGATTGGCTCTCTTCCTCTGGAAATTCATGCGAGGAAGAGCTATTGGAAAGGTAGCATTTCTCTTTGACATCATTATAAGCTGGTGCAATCAAGCTTCCTTAACCATGAGTTGATTAGCAGCTGAATGCCATTCCTCATAATGGAAATGAACATTAGTTTTGTTCTTTACCAACAGTTGCAATCCATTCCTAAATGATATACCTTGATGTCAAAATAAATGTGGAATTGGTTCTGTTGTCTTCCTTCGTTTTAACAATATATGGATGACCCATTTTTATTAATTTATTTGGAATGTGTAGTACGTGTTGCTTCTGAGTTCCATCATATGGTTTTACTTGTTTGCTTTCCGTGCATTTATAGAATGACCCACCTTCTATGGTCTTCATGGGACCTTATAGCTGATTTATCAGTAGTTGTGTTGAGTAACTAAAGTTTTCATTAAGACTGTTCAGTTGTTTGTTCTTGTTTCTTTTTGTAACGTCTGCACCCTTAGGTTCTTTGTTTGCTTCTCTACCATTATTGGTGTATAAGTCCTTTAACTGTTCTTTACTGAGTAACGCTCGAGATATTCACCTCAGAACATTTTTTTATTAGTGGTGATGTGATGATTTCTTTGTCTTGGAATTCTAATTACTCATCTTAATAATTCTCTCTCATGACTTATTTCTTATATTGAATATTAACTGTCCGGATTTGGATAGAGGGAGCACTGGTATCTTGAGCATGTTCTTGAGATCTTTATCCATGACACTGCACTTGCAAAATTCCCCAACACAATACAGACTTGAAGTAACATCCAATTTCGATTTTCATATTTGACTTGATATCCATACAACTGCTTTAATCTTAAATTGTAGCATGTAGATCCAATTAGTATCCGCATAATTTTATCTGGGTCTTACCCTGCATAATATTATATAATGCCTAAATCACGAAATAGGACCAGATTCAGAATGATATTTCAGCGGTTAGCAATGGGTCTTTGCAGTTGACTATGGACAATTCTGAGTTTTGAGGCGCTAAACTTCCTATTTTTTCCATTCCCAGGTCAATGCTAATGGCATCTCCAACTGCTATGCTATCATCAGAAAATGTTATCAATGAAGCAGCTAGTGAACCCACGCTGTCCACCAGTGAATGTGGATCCAGCAGAAGGGTATGTACATCTATGCACCCATCTATTTGCTACAACATCAAGTTATCAGGCATGTGCAAATGAATGTGTAGGAATATGCATGTCAAACGGTTCATAGCATAAGAAGTTAGCCTTTGAAAGCGCACTAAAATGGTCACACAAACTGAAAAACTCGTGGAAATTTCTTAGTAATTAGACATCAGTGGCACTGTGGTACCTTTTGTTTGGCTAAAAGCTATAATGTTTGCTGAAGTCTATAGTATAGTTCTGAAGTTCTACACCATATTAGCTAAGCCTTAACCGTTGCATGAGCATCAACTTCTGTATTGAGTTTTGAATCGAGGTTGTGCTTCCTTGAGTAACTCACTCCTAAAAGAATAACTGATCATGTAAGAGTGCTTTTCAAAAGTCTGTACCTTTGGTTCTAGATCACTCTGCTTATATGCATTTATACCTGCACAACGTCTGATGCATCGTTGGAACTACTTTTTATATATATGCAGGGTAGAGATCATACTGGGACTGACCTTGGCTACAGTGAAGCCCATAATTGTGAAGTTCTCGAAGACTTTTCGGATAGTTTTGTGCACTGGGTGACCTACGGGGAAGCAATATGTCATTGAAGGTTTTTATTTCTGTATCCAGCACTAATAGCTATAGGCCCCAGATCCCACATATGTAGGTGTGATGATGCTAGGGTGATTGAGGAGAAAAACAAAGTGTAGCGGCACGAGATTTGCAGCAATCGACCTGGAAACCTGGGTCGTACTCTCGTAACATAGCTTGAAAGAGTAAATAGACTACAGTTATAAGATTCTTTTGGGGCTCTTTTCCTTTTTCTTCTTCTTCTTCTTCTTCTTCCTCTTCCCCCTTATCCTCTTCTCTACTCTACTCTCCTCTCTTGTTATATGCGCTGTGATGTGATAAATAGTATGTGTATATATAAAAAAGGAATAGTGGGAGCTCCATCCATCCTTTTAGCACTAGGCTGCCTTGCCCTGCCTGCCTGCCTATTGATTCTTTACATTTACATTTACATTTGCATTTGCATTTGTTTGTGGATTTTACTTTGATGAAAAAAACAAACAATTAGCGTTGCCAATAAGTTTCTCAGCGGTGGTCGGTCGGTCAGGGGAATTTAATTATCTTAAACTCAAACAATTACACCATTCTTATCTTTGCTCATTATATTACTATTATTTACTGTATTATTATTAACTTCAGTTATCAATTTCAATTCAGTCCAACGACTTTACCAGTTTGCGGATAGTAATTTTGTTTTGTCTCTTCTAGAAATAAGTCTAATAGGACGTGGGAATATATAGAATGAGGTGAGTGGGTGCTGCAGCAGCCCAAGTAAAATACACAAAAAAATAAAATAAAATTAATTGGTCAACTTAAGTAATCCTTGGATAATAATGGATATAATAATTGATCATTGAATATTTATACGTGCCTTTTCAAGCCTTCACAATCGAACTGATATTATTTATTTTTGTATGGATTTTTATACCCCACCAACTTACATATTTATTTCTGTATGGATTTTTATACCCCACCCAACTTACATTAGAGTATTAGCTTAATTCATCATCTCATTCTAAATATTAATTAGTTAGTCATAAATTAATTATTTTGTATATTGTGACAAAAGTAAAGAAACATCTTCGACAATCGAAACAAGATACTACTAATATTTATTAGAAATACAAATCTGAGATTCAGTTAATAATAATGTTTACCAACTACTTGTAAATATGATTGTAAAAAACCATCTAATGTTCCAACAAACCATCAAAAATCAAAACTGTCCACTGTTTTATTCAATTCGTTTTCTAGGAGACAGACAGACAGATCAAAGTCAAGTTCTAAACTTTACTTTATTTATTTACATTATTTAATATTGTTGCTTAATAATTAAAATAATGACAGTGGTTTGCTTTTGGACAACCTGTCCTATAATCAAATATATTTCGGTGACACGTTGCCAAATTTACCTAATTTATTTAAGTTATATCTCCTCATTATTACTTTTATTAGTGCTATAATAAAATAGTGATCACTAACAAGGAAAGATTTGCTACCAAGAAATATTTAATCGTTTAATTAGTGCATAATATTAGTCAGAGTATCCCTTTCTCCTTTTTGAATTTAAATGAAATCGTTTGGTTGAGAATGCTATTTTAAGCTTTATGGTTAATCTATTTCATTTGAACTTTTAAAAACTAGCTTAGTATAACCATATATATATCACAACTTGTTTGTTTATAGTGTCTTAGAAACAGAATATTCCCATTACCCAATATGAATCATATGATCATATAATTTTTTTTTTTACTTTACCATCTACAAATTTAATTTATACAAACTCCTTTTCTCCTAAAACTTTATTAGCGAGAGAAAGAGAGACAGAGAGAGTTGTTTTGAGGATGTTGAAAAAATAACTTTATTGCAGATACCCTTTTAAACAAACTCTTCCTCTACATGAATGAAAGAATCATAAAGAAAACATGTGATTTATAGCTTTACTTGCACAAAAGGTGAGGGACCAATTTGTAAAAATAGCTAAATTTCTATTGCACCAAATCAAATTTAAAGGATGAAAATCAACATCCACATGTTGCCTTGTAAATTTGAGATGAAGAGATTTCTCTATTAAACCAAAATAATGGATAGACGAACTTTGAAACTATTACAACCTAATGATTGATAGCAAAAATGAATGACAACATTTCCATTTTGCATTATTTCAACTACTAAGTAAGTAATAGTAAGAAATAGGACATGAGATTGAGACTTCAACATTCATAATAACAAAAGCATAATCGTTGTGAACCAAGAGCATCACAAGAAGCGGTTGGATTTAGTTTTTTGTAGGCAGTGTTGCATCTATATTTGCAGCATTCGTCTCCACATAGTTTTCCTCCTTTGCAACATACTTCAGTGCCACACACTCCCTCTCCTTTCATGCATATTGCTTTGCTCCACGTCTCCTTTACACCTGCAATTATTTCTCGATTAGCTACTCTTTCACCAACCATATATATTCAAATGAGATCACTATTGACCAATCGTGTGTCGTCTGCTGTTGCATTAATACACGACTGACACAAGATGTCACGCAAATTGATATAAATTGAAAAATAAAGACATATCACAAGCATGATATCAATGTAAGTTACCAAGACAGAAGATCATGAGAAAAACTATGCAAAATGATTGTTTGAAGGAATTCATTTTGCCCTTTTTTTTCACTTGTACTAATTGTAAAGCTTGTTTAATGGGTTCTTCTATTGATGAATTGTTGTATTTATAAGCATGGCTCTACCAAATCTCATTCCTTTAATGCATATAGTTGTACTTAATCAAGGGATTCAATTTGCAATTCAAAAGGGGTAATGACTAATATCAAGGAATTCGATTTTTGGAAATTCTTAATGGATTTATTATTAATCAATTCAATTAATTCATTGCCTATTTCGATGCAAGCTTCAATTATTATTATTTTTTTCAATTAAATTCATTGTTTATTTTGGTAATAGTTGATTGCTTGATTAATTATCCCCTTTTCTATAAAAATTTACTTTCTTATTTTGCTACAATCTTTGCATATTTTGGTATAATAGATTGATTGATTGCATCAATAAAATTCGTGCTTATTGTACTATATAATTCGTTGCTTGCATCAATAAGCCCGTGCTTATTTTAGTATAATTCATGGCTTGCATTAATATAATTCATGCTATATTTTAATATAATTCATGGCTTGCATCAATATAACTCATACTTATTTTTGTATAATTCATTATTTCTGTCCTTTTGGTTTCTAACATTTATCAACAGTTATGATTTATTGGTGTTTCTTGATCCAATATAATTCTTGATCTTACCACACTTGCTATGCTATGCTAACTTCTTATATTTTCACTCGTGAATTAATTCTAGAAAGAAAATATTACCATTATTTTTTGTACTCTGCTTATGCAAATACATTACTATAATTACCTTTTTCTTACACAAAAATAGAAAAAATACAATAATGATGCATTACACGTAATTCAATGAACACCGCCTTATGTTTAACTTTTATACAATAAGAAATTAGAAAATAATACTCCCCCGTCCCTCTAAAAGTGGTCACGTTTCCTTTTTGGATTGTCCCATTAAAAGTGGCCACTTTCCACTAACTACACACAATACAATTTAAAATAATATATCAAGTGAGATCCAAATTCCACTCACTATATATCATCATTAAAGTCAAAAGAACTACTACATTATACCTCGTATTGGGTCAAAGTGGAAAATATTTAGTGCACAGAGGGAGTATTCTTCAATACAAAGTAATAAATATGAAAATAAAAAACAAAAATCATAATTACTTGTATGTTGATGTGACATAACGTGCCATGATCATATCAATTGTGGACCATTTAAGTTGTGCTCACCACAAGCGGTAGAACCATAAGCCGATCTATGGGGTGCTAGGGTCAATTGAAGCAACCCCCATCTAGAATATATTTTTTTTAGTTTTTGCCGTCGGCAAATTTTCGGCATAGCACTCCTCCCTGTGGCATGAATAGCCCATGACATCTTAGTCACTCAAGAATTAATCGCGTTGAACCGCCAATCATCTCTCCAGTTAGTAGCTTGTGACTGTGTAAAATTTACAGAGAAATAAAAGCAATACAATTGTCATGTAAACAAGAGGTTAAAGAAGAAGAGACGACGTGATGGTAGGGCTGTAAACGAACAGAGCTATTCGCGAGCTATTCGAGACTCGATTCGATAAAAATTCGTTCGGAGTTCGATTCGATAGTAAACGAACTATTAATATAAATATCAAACAAGCTGAGCTCGAGTTTAAACTCGAAACAATCTTATTGAGCATTCCACAAGCCGAACTCAAACTCAAACTCAATAATTATATTTCGAGCCGAATTCGAACAATATATCAAAAGCTTTAGCCGAATTTAAACACTGTAATATTCTAAACGAGCTGAATCAAACAAGATTCGCCTCAACTCATCTTGTTTACACCCCTACGTAGTGGTCACTATTTGCGTAGCAAATATATTGTAACACTCTTGAACAAAAAACTACGTGTCCGCTCCTTGGTGGAAGGGTACTATATATATATATATATAATATCCGATGAAAGCTACACCATATATATTACATTCCTTTTTGTTTGAGCTTGTCATCATGTGCATTTATTTTCCATTTGATAAGGGCGAAAATATACATATTCCACCTAAACAATACGACATATTATTGGTGAGAAATGAACATATCATACTATTTGTGAAATTCTTTTCTCTTTTTATTATAAGTGAAAATTCTGGGTGAATTTATTTGATTCTACAAGATATATTATGAATGTTATTATAATACTACGTAATATCTATTTTTTGTGTATCGAGTGAATTTTGAATTTACTTAATTTATTGTTATTTGATTAAAATTTGATTCTTACAAAATTTATTATTTTTAATATAATCTTATATGCATGCGCTTGTTGTATGGCAAAATTTAATGATAAAATAAACTCGTTAGCCAAATTTTCTGAATTCATTTTCACAAGTAAAGTTAAATTAATTGGATTGAATTGAATGTTTCAAACACACAATTTTCAATAACATGTTGCTTTCCATCTTTTATTTAATTTTCATTCATGAAGAAAATATTAATTAATGTGTGAATCATATTAAATATGTTTAAATTAGTTTTTGAAAACGGGAAATCCATTATTTTAGAATTACTTAATTGTTTCAAATTTTAAATTATCACTAAGGACGTTTAAAATAAAATACATGCCATATTCAATATTTAGACCATTTAATTTCAATCCCTAATTATCTGAATAGTACAACATACTTCCAACATCGGGAAAAGAATAAATTAGAAAAAGGAGCACAAAAGAATGAAAGGTCGCATAATAATAATAATATTAGATATTATTTCTAGATGAGAATATACACTAATTTATGTAATCTTAAGTCGTCAATTTTTTTTCAAGAATTATAAAAATGTAAAGCAACATAGCTATAATATTCTTATACTGGTGCAAATTGAATATGCCTTAATTCTGTGGATGCCATATTCTAAAAATCATGCATGCATGCATGTAATATATCCTCAATATTATACCATTTTTTCTATCCTTTATTGTCTCATGCACCCCTGTTTTTCTTCTTTATTTTAGTTAATGTATATACCATATTGTTATTGTGGATACTATTTTTGGATTTTATACCAGTTCGTAATTAATTTAGATTAATATAGGGATTTGGGAAAGGTGAGCAAACTTAGTCAATTTTTCTTTCCAAATCATTATTCACCAACTCAACTTCATAACCAAATTAAAGAGTACATGTTTTCTTTCTTACTTTCTTATATGATGATATATATACATGAACGGATCTACACTATCCTTGCACTGGGTTGAAGCGGAGTTTCAGTACAAGTCTGAAAATTTCAGTTATATATATATATATATATATATATATATATATATATATATGATAGGATACAGCCCATCACACAAGGCCCAATAGAAACCCAGTGGCACCTCGGCCTAATAATTCGGCCCATAAGCCCAGCACCTCAGCCCACTTGGTATAACCGCCTTTAAGTTGTCTATAAATAGGCTCTCAAAGCTAGATTAGAGGACACATTCTGTAATTGCTATTTCAAAATCATAAATACATCAGCTCTCCTCTCCGTGGACGTAGACTTCATTAAAAGTCGAACCACGTAAATCCCGTGCTATTACTTTCTTCACCTCGTACAACTTCACTTCGAAAATTAAGATCGAACACTGGCGCCGTCTGTGGGAACGATATAAATTTTGTGAATTCGATCCACATTTTCTGAGTGAAGAAACAATGGTGAAATCTACTCGTTCAGCCATAGCTGCTGCTGCTAAAGGAAAGCAGAACCAGGCCGAGCTTCCCCTCGTACCCGCCAACCCACCTCGTGCCTCTACCAACGAAGGAGAGGTACGTCGGGTACAACCTGATAGACAGCACGTACTTCATTGCCGAACTCCGGAAGGCCATGTGGAGGACGTTCACTCGAACCGATCTCACGATTCTATCAATAGCGAAGGGCTGAATCAGGATAACCAACGAGGAAACACCTCGCTCCAACCTCAGCTCGGAGATGCGCTCAAAGCATACCTAGACCTTCACGAACAAGACTTCCTCAAATTCGCCGAACAGCATCAGCAACGAAGTCAGAACGAGGAAGATAGAGCGGGACCATCACGACAACAACCTCGTCCCTCGAACCAGGTTGTTGGGGAAAGAGGTGACGAAGTCCCCAGGAGACCGCATGATCGCCGAGGAAACACTGCCTCACCTCGGCGAGGTTCAACTTCGCCCCGTCAAAACGTCGGCCCTTCCCGACGTGACGAGGAGTATCGCGGAGAGAGGATGTCACCTCGTCGAAACGTCGACCCTTACTGACGTGACGAGGACGACCACAGACATGGAAGATTCATAGTCTACAGCAGAATCGCCACCCCTTTTACCAACAAAATCCTCTACACTCCGCTCCCATCAACATATAGGGTCCCACCTATTAAACCCTACAATGGTTCCTGTGACCCGAGCAACTTTTTGTCACAATACCAATACAACATGTTGAACCAGAGATTGGCCGAGGACGTTTACATGTGCAAAGTCTTCCCCGAACTGCTCGTGGACAATGCACGAAAATGGTTTGACAACCTCCCGCGCTGCAGTATAGGATCGTATGCCGACCTGCTGGACGCCTTCGAGCGGCGCTTCTTCCAGAAAGCCGAAGCAAAGATCAGCTCGGCTCAACTCCTTACCTTGAGACAAGGACGAGGAGAATCTATCAGTGACTTTTTGGCTAGGTTTTACAGTGAAAGCCTCAAGGTCGACCGCTTATCCGACGACGTCCTCATCTCGGCATTCCAAAATGCCATTCACTCCGGCACTCTCTTCAGGGAGCTCGTGAAAGAGCGCCCCCACACCTCTAAACAACTCTGGAGGATTGTTGATGCATTTGCCGAAGCAGACGAGGCAGACAGGAAGAAGCGAGCTACTGACCGACCTGAAGGTCAGGATAAGAAAAGAAGGGAAGAACAAGCCGATCACGGACAGAATCGACGAGGTGCCCTTGAGAGAATCCAACGAGGTCCACTAGCGTCCCGCCTCGGACCTCGGCCTAGTCAAGAACAAGATCGGTTCACTTCGCTAAGCAAATCTCGAGCAGAAATCTACGAACTCCATACGAACTTGTTCTCAAAGCCTCCACCTTTGTCCCGAACTGGATCAAAGAGACGACCAAAGGACAAATACTGCGAGTTCCATGAGGACCACGGCCACGACACCGAGGAGTGCCGAAACCTCGCCTCGGAAATTGACCACCTAGTGCGAGATGGCACTCTTGGAAAATATCGAGGTCGAAATCAACAGGAGATCCGATCCCGAAGCAGAAACAAGCGAAGTAGAAACAGGGGGGAAAACTGCAAACCCCACCACGATAAGAAACCGAGGCATGATGACGAGGACGAGGATGAAGATCAACCTCAGTACGATGGAGTCATCGCCGCCATCATCGGGCTGCCGCAAGGTTCGACGAGGTCCTCGGTAAAAGCTGAAGCTCGGAACCAACCGTCGGAAGAACCCTCTCATAAGAGGCTTAAAAAGGACGAAGTCATCACCTTCTCTAGTGACGACCCTGTCCCTCACGCCTCGCCTCATCAAGATGCCACCATCATTGAAGCCGTGGTGGCCAATAAATTAGTGCACCGAGTATTCATCGATAGTGGAGCCTCGGTAAGCGTACTCTTCAAAAGCTGCTTCGACAAACTTGACATCGAAGAAGCACGCCTAAAACCAGCACCCGTCCCGTTGAAAAATTTCACACAAGGGGAGACCTCAACAAATGGTACGATCTCACTCCCCGTGACGGTAGGACGAAGTCCTTTATCCACTACGAAGATGATCCACTTCTTCGTCGTCAAAGCCAACTCTCCCTATAACATTATCTTAGGAAAAGATTGGCTGATAGCGACGAGAGCAGTCTGCTCGGCCTACCATTTGACGATCAAAATACCTTCAAGGAACGGAATTATCACGCTTCGGGGTAATCAAACACAGGCCAAGGAGTGCATGCAGGTCGCACTCCGAGGTTCTGGTGTGCAACGTCCCCAAGCATAACAATTACAGAACCCCGAAATGACGAAGTCGACCTCGTCTGCTGCAGAACCTCTAGAAGACGTCGTACTATACGAAAACGACGCGTCCAAGGTCGTCAAGGTCGGTTTCGTCGGGGGAACCGAACTCCGAGGTCAAGTTATACAACTGCTTCGGGAGTTCAGGGATATCTTTGCCTGGTCACCTCTAGATATGACCGGAGTATCACCAAATGTCATCACCCACCACCTCAACATCGATCCCGAGGTGAAACCAGTTCGGCAAAAGCAACAAGCTTTTGCTGCCGAGAGAAATCAGGTGATACACGACGAGGTACGCCAACTACAGCAAGCCGATATTTTATTCGAGGTAAAATATCCGACATGGTTGGCCAACCCCGTGATGGTGAAGAAGCAAGGAGGAGGATGGCGCATGTGTGTTGATTATACCGACCTCAACAAACACTGCCCTAAGGATTGTTATCCCCTCCCCAACATCGATAAAAAAGTAGAAGCCCTCGTCGGTCACGAGGTGTTCAGTTTCCTTGATCTATACAAAGGCTATCATCAAGTCCTTATGAGTACCGAGGACGCTCCGAAGACAGCCTTCGTTACAGACTTCGGCATTTTCGCTTACAAGAAAATGCCCTTCGGACTCAAAAACGCTGGAGCCACATATCAAAGGATGGTTGACAAGATATTCGAACTTCACATCGGCCAGATTGTTGAAGTATACGTCGACGACATCGTCGTCAAAAGCAAAAAAGTCAACACTAGCTTGAACGACCTCCAGGTCGTCTTCAAACTACTTCGCGAGGTGAACCTGAAGTTAAACCCAGGAAAATGTACTTTCATGGTCCAGTCCGGAAAATTCCTAGGGTGCTGGGTCTCTCGCGAAGGATTAAAAGCCAATCCAGCAAAGGTCAAGGTCGTCCAAGAAATGCAAGTGCCGAAGTCAGTACATGACGTGCACAGATTAACGGGCTGCCTAGCCGCACTCAGCCGATTCCTATCTAAAGCAGCCGAGAAGCAACTCCCATTCTTCAAAATCTTAAAGAAGGCCCCGAACTTCGAATGGAACGACGAGCACAAGTTAGCCTTCGAGAATTTGAGAAGGTATCTCGACAACTTGCCCACAGTGTCCGTCCCGAGAGAAGGCGAAGTTCTTTCCTTATACCTCTCCGCCTCGGACGAGTCAATAAGCGCAGTCTTAGTACGAGAAGGACCTCGGCAGTTACCCATATACTTCATAAGCCGAGCTCTAAAAGGGCCAGAAACGAGGTACCAACCCCTGGAGAAGGTCGCACTTGCCTTGGTGAATGCTGCAAGACGACTTCGACCATACTTTCATGCTCACCCCATACAAGTATTAACCGACCTCCCACTTCGGCAAGTGCTCACGAAGCCAGAAGCTTCGGGGCGAATCGCCAAATGGGCGGTCGAACTTGGCGAGCATACGATCTCCTTTGCACCTCGGCAGGCTATCAAGGGACAAGCACTGGCGGATTTCCTAGTAGAGGCAGTATTCGCCGAACCTCCGAAACCCTCCAAACCTCCCGAGGAGAATACCGAAGAAGAAATGCCGAAGACACCTCCAGTAGATTGTTGGAAAGTTTACGTGGATGGGGCGTCGGGCAAAAAAGGAAGTGGAGCCGGAATTCTGTTCGTCAGCCCGGAAGGGAAGGAAATCCCTTATGCTCTACGGTTAAGCTTCCCAACCACAAATAACGAAGTGGAATACGAAGCCCTGATAGCCGGACTTCGCCTCCCACAAACTCTTCAACTACGAGCTATACAAGTTTACAGTGACTCCCAGATCATAGTGAGTCACGTCCTAGGCAAATACGAAGCACGGGATGAGAGGATGAAAAAATATCTCCATAAAGTCAAAACTTTACAAGAAAGCTTCTCATACTTTGAGTTGATACGAATCCCGAGAGGCGATAACGACCGAGCTGATGCACTAAGCAAACTCGCCTCGTCATCCACAGCCTCTCCTGCAGAAGAAGTCACAACTCGAAGTATCGACGAAGCCGAAGTGAATATGGTGTCCGATGACGAGCCGAGCTGGATGACACCACTTCGGGATTATTTAGAAAGAGGTGAACTCCCTGCTGACAAGATTGAAGCTTGGAAGCTTCAAAGCAAGTCAGTCAAATATATTCTAGATCGAGGAGTATTATACAGAAAATCATATCTTCAACCTCTTCTAAGGTGCGCGGGACCCAACCAAGCGAACTACATATTGCGCGAGGTGCACGAAGGATCCTGTGGTAGTCACATCGGAGCTTGAGCTTTAACCAGAAAGATTATGAGATGGGGATACTACTGGCCGACCATGCTTCGAGACGCAGTCGACCTCGTCAAAAGGTGTCCGAAGTGCCAACTCCATGCAACTGTTACGAGGCTACCTCAAACCGAGCTAACCAGCATGCAAAGCCCCTGGCCCTTCATGCAATGGGGGATAGACATCGTCGGTCCGTTTGAGCAAGCCCCTGGTCAGCTACGATTCTTAATAGTAGCTATCGACTACTTTACGAAGTGGGTAGAAGCCGAACCTCTAGCAAAAATTACGAGCAAAAGAGCCCTCAACTTCGTCTGGAAAAACGTAGTCTGCCGCTTCGGCATACCTCACGTCCTCATCTCGGATAATGGAACTCAGTTCACTGACAAGGCGTTTAGAGAATGGTGCTCCGAACTCAACATTCAGCAGAAATTCACCTCGGTAGCACACCCTCAGGCTAATGGCCAAACCGAAGTCACGAACCGGACAATAGTCAAGGGTTTGAAGACTCGCCTCGACAAAGCCAAAGGAGATTGGGCAGAAAATCTACCTCAAGTCCTCTGGTCCTACCGAACTACTCCTCGGACATCCAATGGAGAAACACCATACAACCTCGTCTACGGAACCGAGGCGGTGATCCCAGTGGAGATCGGCATGCCGAGCCCCAGAACTATAAATTTTACGTCCAATGCCAACGAAGAAGGCCTCCGAACTAACTTGGACCTATTGGAGGAAAAATGAGAACGAGCCTATATACAAGAAGCTCGGTACAAACAGCAAGTAGCTCGGTATTATGACAACCGAGTGAAGCATCGACAATTCCAAAAAGGCGACTTCGTCCTCAGAAATAATGAAGTTAGTAAGGCAGAGAAGCTCGGTAAACTAGAAGCAACCTGGGAAGGCCCCTATCAAATCCAGGACGTCCTCGGCAAAGGGTCGTACAAGCTAGTCCACATATCTGGCGAGCCAGTACCCCGAACTTGGCATGTTTCTCACTTAAAGAAATATTACTTGTAATTTAAGACAATTTGGATTTTATTTCTTATATAGGGTCTTTATAAAGTATTCATTCTGTACACGTCCCAATTAAAGCTAAAACTCCAATATTGGAGTAGCCTCTAGGGAGACCACTCCTATCGATAAATTCGACAAATAAGGACCTCGAAGCCCAAACTTCATCCTTAGACGAAGTGGCTGATCTCGAAGCCCAAACTTCGTCCTTAGACGAAGTGGCCGACCTCAAAGCCCAAACTTCGTCCTTAGACGAAGTAGCTGATCCAGAGCTTAAACTTCATCCTCAGAATGGCGGAAAGAAGTTCGTCAAACTTCGACCTCGTCTTCAAAAAGAAGTTCGGCATAAGACGAAGTAACTCCGAAGTACATACTAATCATCACAAACATCTTGAAGCAAACTTGATTACACAAATTAAGTAAAGCTTTAGAGAAGTAATGATAATGAAAAGTTGTATTTTATTTCATAAGAATGTATTACAATCATGGTGGAGGATCCGAGCCTGGAGACCTACCGCTAAAACTAAGGTACTTCTCCACAAAACCCAAACCCGAGCTCGAACTGGCGCCACCATGACCGAGCACCGTATCTAAGAAGGCCATTCCCTCGTCGCGGCCAAAACCTCCTCGGCTACGGCCTAGAGACGCAGACCGACCTCGGCCTGAAGGCGCAGATCGACCTCGGCCACCGCCTCGAGCCATGATCGCTTGAGTCTGCTCTCGAGTCAAGGCCGCGCTGGGAGGCTGCACCCCCTCTAAGTTACCCTCCAAAAATGCCTCCGAAGTAGGGTCAAGTCTTGTATTCTTGGACTCGATCCACCTCTTCAGCTTCGGGTTCCTCTTCAAAACGATTTTGTACATGGAGCCGAGCTTGAGAAGCGCCTCTTCCTGCTCGCGAACTTGCCAGGAGTCATCGCCGTACTTCTCTATGTACTTCTTCGTACGAGCTCGGACCTCTTTTATTTGCGTATGGACCTCGTATATGGTCAGACCACCACTCCTATGTATGCGGTCCTCATACTCTTCATGCTCCTCGGCTACGGCCTTAAAGGTCTGAAGGTCGTCCTTGACCTGCTTGAACTTATCCTCCAGCTCCAAAAACCTCGCGTGCTCCCCGTCCAGCTTCTCCTGGGCCAACCGAAGCTTCGCCTTGAGCTCGGTCTCGATGTTGGCAGCTCGGCTTTTCCAACACGCGGCCTCGACCTCGGCAGCTTCGGTAGCCCGGCGAAGCTCGTTTATTTCTTGATTAGACAGCGAGGTAGGGGAGAAGTCAAAAGCAGACTACAAAAGCAAAAGAAGTAAGCAGTTCAGCAAGAGGCACGGTTCAAGAAAAAGTATTTTATATACTTGTGGAAAAGCGCCTCCCTAACGGAGAACGTCGTACAAAAAAAAAAAAAAAAAAAAAAAGACTACTACGCCTCATCCCCACCGACCTCAGCGCCGCCGCCCTCACCTCCTCCCTCCTCGGCCTCGGCAGCCGGCCTCCTAGCCAGATCGGCAATGACGGCCTCAAGACTATCATCCCGATCCACCGGGCAGTGCCGAACCGCCTGCTCGGACAGCAGGGTCTTCTGCTGCGCGAGTCGCTCCACCACCGGGATGGCCGCGGTGCACTCCACGAGCACCTCCGCGTACTCCCGCAGCATCTCCTCCTTAGTTACCTTTTCATACCCGTACTTGACTTTATCAAGCTCGGGGTAATCCTTGGCAACCAAGTCGAGCGCTGCCGAAGTAATCGGCATGCTCATGGCGGTCACCAGCTGCGCCGCCACGGTGCCGAAGTACTTGGAACGGAAAATCCACTCAGCAAGCGCTCGCAGCACGCCGCCCTGCTCGGCCGCCGCCCGGGCCATCCTCTCCCTCTCCTCGGCCAGCTCCCCCCTCAACCTCGCCGCCTCGGCCTCCACCTCGGCCACCTTCCTCTCCGCCGCGAGCAGCTCGACCAGGGTCCTGGCCTCCTGCTCCTCCGCCTTCGCCGCCTCGGCCCTCGCCCCCTCGAGCTCGGCTTTTAAGGCCCTGAACTGCTCGACTCCGTTGATGACGAAGTGCGAGAGGGCGTTCAGCCCGTCCAGCACCATGTTCGCCTCCTGCACAGAATATGTCAGCACAGAACAAGACAAAGAATCAAAGTAGATAAGGCTAAAACTCTTTCCACTCACCTCGGGAAACGGGGCCCTACGAACCTCCCCCGACCCGGATGCCCGAGCATCTGGGCCCCTCACCTCCTCCCTCCGAGGTTCCTCCAGGTCAATTACAGGCGGAGTCACCTCGGTCTCCACCCTCTCCGCCCTCTCCCTACGCGACGTCTCCTCGGCGGCCGAAGTGACTCTCGGCCTCTTCTTCTTCCTCCTCAGGGCCGCTTGCAAAACTTCGGGATCCACTGCAGAAGTAAAGCAAACGTTAAAATCTAGTTCGGAGAAACGAGGTCAGACAACACAATACGAAGCCTCACCCGGATCCACGTCGGCCAGGGCGTCACATGGGCTAAGCCCGTGCCTCGACAGCTCGGCCTCAGCGTAACTCCTCTTAATGGAACCGAGGTCCACTAAGCTCGCCTCAACCTCGCCGACGGGATCCACCCTCATTTGTGGGCCAAACTTGGCCGCCGACCAGCCATAGAGGGGCACTCCCTCAGCCCGGCAGAAGAAGAACTTCTTCTGCCAGTTCGATACTTTGGACGGGGTGACTAATTTGAACTTATTTACAGCCGAGAGATACACCCACCCAGTTGGCCCCCGCTTAACTCTAAAAAAGCGGAGTAAAGACTCCAACGACATCGGTCCACCTCGGCGGCCGACCTCCACACAAAAACCTATTACCTGCTTAATGGAGGCCGGCGCAAATTGACCCAAAGGAAGCTCGAACTTATCCAAAAGTTCGACAAAAATACGATGTAAAGGAAGACGAAGACCGAAATTAAGGTAGTCTTCGTATATGGTAAAAAAACCTATAGGAGGAGAGCTGCCTCTATCCTCGACCCGAGGTAAAATTAGCTCGGCAGACTCTGGAAAACAAAATTTCCTAGCTAAATTGGACATGTGGGATTCACTCATACTCGAGGCATACTCTAGAGCAGCCTCCGACCCAGCTAGAGGGGGATACTCTACAACCCTAAGGATGGGAGGCAGCGCCGCTCGGGTAAAAATCCTCGCGTCGCCCCTCGCCGGAAAACTCCTAAGGGGCAACGGAGATTCCACAACTTCCCTACCCCCCGGAGTGCGAGAAGAAGAAGAAGCAGAAGAAGCAGCAGAAGAAGAAGAGGAAGACATGGTTGCAATACACTTACTTGTTCAAAAGACTCAAAGGATTTGAAGGTTTTTCTCGAACTTGAAGTCGACAATGGCAGAAAGAACAAGAGCTTTTTCTAAGTCTGGAAAGCAAAGATAGGGATTGCAAAAGGCGAAAAGTATTTTTTAACTTCCGCAGGAAGCTTTTATAAACATCAAATCACCTTTTCCCAACCACCCCTTTTTCAAAATCCTGCCTCTTCACCTTCACCAATAGAAAAGCGACGCGTGTCACACGCAGCCTTCCACAACAGTTGTCTCCCACCACCTTGATTACTACCTCGGCTTCGTCGACAACTGCACCTCTACCTCGGCTTCATCAACAACTCCACCCTCACCTCGACTTCGGCAACTGCAAGATCTTCACCTCGCCCAGATCATCATTCCGCCAACCTCGTCAAGATCTCCACTTCGGTGCCGATCTTCTTTTGAGGGGGGGATGTGATAGGATACAGCCCATCACACAAGGCCCAATAGAAACCCAGTGGCACCTCGGCCCAATAATTCGGCCCATAAGCCCAGCACCTCAGCCCACTTGGTATAACCGCCTTTAAGTTGTTTATAAATAGGCTCTCAAAGCTAGATTAGAGGACACATTCTGTAATTGCTATTTCAAAATCATAAATACATCAGCTCTCCTCTCCGTGGACGTAGACTTCATTAAAAGCCGAACCACGTAAATCCCGTGCTATTACTTTCTTCACCTCGTACAACTTCACTTCGAAAATTAAGATCGAACAATATATATATATATATATATATATATTTCTAAAGTCTAATGAAATATTAGTCCATCTAAAAAATTTTGTAAATGTATAAAATATAGTACTATGAAATTTTTTAAAATTTAGTCCATCCTAAATGTAAATTATGGATTCGCCCCTATATATATAGAGAATCTATATATGTCATTTATCTATTTACAATTAATAGTTAAAATAAAATAAAATATAAACATGTTTCATTATTACAGAAATATAAAACTAGATTTGTTAATAGAAATTAATTAATTTGTAGATTTTTATTATTATTTCTAATTTATTAAAATTAATAATTAAGATATTTTCTTAATTAATAAAGCCTATTTATATGTTCTATATACAGATTCATAAAATGGTTCCCCCTCTTTCCTATTTTGTTTGAATTGTGTACTAAACGATGAAAATGCTCACCCGTTCGCAGTAGGCGGGGTTAATTGTAATGCCCCGCTCTTTCAGTTAAGACTATTTTGTACCATATATAT